>VYZX01028814.1:10768-150972 GCA_013401335.1 Brachypteracias leptosomus | reverse complement strand
GGATGCGCCGCGCCCCGGCACACAGGTGAGGAGCGGCGGCGGAGCAGGGCGGGGGCCCTCCGAGGGCTGCGTGTGAGGTGGGCGCGGTGCCGGGGTTCGCCGCGTCCCCCCTCGGCGTGAGGGGAAGCCCGGTAAGCGCCGCCCGGTGCGGCGGCGGGGGCCTTTGTTCGTCGGCGGCGGAGGACGAGGAGGGGGAGGGGGAGTCCCTCTGTTGGGCCCACCCGTGACCGGCCCCCGGGGGGAGCAGCAGCCGCGGGCTGTGGGGCAGCTCCGCGGCGGGGCCTCCCCTGTAGGGGAAAGCGCTGAGGGGGCAGCGGGTCTGCCGGTTCCCCCCCTCCCCGGTGTCATTTGCACCCACCATGGGGTGAGCTGGGCACGCCAGACGTGGAACAAGCAGTCTGGGTGGGGCGGGGGGGGGTACGTCCCCCAGTGTTTCCAGTGTCCCCAGTGGGGCCGAGGGCTGGTGGCATCCCCGCGACCCCCCTCCCCGGGTGGGCAGCCAGCCCCGACGCCCCCACGATGGGCATCGCGCCGTCCAGCCCGTTACGATGCTCACGGAGAGCGGCGTTACCGATTCCCACTCGGTCTGGGCGAGGTGTTTCTGGGGTTTAACGCGGTGTTGGGCTCCGCCGCCCCGGCACAACGGAGCTGTACGGGAGCGCTGCTCCTCCCAAGGTTAAAATCGTCGATATTTCTTTCTGGAATTTTCCAAAATGCAGCTGAAACGGCCTTTGCTTTATCTCTTTACCCCCTCCCAATGAAACCNGGCACTGTGTTTGCCATAGCAGTGCCGGCCCCCCCGCCCCCCCCTTCCCGCCGCTCACCTGCCGCCTCATCGCCCGCTCGCCTTCTGCGCGGTGCCGGCACCGGCCGGTTGCTGAGCGCTGCCGTAAAGCGAGCAGCGCCGCGTCGTAACGACCCGGGGGAGGGGCNGCGGCGGAGGACGAGGAGGGTGAGGGTGAGTCCCTCTGTTGGGCCCACCCGTGACCGGCCCCCGGGGGGAGCAGCAGCCGCGGGCTGTGGGGCAGCTCCGCGGCGGGGCCTCCCCTGTAGGGGAAAGCGCTGAGGGGGCAGCGGGTCTGCCGGTTCCCCCCCTCCCCGGTGTCATTTGCACCCACCATGGGGTGAGCTGGGCACGCCAGACGTGGAACAAGCAGTCTGGGTGGGGCGGGGGGGGTACGTCCCCCAGTGTTTCCAGTGTCCCCAGTGGGGCCGAGGGCTGGTGGCATCCCCGCGAACCCCCTCCCCGGGTGGGCAGCCAGCCCCGACGCCCCCACGATGGGCATCGCGCCGTCCAGCCCGTTACGATGCTCACGGAGAGCGGCGTTACCGATTCCCACTCGGTCTGGGCGAGGTGTTTCTGGGGTTTAACGCGGTGTTGGGCTCCGCCGCCCCGGCACAACGGAGCTGTACGGGAGCGCTGCTCCTCCCAAGGTTAAAATCGTCGATATTTCTTTCTGGAATTTTCCAAAATGCAGCTGAAACGGCCTTTGCTTTATCTCTTTACCCCCTCCCAATGAAACCCGACGTGACTCCCGGTAGGACCTGCCGTAAGTTCAGAGCTGAGCGTTTTGCCGCCCTTCTGCTTCTGGATGGGCTTCCTCCTCCTCCTCCTCCTCCATTTACGTTTTCATATCCTGAAATCAAGCTGAGATGAATAAAGTCGGGAGCGTGAGCTCAGCAGAAATCATGGCTTTCACATCCCTCTCCGCAGCGCCCGCCTTACCCTGGCCATCGGCGTAGGGAACAAAATAGGATCACGTAGCGGCGGAGGAAGGAGGAGGAAAAACCAAATAAAGATAAATCGCTTGATGAGTTGGAGAAAACGGATTTCTGGCCGGCTCGAGCGTTTTCCCGACTCTTTTCCCAGGGGAGCAGGAGGAAATGACAGGGGTGCGTCGTTGTCTCGGGGCTGTGCGACGGGCTGTGAATGCTTAAGCTCGACCTCGGCAAGCTGAGCTTAACCGCGGGCGCCGGCGAGCGCCGGTCGGGGTCAGGGAGGCTGAAGAGCATCTTCTCTTCAGCCCAGAGTCACACGATAGTCACGATTTCCCCAGCGTCTTTGCGTGAACTCGTCTGCTTAGTGAATTTTCTCATTTTTAAACATTTTTTTAAATTAAATTAAGAGGATTTCCTCCGCGTTTTCCCTTCACAAATGCTCCCCCAGCCTTTGCTTTCACTCCTGGCCCGGATTTTTCATCCCCGAGACCGTTTTGGAAGCTGTCGGTGCGGCTGCTGCTGGTAATTCAGCAACGCTGGCACAGGGCTGATAAGCTTTTGTTGCCTGCGCTATCGATGATGATGCAACTTTGTCTATATTTATTTATTTATTGCAATCAATAAATGCGTCGGGAGGGCTTTAGAGATGTTTCGTCTTTATCATGAGGCCTGTGGTCCATCGGTGGTGCTTCTGAGAAGGGCTTTATTTGAATTCCCTGATGATTTTTTTAAAAGAAAGCATTAAAATGTAGACTTGGTTTTGCAGAGCCTCAGAGTTGTTTCATCTCTGCACCCGCAGCTCCAGTTATGATTTATAAAGTTCAGATTTTCACCTTTTTTTTGCTTTTTGGGGGAGTGAGGAAGCTGCATTTTAAGATCTCAAGGTATCAAATGGCTGACGTAACATCTGCTGTTGCAATACCGTGGTGCTTACAGATGTCACCTAAAACCCAGACTAGCAAACCTTTGCTAGGAAGACCAAACCATCTAAATATTTAATGCATGAATTATTTTTGCTGAATTTAGGGAGGTTTCATCCCCTTTGCAAGAAAATTGCTGAGAATGCAAAGCATGTGAGGTCAGGTGTGTGGGAAATGTGAAACCTGGGGTTACCTGTGTGACCTTAATTTGGCTTTTTTTGGGGTAGGGCTGTACTGGAAATCCTAATCATTCCACCCAGTTTCGGGAAGGGTGGTATCCAGCTCAGTATGGAAGGATGGATTTGCTTCTCTGAGTGTCCCCGTGAGTCAACAGGGGGAGTACTGGGAGCACTGGGGTGGTGCTGGGCCCTGATAGCTGGTGAGGAAGGCCAAAGTTCATCATTACAGCCTTGGACCCAGCATGTCACATAGTCCTGATGCCTTAAATACCTCGAGTTTAGCAAAGCTGTGAAAAAATGTGAGCTGAGAGGTGTCCAAAGCCATTTTGGGGTGGTTTTTGGTGGGCGTAGCGTGGCCTTTTTCTGCTAAATTCTAGTTCTCTCTCCAAACTGTGCCTCTTTGGAACATAGAACCTTTAAAAATACATTTATTAGGGAGAAGAGAAGGTTGTTGAGCCACTTGATATGTCTTAGCTGGTCAAACTTGATTTCAGGAATTCCTGTGTCCCAATGGTTTATAAATAAAAGGGGATTTTGGTCCCATTTGCGCGCCAAATACTCAAGGAGTATGAGGACAGATGGAGCTGCTGTGGGACAAAACCCTGTTAGTTTTAGATGGGTCATTTTGCTGTCAGGTGGAAGCACCTTCATCACGTAGTTTATGAAGCTCCCAGCCTGGTCTTGAAGCCTGGCTCCCCAAAATGGGCTGGGTGCAGGGTTCAGCTTCTGGTTTTTGTGTGGTGAGGTTAAAAAGAGCATCTCATTTTCTCAGGCTTGGGTCCCGTGCGCCTCCATTTGCTTAACTTCCTCTCCAGCGAACGGGGTTTCTCTCCTCTCTCAAAAGTAAACACCAGCATAAATATTTAAAGGATTGCAGCTTAAGTTTGCAGATTGGAGGCTTTCTCCAGCATTCCTTTGGACAAAAGCGGTGTCATCGGAGGTTTGGGTTGTGTCTGGGGAGCTCCCTGCTCTGGGAAGAGGCTTGTTAATTGGTTGGGCTTCCCACCATGAAAATAGGACGCTGTGTTGTCAGGTGGGGTTGTCACAAAGCTTAGGCCTGGGTTCCTTACGGAATTGTAAGGATGAAATGCTGCTGATGGGATGTCTCTCGATCATCAGACTTGAGATTATTTTTATGGTCCTTTATTTTTGTTTTACACAGGCCAAATTTTTCTGTAGGCTTTGGATATCCATCAGGTGCTCAGGGTTGAGCCTAGAGAAACCAAACATGTGAAACTCTTGGCAGATAATGGATAATAACAGGAAAAAAGGGAAATGGAATCGTCTCTGTTTGCACTGTGTGACTCTAATATTAAATATTGCCACCGTGTTTGGCAGGTTGAACGCCCTGGTGTGATGTGTGTCTCTTGTGGTTGCATTGAGATCTTAACTTCTTCTCTATCTTGGAATTAAACATGTTAAAGCAAACTCAACAAACCGTGTGACCTCAGGAAACATCAGAAGGGAAATGTATTGAACAGTGATTTTGAGAATTGAGCTCATTTTTGTAGCTGCTTTTAAAACATTATCAAGAGTTCTGGCTCTGCTAGACATCATGGTCCAAAATACTGCCCCCAGCATGGCTGTGGGGTCAGACCAGGTTCCTCTTTAAATACTTCACTTAGATCTTCTTCTACCTATGGTTTGCAGGCTGCAAGATGAGAAGGGAAGGGGAGTGGTTTGAGCTGCGTTGGGTGGGAAGTGTCCAAGGAGACGAAGATTAGACATGACCCATGGCAGTCCTTGAACACAGCCTTCTAGGGAGATGAGTCTCAAGAGCAGAAAGCCCATGGTGCAGTGAGGTTGCTCAGGGGTAGGATGGTGATGAGGCTGGGTCTGTTTCTCACCCCAGCTGAAGCACGTTGTCCCTGTCTACAAACCAACCTTGATGCCCAAGAGCTGAAAAGAGGGGTGAAGCTTTATTTCCCTTGCCTTGAGAAATTTGTAGTCTCAGCATGTGATGCTGTCGTGGAAGAGAACAGGAGCTACATGAGCTGGTGAGGCAGCAAATTATCCCACTCTTGTATGTTCAGATGTACAATATGTCCAAGTTTGGTGTAGGTACTTGTGCTCTCTCTATGTAAATCACCCAGATGCAAGCCGGAGTCCTCCTGGACCATTCCAGAGGCAGCTCTCCATCCTCCCTCAGGAACACCGACAAGGTCCCCTTAGCTGCATCCTCTTGCTGCTACATCCATAGAGATGGAGCTTAGAAAAAACTGAGCTTTAAAACCAACCCAAACCTTGAAAGTTTTTGATAGACTGCCAAGAATCCTTTTATTGTCGCCGGTGTCTACATGGTTGGTTTTGAGGGATGAACTTAAAACAAGTTATCTGCAAATATTTACTTCCATAACTCTACTGTCTTTTTATACTTTATATAAATACATAGACCACAGTAAAATTCTCCAAACCGTTGACAGTTTTACATGTGTAAGAACAGTTAGGTTGGTTTCTGCTTGTTGGGTGCACAGGACAACTTCCCCAGGAGGAATTAGTAAATGATTTAATTGTTAAGGAATGTGGTGCCATTAGGCACCAAATAAATAAATAATTGAGGGCAGCAGATGATGAGAAACGTAGCGCTTGATTCAAACAACTTTTTAAGCTGTTGGAATAAGTGGTTTTTTTGGGGAAGAGGGAAGTTGCGTTGGCAAATAACCCTTCTGGGGCTTTCTTTGAGAAATGTATGTGCCAGAGAGCTGGTCCCTGCTCCTTAACTCACCAGTTCATGGAATTGTTTTGGTTGGAAAAGACCTTTCAGATCATTGAGTCCAACCATTAACCCAGCACTGCCAGGGCACCACTAACCCATGTCCCTCAGCACCACATCTCCACGGCTTTTAAGCGTTTCCAGGGATGGGGACTCCACCACTGCCCTTGGTCAGCCTGGGACAGCCCTTGACAGCCCTTTTTGGGAAGAAATTGTTCCTCCTGTCCAACCTAAACCTCCTCTGGTGCAACTTGAGGCTGTTTCCACTTGTTCCTTGGGAGAAGAACCTGACCCCACCTGGCTCCAACTTTCTGTCAGGGAGTTGTGGAGAGCCAGAAGGTCTCCTCTGAGCCTCCTTTTTTCCAGGCTCAACACCCCCGGGTCCCTCAGCTGCTCCTCACCACACTTGTGCTCTAGACCCTTCCCCAGCTTCATTGCCCTTCTCTGGCCACGCTCCAGCACCAATTGCTCAGTAAGCAGGGGATAATTATGTGGGTTTTGTTGCTGCTGTTGGCGGTAAGGATGGATGAACAACTCTTCCTCCAAGACAGAGTTTGGACAGATGTTCTTTAAAAGCAGAGTTACTATTCCTTCTTCCTTTCATCCAAAAATAAAGATACAACCCTGCAGTGGGAAGGGCTTGCTGGAGAGAGCTGCAGTGGCCAGGCCACTCCATCTGGTTTTGGGCCACCAAAGTGAGGTGGAACATCTCAGTGAGCAGCAAGGGCATATGCTGTGTGCTCCATCCTTCACATCCAGACCATTGCAGGAGTAATCTGCCCAGACAGGCACTTGTGTCCCGTGTCAGAAGAGCAGGCTGCTTTGCTGCAGCCATCACCCCAGATAATCTCATCTAGAGGCACCTCACTGTGCCTGGAAGGTAGGTGAGGAGATAGGAGGACAATGCAGAACAGAGGTCAGGTTTAAGGTGCCTCCAGCAGATCACGAGGAATCTAAAGAGTGTTCCTCAACTATGAGCAGAATGAATTGGCCAGAAGCAACTGCAGAGTCACTCTGTGGAGGAGATGTGGATTCACGTGCATTTTTTCAGGCTCAAATACCTTTAATTCCAGGAGGGGAGCTGCAGGTTGGCCTAAAAAAAGATTGTTTTCAGGTGTACTCTATGTTCAGCTTCTATTCCTCTCCCTTTTTGTAGTTTAAACACTTCTCCAGACGTTGCTGTTTGTCTGTGGTGAGCGAGACAATAAATATGAGGAGAAAAACATAATACATTAAAAAACCCAAACCAAAAACACCTCCAGCCAATGGGGTAAGATAATGAAATAGCAAAAAAAGCGAGCACCAAAGTCCATGTCTGCGGTATTGAGAATTCATCCTCCCACCTCAAATTCTTTGCACAAAAGAAATAAATTCTGAAAACTGAAAGAAGGGGGAAACCCCACCCCAAAACCAACCAACCAACCAGCCCTTTCTGAATATCTTCCTGTATTTTGTGCCTGTCGAAGGAAGGTGCAAACCTTGCCTGCAGCCTTTTCTGGCTGGGTTTTCAGCAGCATTAGGGGTTTCCTCCATTGGTTTTCTCCTCTGTGGTGCAGCTGTCCTGTGTGAATGCTGCTTTCATTTTTCTTTTTGTCCTGGAAGATGTGAAACCTGAGGAGTTAAAGCTGACTGAGGAGTTTAATGCAGTTGTTGTAGTCAGACGAATGGCCCTGGTGTGAGGGCTCCAGTGCTAAAACCAAACCATTTTTACTTGCACGAAAAACTGAGTTTTTAAACTCAGCCTAAAAGTAGCTCGGCCTCTGATGTTCACGTCTCAAGCCGTGTGGTGGGGAGATCACAATCTTGTCGTGTTTATTTTTAGTGAAAACGAAATCTTTGAGAGAATATATCTTTTGCCAAGCAATTTTTATTTTTTTAAAATTGAAATTAAAACCTGCAGATGTGGATTTAAAATATTTCACTGTGTTATTTCTAAGTTATTTTTATTTGAGCAGGGATCATCCCTACCGAAAAAGGTGTAGTGGGTTTGTTGGGGTTTTTTTTTTTTTTGTAGGACTCTATTTTCATCTGTTTAGATTTTTCTGGGAGCATTAATCTACATACTTTCCTTTCAGGTATGCTCTTCAAGGGGTGGAGGGGACAAGTATTTCAAAAACTCAAACAATTTTCCTTAGGTGAAGGATCATTACAGGTTCAGATTCTGCCATTATTAGTGAGGCTCCCGCCAGCTGCAGTTTAATTTTTTACATGTGGAAATTCCTGATCATTAGGGAAGTTTTGTGTATTTGCATGATTTGAGGAGCTGGGTTCGAGGAGGAGAACTTCAGTCTCATCAGGTAATACTAATTAATATTAATAAAAAAAAGCAACCAGTTTGGTTTTGAAGCTCCACATGACAAAAAAACTTTGTGGGGTTCAAAAGAATCATAAAGCTGCGAAGTTAAGTGTGTAAATTGAGCAGAAAATAAAGATTTAGAGCCTTGATGTGCACCAGTATTGTGGTTGGGAGGCCATGGGGTGCTTCTTCTGGTGGACACTATCTTGAGATAGGTGCTCTTGCGACTTGAGAGATGGGAGAAGTGAAATGGAAGGAAACAAAGCTCAAAACTTACCCCCCAGATTTCCTCTGGGTTAGTTTTGGGTTGTTGCGTTGAGCTGCAGCATCTACCTCCTGTGAAGGCCAAAGTAGAAGATGCCATGGAAGAGGTCAGGCCAGGTGAGACCTTCAGGCTTTGACATCACCCTATGTGGTTTTGCTGGTGTCTCTGAGAACTGCTGCTTCATTCTGCATCTTCCAGTGCTCAGCAGCTCCACAAATCCAGACCTAGGCTGGCTTTGAGGGTGTTTGGGGTTTCGGGTGAGTGTTTTGTTGCTATTTTGGGGTTTGGTTTTGTTGTCTTTTTTTCCCCCAAGCACCTAAAAATAACCACATCTCTGGTCACCCAGTAGGAATCGTTGCTTATTGTAGAGGCAAGTAGGGAAGCGTATTTTGTGTCGTGGCTGATAAGACTATTTTTTAATGCATTTCCTTTCCTCCCTACATGCCTTTGAACTTCTCAAGAAACAAGGTGTGGGTCCTGCTGGAGCCTTAGTGTCCTCAGGAGGTGATTTCTGGGTGGGCAGCTGCCTATTATTTTGAATACAACAAGTATTTTGTGTTTTTATTTCCTTTTAAAATTTGACTCGTGTCCTGAAGCAGTTAATGCTGCAGTATATGATTTTTTTGGGGCAAAACCCAGTACAAAGTGGTTGCTGTGGTCCACAGGGTGTGGCTCGGAAAGGTCTCGTTCCTGATTCCCTTTGCTAGGCTGAGCTGGGAGAAGGGCTAATTATAGAGACAAACTGGGGAAGGAAGAGAACGGGGTCAATTAGAGCATCCAGCAGAGTTTCCTTTAAATTAGTGGTTGGGCTGGACAGATTAAAAAACAAAAAAATCAAACCCCAACACAACAAGAAGGCGTGGAGTGAGATTTCAAATGCTCTGGGGCAGAGTGAGGTTGGCAGCTACAGCTCCCGTTGTGCAGTTTTGGTTTGATTTAAGTAAAGAACATGTTGAATTGGTGGTTTTATTACTGGAATTGCCAAATCGAATGGAAAAGATAGAGTAAAACGACAGATTGTCCTCTTGAATATGTTTTTGAGTAGCAATAGGTGGTGGTAGTGAAGGAGGCCAATAAATGCTTCGCCCCAACCATTAAGTTAAACACGTTTTCTAAGGATAATCTAAAACCTTTATTACTCAAGATGTTGCACTTTGATTAAAACGCTTCTTTCCCCCTGCGTCTTACATGAAACGGGTCCATTTTGGATGTGTTTTCTCCCTAGTTGGAGAGCAAACCGGGGTTATACTTCTTATTCTTGAGGCTGTTTTATGGGTTGAAAAGTTTTTCTTGCTGGATTTATGTCTGAGCTAACTGGGATTAGAGGACACAGCAGTTAAGGAGGTGATGCAGCAGCGGTACAAGCTCTTGGCGCAGAGCTCCGCAGGTGTGGAGAGCCAGAAACCCGTCTGCCAACTGGAATTCATGCAAGTCAGTGAAAAAAAAAAACCTTTTACGGTGCTCTTACCAGCTAATCCTTTCAGTCCCTCAACACCCCCTTGTCTCCATTTTCCTCCTTTTAGGAAAAAAGCCTTGGTTGGCAGAGCCTCCTTGTTTCCCCCTTGTATTTTCGCTTCCCCGTTGCCGGCCCGCCCGCCTGGCAATGTGCAATTACTGAGAATTGCTGGGCAGAGCAGGGAGAGGGGGGAAGGAAAAAAATCCCAATTTTCATCTATACTTTTCAATCCAGATTGGCAAGTTCCTTCTGCCGGTGGCGTGACTCAGCCCAGGCTTCCTCGCTGGAGGCTGCTTCTGGCAGGGCATCAAAGGAGCAGCCCAGGCTTTCAAACCAGAGCTAAACCAGGGCCTGCCGCCAGTCAAGGCTGTTTTTCTGGTCCTGGGATCTCTCGTTGCGTGGAGGACAGTGAGATGTGCCCAAATATCAAGGGAATTCACGATAAACTCAACAAATTCCTGCCCAGGGTGAGCAGGGTTTCTTCTCCCTGCGTTGGGGAAGACGTGTGCTCGTCCAGAGGGTCTTGCCCAGCTTGGAAAAGGCCCTGCGAGATCAACGGTACAATTGGGAGGACAGTGTTTTCACTTCTTGGTTTCCTTTGTAGAGCTGATACGTAGTGTCAGGAAATTCTTAGGCTGGGAAGGAAATATTTAGTTTTATTTTTCCTGAATGTGTAGGTAGAGGTGCATGTTGCTCAGGGCTGTGATACCAACAGAGCCTCCTGCCCTCCTCTCCTTCATTCTCCTCCTAGAACTAACAATATAAATGCTTCTCCTTCATTTTTTTTGTTAAATCAAATTATCTTTAAATCTTCAAAATAGTTGTGGTTTTTTTTCATCAGCTTATTTATTCAGAGCAAGGAGTGTGAGCAGTTCCACCAGGAGGAGTTTAGGGTGGTGCCATCAGCAGGGAAAGACCCTAGGAGAGGACATCCATCTGCAGGATATGTCACCAGTAACTTAAAGAACCACCTTGTTCTGAGCTCTAAACTTGTTTTTAAGGATTTTTTTCCAACTGAAATGCACTATCAAGGCTTTGTAGTGTCTAATATTATTTTATAAATTGTTTACAGTGCTATATAATATTTTTAGGCTTATTCTAGGTGTTCATTGTCTTGCCTGTATGCCCTAGTTACAGCCCCAGGTCTCTTACCGAAATCTTAACTTCATCATTTGAGATGAATCCACAGGGTCAAGGTGGGCAACCAAAACCTATAGGTTAGTGTGGGATCCTGGCACAGGGTTGGTTGTGGGATCTTCCTGGTTTGTAGGGAGAGAAAAGCCTGAGAGAATATGAAAAGGACACATAAATATTTAGAGGCTGCCTCTTTCAAATGTGTGATGGGAGAGCCTTGGAAGATGATGAAAGTGGTGATGTGGTTTGGTGTGGGGTTTGTTTTTTTTTTCTTAATGGGTTGGAAACAGCTCGGCCTCCTGAGCTGGCAGAGGAGCCGACCTCTTGATAGTGATCTTAACTTATACACGAGGAAGAGCCTTAGAGGTACAGATAAAAAATGCAAAGTGAATTCAGTAAGGCTGTTCTAGGACACATAGCAGTCGCAGAAAAATAAAGATTTTTCCTGCCATGTCCTGGAAGGTCAGAGCAGGGTGAGTTGCCTTTCCCCTGAGCAGAAGAAGCTGCTCCATCAGCTGAGAGCAGTGCCCAAGAAGGGAGTTTCACCTCATTTTTTTCTCTGTTGGATTTAGCCCCCTCAATTTTTATTTAGATAGTGACATTTCAAATACCGTATCACTCCTGTTCCTCTTTTGCTGCCACATGGCATTTGTGTTCTGATTTTGAGTGTGTGGCAGAGTCCCCAGCACAGAGCTGTTGTGGTTTCATATCACCTTCTTATTTCGCACCTATTGTGCAATCCCTGGAGTTTTGGAGGGCTGCTATAATACTTATATTTAACTATATTCTTCTTTTTTCAGCTAGTCTTGATGCGTCAGTCTGTGCTTTCCCTGCTCTCTTTATTGCACAATTTTTATGACAACTGAGGCTGTTTTAAAAACAAGGTTCCTATTTTTCTTTTCTTGCAGAGTCATCAAAGCTTCACATTTTTATTTCAGCTTGTTTCCTGCAGGGCTCCAAGTTGATTTTTTTTGGTGTCTCTGATCTGTCAGCACAACTGTTGAGCGAGTGAAATTTCTGAATTCAGTTTTTGAGTCAGTCCTTTAGGTGAGAGCTCTGAATTGCGAGGTATTGTGATTTGTGAGGTCACCTTCCAACTAAGTTGGCTTGATTGTCTAAGGAAGATTTGAGGTGGTCACCACGTGGCAACTGTACCCAAGTGTGGAAAGTGGCTTTCTGCAGGTGAGTGAGCTGGAGAAGATAATTCCTTAAGTCTGTGTAAATTATTTTAATAGTCTTACCTCATTTTGCATGAGTTTAGATTTCTGATCATGCTCAGCACTGCGACAGGCTTCTTTTCCCCTCCTAGCCTTGTCAAGATGTTATACCCAGCTCTAATTTTCTCCGTTTCCTATGATTCTCAGTTAACCCTCTTTTCAGGAAACTAGTGGCTTCCTGCAGACTATTTGTAGTTGCTGTTGGCCGAGAGGAGCGAGGTGATGTCTACACAGGAGGGTATGTTTGAGAAGATCAGTGTGGAGGTACCAGGGTGGGGGTTTTTTTGTTTGTTTTGGGCATTGTTGGGTGAAAACCTGCAGCAGTGGCACTCTCATTAATCTTGTTTACTGGTGTTTGAGGAATATCTGATGCTATTGTCCGTCCCTTCGTACGTGAAATCTAATCTCTGCTTGAATTAGCCTTTGTAATGAGGCTCCCACTTGATAAGGGAGTAGACAAATATTAGGGCATTGCCATCAAGGGCTTTATCCTTTGCTGAGATCAAGCGGTTAAGCTTGAATGTAGGTTATTTATGCACCAAAACCAGACTTATCAGCACTCCTAAATTACCCCTATTGCAGAGGGCAAGCTCTGCTGCCCCCAGACAAAGCCAGATTTAGCTAGATGCCTTCTTCCCTACCACAGAAATAAAATATTTCCCCATTCTTCCACGTGGATGGTATTTCTGGTGCTGCCTACAGCCTGCATGCAGAAAATGCATCAAGAATTCCGTGTCCGTGGGCAGCTCCTGCGTCGGCCCAGGGCTTCCAGCACTGTGGCTGAAATATGTGCAGCCTGTTCCCTCTGCGCCTACATGGTCCAGCAACCTGGCGAGGAGGAGGAGGACGAGGGGGGAAGACAGGGGCCAGGAGCAGATTGTTGCTGCTGCAAATAAAAATAAAACCCCTCGTCCATCCTGCTCTGGAGCAGAGAGATCCCGGTGGCTGAGCATCTTCTGCTGTGGAATGTAGTGAGTGAGTTGAGCTCCATCGAGCCTCAGAGCTGCAGGCAGAACATTTCTTCCTTATGAAAAATTATGTTATGGGAGAGTCCTCTGCAAAATGACACCAGGACGTCCCTTGGAGAGCAACCCCTTGTTGGCTCTTGCAAAGCACAGCAGGGCAGCCCATGAAATGTCTGTGCTCAGGATGAATCTGAAAAAAACTTCAACATTCTTCATCATGTTATGGGTGATCAAGTAAATTAGTCTCACTTCATCATATTTCTATGTAAAGTCATTAGCTAATCTTCTCTCCTTCATATTTCTCCTACTTAATATTTTGAATGCCCTAGTGCCACCATTTGGTGGCTTCAGTATTCATCTGATTTCATCAAAAAAGTAGGATCACCTAGGACAGATCATATCCATGCAGGTTTGAAATCTCTCCAGAGAAGAGAACCTCTCTGGGCAGCCTGAGCCAGGCTCTGACACCCTCACACCAAACAAGTTTCTCCTCCTGATCAGATGGAACCTCCTGGGTTCCAGTTTGTGCCCGTTGTCCCTTGTCCTGTCACTGGGCCCATCCTCTTGCCCCCTGCCCTTTAGCTATTGATCAGCATTGATCAGATCCCCTCTCTGTCTTCTCCAGAAGAAATGTTTTCAGTTGACTAATCATCTGGCTCCATGGTAAACCCACCTCACTTCTGGCTTTCCTCGTTTCCCATCACAGAAAGCAGTGGCCAGATGCTCCCAGGGAAGGAGCACAGTGGAGGATGTTACCTCCTCTGCAGAATCGTGCTGCTCCCCGTGATTTATGTGCCTTGATTCTCATTTGCTTCAGTGAAAAACCAGCTGGTTTTACTTTCCCTAGTGAAGATTGAGCCAAAAAACCTCAAACCAGGCAAACTAGTGAGAGTCAACCTGAGACACAGTGTCATCCATTGCACGCTCACATGGAGAGCTGTGGCAAGGACCTGCTGGGATAGGATCAAAGAACGGCTTGGGTTGGAAGGGACCTTAAAGATCATCTAGTTCCATTCCCCTGCCATGGGCAGGGACACCTCCCACTAGACCAGGTTGCTCAAAGCCCCATCCAACCTAGACTTGAACACCTCCAGGGATGGAGCATCCACAGCTTCCTTGGGCAACCTGGGCCAGGGTCTCACCACCCTCAGAGTGAAGAACTTCTTCCTTACACCTAATCTAAGTCTCCCCTCTTCCAGTTTGAAGCCATCACCCTTCGTCCTATCGCTACAAGTCGTTGTGTAAAGTTCCTCCCCAGCTTTCTTGTAGGCCCCCTTCAGATACTTTGAGGCCACAGGAAGGTCTCCCCATAACCTTCTCTTCTCCAGTCTGAACAACCCCAGCTCTCAGCCTGTCCTCACAGCAGAGGGCTTCCAGCCCTCAATCTGATCCAGATTATTTATTTATAAACCCAAATTAGGAGTGTGTTTTCCACGGCTGCTCGTTGCAGGAGCCTTTTTGATTTTCATTCTTGCATCTTTTGCATCTGAGATGAAAACCAGTGTGGCAAAATGAGGAGGTTCAGGGTGAGCTGAGCCAAACAGATGCACTTCAGAGGATGAAACCTCAATCTTGGATTTACTGAGCTCATTTCCTAGTGTCATTACTTTATGTGGATGATGAATGTGGTGTAGTGGAGTGATCCTACACTGAATATATTTTAAAACACTTTTTTTCACGCTCCCTTCTGTTGATCTCATCATGTAACCAAGTTAATGGAGTTGAGGCCATTTCATTTCCATACCATATGTTCTCCAAGGCATTTTGGAGAGATAATTATGATTATATATTTTACTTTACCATCTGATGCCATCAGGTTTTTCAGGTAACAGAGTTAGACACACATTTCTCTAAGAAGCTCTGAGAAGGTTGTCTTTGAGCAACCTGGTCTTATGGGAGGTGTCCCTGGGTTGAAAGGGACCTTAAAGATCATCTACTTCCAGCCCCCCTGCACTCTTTGTTAAAATCAAGTCAAATCCTCAGACTTCTCTTTCAGAGAAAAATGTTTTTTTAAAAAGGCAGCAACAAAAAGCCATAGTGCTCTTAAAAATTGTCTTTCAAACCTGCTCATTCTTTAAAGGTCAGGGTTAAGGATGCTTGTTTAAGGCAAATTGATGATGACTTTCACCACAGACTTCATTAGAAAGGCTCAAGGAAAGTGGAAAATCCATGAGGCTCAAGGGTAAAGTCCATGAGAACAACAAGGAGTACAACAAATGGGTTCCTATGTGTCTGTCAGACCTCAGCCCAAAACATCAATGGCCTTAAATGTCTGGGAAACTTCAGATTACTTTCTGCCTCCAGCCAAGGTGTAGATAAAGATAATAACCCAGAACAGGTTAAAAAGCATTTTTCTGTAGAAAGTGACTTTGGGGCTGAGGATGCAAGGATAGGATAAGATAGGAAACAAGTTTTCTGGCCTGAAAAATCAGCTAAATCTCAGATTTTTGATCCAAATTGTGGTCTGTGATTCCTGTTCACGCAATAGAGGTGGGTTTGGTGGCTCAGGGGCAGCTTTTTTGTGGGGGAAGATGAGGATGGGACTAATATGAACAGAAAGAATTTTTCACATCATCTTATCTCTCTCTGAAAGAAAAAAATACAGACTGTAAATGTCAGTGGCAGTGAAGTAAGATCTATTTTGGTCCTCTCCAAACAATGCATGTTTTTAGCAATAACTTGGCACTGATCTGATGAAGGTCCTAAAACCTTTCTGTGTGAGATCATGTCTCTTAACTTCCTTTTTAGTGGCTTTTTCATTTTTCCTTAGTGTATTTTTACACTTGCAGGAGTGACCCACCCTCACCTTCCTCCGACCGTGGCTAATCTGAGGAGCTCTTAGTGCATTGTGTCTTCTCGTGGCTGATGAGAGCTGAGAGGTGGCATCTGCTCCAGGATGGAGCCATTGTCACCTCGGGGTGATGGGAGAGACCACGGCTTGGTGTGTGTTGTGGCCTGGGGCACCTCCCTGTCGTGTCCTAACATTTCTAATTCTGCCGGTGAAATGGTCTTTAAATAATTGCAAAAACCCATCGGGTAAATCTCATTTTTTTTTAAAAAAAAAAAATTCATTTTATTGCTGGATCCTCCCCCCCCACTCCCTGTTTCAGACTGACCTCACTTTGCCTCCAGCCAGAAAATTGAACTCGTTTTGTTGACTCGTCTTTTTAAATACTCGTTATTGGATTTACCCGGCCTCTTTTTTCCGATCTGGAGAGCTGGGCTGGCCTCGTGCCAGCTCAATACTTTGTCCTCAGCTGAAAGTGTTCGGTTAAAATGGTTTATAATCCCTCTCACCTCCCTTGAATTAAAAAAGCTTCTCGCAAAACTTCCAGGGATGTTGATTTAGTGAATTTGTTGGTTCAAAATGAATCCTAGTATGGAAAAGAGACAAGGTGCACTCACAAGTCTGCAAATATTTCAGTTGAGGTATCAATAGTAGCTGAAATGTTAATATTTCATCTGAAATATTTGCTGAATGCAAATTAAAAAAATTAACTTGAGAAAAGTAAATTGTGTGACTTTTTTCAGATAGGATCATAGGATCATAGACTGGCTTGGGTTGGAAAGGACCTTTCGAGGTCATCTAGTCCAACCCCCCCCTGCAGGGAACAGGGATATCTGCAACTAGAGCAAGTTGCTCACAGCCCCATCAAGCCTGACCTTGAATGTCTCCAGGGATGGGCCTCACCATCTCTCTGCTCCCGTGTTCCACCACCCTCATAGATCTTGGGAGTTTTTGTATTGGAGTCTGGTGACTTCAGGGAGGGGTTTGTGATGTTACAGTGTATATTATAGTGACAAAAGGTATGGTTTCTCTGTTGGACCCACATTTAAGTCTTGTAAGTCAGGTTCTGATATTGCTGTAGATGTTCTAGTTGATGATGTTCTGGTGGAAAACCATTTAGGTCTGGATATCAGGGGGTGCCTGTCGTTCCCATCTCACGTGTCCTTCATGTAAATAAAAGGTAGGAATGAAACCAGCTGTGTTATCTGAGCCTGCTCGACTGCCATCAGCATTGCATTTCAGGTTCTTCAAATAACACACCCCTGACCTTGGCTGTGTCCTGCCCCTTCCAAGGACAGGGCTGCTGGGCTGGTGGTGTGGCTGCTCTTCAATACAGGAAACGTGGAAAAGAAAAATTGGGAGAGACAGCTTGGCACGTGGTGGAAGGTAAAAGGTGAGAGGGCCTCTGGGAGATCTGTTGACTGCAATTAGGGTAGATACCATCACTGGAGCTGCTTTGTGAGCTGCCTGGTGGTAAATGCATGACCAGATGTCCAAGCATGATTTTGCAAACCTGGCTTAAAAGAGCTTCTCCTTCTCCCCATGATGTTTCTACTTGGGATGTGGAATTATCTTGAGATGTTTAATCCTTTGCTGCTGCAATCCCTGTCATCTAATTTCAGTGTCCACTGAAGTGAAATCATTCCACTTTGAATATTGTGAATATTTCTATTTTTTTCTCTTCAATCTCCAAAGAAACCAGATCTCCAACCTCCAGACGAGATGGTTTATTTCAGAGAATGTAAGATTCAGGCTTCAATTGGCTTAATTCTTACCTTATTGGACTAATACAGTGATTTCTAAAACAAATTTGTTTTCCAGAGTGCACTTTTGAGTTTTATTTGCTCAACAGCTACATTCCTTCACCATCCTAATCCACATCGAGCTCTGGGTTGGCCAGTTAAGGTGGAAGCAGTTACCAAGTCCAAGAATGAAGTGGTGATCCAGGTTGCTGTGTTGTTCTAGCTTTTACCCAAAGCTGAGAGATTCGAATGAAATGCAAAGTCCACGTGGGTCTTTGTCTCCTGGTGTCATCATAATCCTTCTCTGTAGGTGCTGCTTCATGTTGGTGGGCATGTGGAGTTATCTGCTTGGCAGGTTTGGAAATCAGGTTGGTTCCTTCCTAATCCTTATTGGTAATGCACTTAGTGATAGGACAAGGGATGATGGCTTCAAACTGGAAGAGGGGAGATTTAGGTTAGAAATGAGGAAGAAGTTCTTCACTCTGAGGGTGGTGGGACATTGGCCTAGGTTGCCCAGGGAAGCTGTGGATTCTCCATCCCTGGATGTGTTCAAGACCAGGTTGGATGGAGCTTTGAGCAACTTGGTCTAGTGGGAGGTGTAACTGTCTGTGGCAGAGGGGTTGGAACTGGATGATCTTTGAGGACCCTTCCAACCCAACCCATTCTCTGATTTGATTTCAAACAAGCTGTCCCTTGGGTTTTAGAATATCAGTATTAATTAGTGAAATATCAGCCTTGAAATATTTTGATGACAAAAATTATTAAATACTTGGATATCTTCTTTTTTTTACATCTCTTCTCGGTATTAATGTTTTTCAAGAACTCCAGAGCTTGCGTTTGCAGGTAGCTGACAATATTTTTAGTGAAGCTGTCATAATTAAAGGGATTTTCCAGTACTACTTGGATTGTAGGAAGGGATTTGGTTTTGGTTTCAGGTCCTGATACATTCAGAACCCTCCTCTGCCAGTTGAAAAGCCACTCTTGTGTTGTGGCACTTCCCTGACAGCTTAATTTTGAGATCAAATATATTGTGTTGTGGTTAAACGCGACATCCTATTTGTGCTTTTAAACTATCATAATATTGAACGAATATTTTTTATAAATATGGCCTTTAGAGGAGAAAGATTTTATTTTTTTTTTCCATAAACTAATTGCTGGAAGTCTTGTTTAAAATATGACTCATCCTGTTTGCTGTTTGTTTTCTTTGGGGTTTGTGTCGTCTTTCTTTTTCCTTTGTAAGACAACTCAGTAGCTCTGGCAGTATAGTTTTAATGTTCTTTTCCCTTCTATGGCATGTTTCTGAATGCTTTAAGATCTCTTCTTTGTGCTAGCAAGGCTATATAGAGGATGTGTGTATATATATGTACACACATATATACATATGTATATATATACACTAGCTGTACATTGGTTGGGATAATGGGACTGGGTATCTGGCATCTGCATGGACTGGGGAGCAGGAGGATGCTTTCAGATCAGTGTCATAAGGTTTTGTGTCATTCTGCACTGGAAAGAAACACTGACTTTGGAGGATTTTAAAGTGCTGCATTTAAAGGAGTAGAACCTGTTTGTATGGTCTCTCTCTAATGATCTAATTCCTAAAATATATAGGTTAGATTCATGGAATCATTTTAGTTGAAGAGACCTTTAAGATCATCAAGTCCAACCATTAACCCAGCTCTGCCAGGACACCACTAACCCACGTCCCTCAGCACCACATCTCCACAGCTTGGAAACCCCTCCAGGCATGGGGACTCCACCACTGCCCTGGGCAGCCTGGGACAGCCCTTCACAGCCCTTGTGGGGAAGAAATTGTTCGTCCTGTCCAACCTAAACCTCCCCTGGTGCAACTTGAGGCCGTTTCCTCTTGTCCTATGACATGACACACTGAGCTGTTTCAGATGCTGACCTTGGAGAGGAGGCAGATAACACGTGACATCATCTCTTACTTAATAGGAACTTAAATCTAGTTGGGAGCAGCTGCTTTTTTTCCTGATGAGGTTTCTTTTAGTGCTGCTGAGGGCAAACTTTAATTTCTTGCTGAAAAGATGGTTCTCTTTGGGGAAGTGATTTCATCTGCAGATAGAACTGGGAAGGAGGTTCAAGTAGAAGGAGCAAACCCAAGGACAAACCTTGCAGGCATTTTGTGGTTAGCTGAGGGTCACCTTTGTTTAAAGAGGATTTTCAGAGAATGAGGATGGCCTTGTGTGGAAGACAGAGCAGAAAAATTGGAGCCTTAGCTGTTTAACCTTTCATTTGTGAAAAGGTATGCTTTTAAAAAATGAGCTTTGGCTTCTGCCCAGCCAGAGTTGCTTTTTCTCATTCTTTTGATCTTGAGGAATGTGTATCCCATCAATAGGGAAGTTGGAAATGTCTTTTTGGCAGAAGAGAAAGCTGAGGGTTTTGTGTCGCTGGGAGCAGGAAGGTAATAATTTTTGTGACATGTAATAAAATTGCATTGGGATCACTGGAAAATTTTATTTGGAGCAGATGGTTTGCCAAGAAGAGTTTTCTATGAGAAGGCTTTAAAATCCTCCCTCTCTTGCTGTCCGTAATCCTCTGTAAAATGAGAGAGAGAGAACATCAGTAATGACATTCTTAAATCTTCTCCTAGCACTTACAGCTTAGATGCAAAGTCAAGTTTATTAACTTCTTCTAGATAGCATCAAAGTTCTTAAGATTACAGGAGAAACATTTGAAATTATCAAGATATTGTTTGACCCAGTATTCAAAAATAACATGGTGACATTTAGTTATGTAAGTTGTCCCTAATTATTAATTTTTTTTTAGAGAAGTACAGCACAGATATTGTCACTTTCAAAGTGGTTTAATGTTTATTTTGATGTGTACATGGGATCCAAGATGAGAAAGGCTGAGTAGTTTTGGTTTGTCTCAGCTTGTGCTGGAAGTGGGTTGAGTTTCATGAGGAAGGAAACCTCCCTGCTGAGGATCTGCTCAATGATGTGGTTCTCTATCCCAACGAGATCCTTTCAAAAGGATCAACAAACTGATGTATTCATAGAAACATTTTGGTTGAAGAGACCTTGAAGATGATCAAGTCCAACCTGCCAAGGCACTACTAAACCATATCCCTCAGCACCACATCTCCAGGGCTTTGAAACCCCTCCAGGCATGGGGACTCCACCACTGCCCTGGGCAGCCTGGAACAAGCCTTGACAACTCTTTTGGGGAAGAAATTGTTCCTCCTGTCCAACCTAAACCTCCCCTGGTGCAACTTGAAGCCATTTCCTCTTGTCCTATCGTTTGTCATTTCTTGATGATGGCATATAAAAATGTAATTTTAAATTTTTCTTTTAATAAGCTGCCATTTGTTTCTCTTCTCTTTGGAGATCTTCAAGCAATATGGTGACATTTTGGAGCTAGTGTGCTGTATTTATGGAATATTTATGTAATATTTATTGCTTCTGGAAAGGCAGATGTCTTTTTGCTCAGCTGTTATTTCAAGAGCAGTGCTTGTTGAAGCTGTAAGTGGTGCTGGGGCTCGTGCTGCATCTTTCGACATCCATCCTTTCTATCATGGCAGAAGTTCAGGTTTCTCTTCCTGCATTAGAAGGGGAAAGATGCTTTTATTTCCCCAGGTTTTGTTCTCGGAAGCTTTTGAGCTCTTCTAGGATAGAAGCACCTTGTCCTTAATGCTGGCGTAATCCCCGGGCTCTGAAAAAGGTATTTTCTGTGTCTGTTTTGGGGTTGGCTAGATGCTCCTCAGTGTGAACTCCTGAAGTCCTTGGCAGCCTCTCTCTGCTCTAACACTTCATATCTTTCATTTTTAATGGGTTCAAGAAGATCTTTATTGTCAACAGTGTTTCTTTTCAGGCTCTATACGTGAAAATTTTGGCTGCAAAAAGACATATCAAGAGCTTTGTGAGATAATGGGAAGATCTTGTGTCCGTTGGCTCTTCTCTGCTCTTGTGTTAAGGTGGTATCTGCCAGGGATCTATTCTTTCGGGATATCAGCTCCAGATTCCTTTCCAGTTGGGCTTCCAGTCTCCCAGCATCACGCAAAAATGCTGTGGTGGAAGCAAAGAGGGAAATCACTTCTCCCATTCAGTTGCCTCAATCACAAGACCTCACCAAGCCTTCCTGTAGTCCTTTTTTTAAAATTTATTTTTTTTTTTGTCCCCTTGTTGATGCCTCTGGTAGCATCTCCAGCCAGCGAGGCAGGAATCCTGCAGACAAGGGCTTCGTTCACTGCACAGCCCTGATTAATTCCTCGGATGCTGATTCATTCCCAGCACAGAAGGTGCTTTGACCTCACGGGGAAGAGTGAGCGATCGTGGTGTTATTCACGTCCAGATTCAGTTCCTTGTTTGTCAGAACCCTTTGCAACAGCTTCTGGGAGAAATTTGTTTTGCAACAGCTTTCCTGTAAATTTGGTCTTTTGGTTTTATTTCTCTTGTTCCCATTTTCATCTCGGCTAAAGGGTTTAGTAGAAGCTGACAGGCATCCACATTAGATGAGTCAGCAGGAGTGTGATGAGTGGGTAGCAGCATCCTCACCCATCTTCCATCCAGCTGCTAGAACCATTGAGTGGTTGTTGGACACCAGGGGAATATCAAAGCCTCAAGATGTGGGGTAATTTCATGCTCTGGAAAGGATTCTCCTCTACTGAGGTGCATGACATATCCATCCAAAGGGTTAAGCATTATATAGATGATCAAATGAAATGATATGTGAAACTGTAACAACCAAGATATTGAACATCTACGTGGGCTTATCTGCTCATCCAGGACGTGGTAGTTTTTCCAGTCCCAGAAGCGTCAGTCTTGATATCATGGGGGGGTTATTTTGAGTACCAGCAGCACGAGGCTCTTTGCTGCTGCAGCAGAGACACGTGGAGAGCTCTTGTGCCGAAATCTTCAGGTGAAGGATGTTTAACTTGGCCCTTTTTAAATCAGATTATTTAAGTTTATCTCTCTCAGGAATTCCTGCCCCACACTGCGTTTAACGTGCCAGTGGGTGGATAAATCCACCAGCCGAGCCCCTTACGACTGCCTGAGGACTGGGAAAGATTCCTTATTTTCATAGTCCCTCGTCTGGGTTATGGGATGTTATAATAAAGCCGAGTGAACTTTGCTTCCAGAATTGCCCCTGCAGCAGCCTCAATGCTGACACTAATCTCTGTTTTTTCCAAATCATCCAGTACTTGGCAAACTCTGTCCATGATTTTGGGCTTTAGCTGTCACGGATTATTTATGACGGGTACTGATGCTTCCAGTGGACGGTTTATTTTGGAGCTTTGCCACATATTGCTGTCCCTGAGAATGAAAATACTGCGATTGGCCTTTCCGAAAGGAAAATATAAGAGCCTCTGAGCTCCTCAGAAATATGAATGTTCTGTTATGTAGGAAGACACAATTTGTAACCTCATGTTTGTTTGGAGATCACCCTTTTTACGTTGCAAGTAGAATTATGTTAGAGTGAAATGGAGCAAAATCAGCGTGCGGAGTCCATTTGAGGAAGAATCTTGTGAATTTTAAAAGTCCTGTAAAGGCTAATATGCTCGGACAGTTGTCATTAGCAGAGCTAATATCCTAATTACCTAATTCTGCCTATTTTGTTGCAACATTTTCTCTCAAATGCTTTGGAAACTGCCCATCTGCGAGAGGCGTGTTTGATGTTGAGCAGAGCCAGGCTCATGTGCATCGGCAGTTGGGAGACCACAAGCAATTATCTTCATTAATGTTTCTTTGACCTCACATCATACTCGGAGACATATTAAAAGTAACTCAAATTAACACCCCTTTGCTTTCTGACCTCAGTAAATTTCTTAGTCATTAGTGGAAACTTCTGGCGTTTGAGTGGTTTTAGGGAGGACTTGGCTCTTGTGTGTTCCTGGTCTTACTGAGGCTTTCAGCACCTCCATGGGGTTCATACTTGGCTCGCAATTCTGCTGGATTCGAGTTGTTTGGATGCAGAAGACACAGATGTTTGTTATTCCTTCCAGAACAAGTATCTGTAGAGAAGTGAGGAAAGCTTTTGGGTGGGTGGGGTGGAGTGGCCTGATGCTTTATAGAGGATTTATTGAGCTTGCACGTATTTGACAGGAGGGAGGAGGTAGAAGGGAAGGTTGGTTTGCTCAAGGTAACCAACTGAAAGTCCTGTTTGCAGTTCTCCTGTGAGTCACCAGTCTTCGATCCTCCCTGATAACTCCACTAAGAACAGCCAGCCCTCTTGTCCTAAGCTTTGAAACAAAATCTCAGCGAGGAACCCTCTACCTTTAAGTGTGGTGGGTGTTTTTTTTTTTCCCCATCTCCAAGAAAAGCTGATGCTGGAGTTGCAGACAAAGAAAGCCCAACCCAGCACTTAACTGACATCATCCCCATTGCATCTGTGCCTCCACTAAAGCTATAGGAAAGCAGCTGGAGAGCTTCCCAGTAGATAATATATGTCCTGCTACCAAGCCATGCGCCGTGAATCCCTGCCAGATGTATTTTACTGCCACACATTAATTTCTTTGCTCGGAGTAGCACGTGGCTGGGGATAATACACTTAGTGAAATATTGGAGTGAGAAACAATACAACATGAAATAAAGCTTTTTGTCTGAGCAGCTCAGAAATCCTGTAGAAAATGGAGCAAATCTCCACATCCCGGCCTTGTGTAGATATAGATGAGGGTGGCTGTGCTTGGACTGAAGGGCTTGGATCTGGCTGCTTGGGGAAGAGCACCAAGGATGGGGTGACCATGTCAGACACTTCCTCCATTTGGAGGACAGTCCTCCCAACATTGAGTATCTGAAGCTCAGGAGCTCCCTAAACCTCATGTGGGTTTTGGCCTCATATTTTTTTTGCTGTTCTTCAGCCTTTTGTTGATGCCATCAGGGAACTGTCACCCTTGTGTTTCAAGAGTCATTCTGAACATTGCTCAGGAAGGCCTTTGAAATGACAAGAGGAAAATGGCCTCAAGTTGCACCAGGAGAGGTTTAGGTTGGACATGAGGAACAAGTTCTTCCCCAGGAGTTGTCAAGGTTTGTCCCAGGCTGCCCAGGGCAGTGGTGGAGTCCCCATGCCTGGAGGAGTTTCAAAGCCCTGGAGATGTGGTGCTGAGGGACATGGTTTAGTGGAAAAATTAGCAACAGCTTATAGGTAGTTACGTCTGAGTAGAAAGGAGCCTGAAGTGTGGGTTGTGTTTGTGTGTTAAATACCTTTTTGTTTGTGGAGTCTCTCTGGAGAGATTCCAGTCTTGCCTGGACACAATCCTGGGCACCTTGCTCTGGGTGACGTGCTGGAGCAGGGAGGTTGGACGAGATGATCTCCAGAGGTTCCTTCCAACCCCCACCAGTCTGGGATTCTGATTTATATCTTACAGCTTTCTGATGTGTGAAAACCCCGCTCTCTTTTCAGCTGTTGGTTGGGAGTCATCATTTGCTTTCTTTAAGAGGATTGATATCACCACTCAGGTTCCTCCATTGCATCTTGTGGTGCACGTCAACCGTTTGTCAAGGACCCCTGCCAAGATAAAAGCCGTAACCTATTTCTGTCTTGCTTTTTTCTTTTCAGCACTGCTAACATGATGACCTGACAAGCTAGAGGACGGTCCTGACTATGCAGCACAGGTACTGATGGGAAAGAATCCAATATGAGTGTAAATGATGTTGGAGGCAGACGACGCTTTGAAGATAGCGAGTACACGCTGCACATTTACCCTGGGAGCATCGCAGAAGGGACTATCTACTGCCCCATCACCGCCAGGAAAACGTCCACCGCCGCCGAGGTGATCGATTCGCTCATTCATAAGCTTCAGCTGGAGAAAACAAAATGTTACGTCCTCGCCGAAGTGAAGGAGTTTGGTGGGGAGGAATGGATCCTCAACCCCACGGACTGCCCGGTCCAGCGCATGATGCTGTGGCCTCGCATGGCCCTGGAGAACCGCATCAGCGGCGAGGATTATCGCTTCCTCCTGCGGGAGAAGAACCTGGACGGCTCCATTCACTACGGGAGCCTGCAGTCCTGGCTGCGGGTGACCGAGGAGCGCCGCAGGATGGTGGAACGTGGCTTCCTGCCCCAGCCCCAGCAGAAGGACTACGATGACCTCTGCGGCCTGCCGGACTTGAACGAGAAAACCCTCCTGGAGAATCTCCGAAACCGCTTCAAGCAAGAGAAAATCTACACTTACGTAGGCAGCATCCTCATCGTGATTAATCCCTTCAAGTTCCTACCTATTTATAACCCCAAGTATGTCAAGATGTATGACAACCATCAGCTGGGGAAGCTGGAGCCCCACATTTACGCCGTGGCGGACGCGGCGTATCACGCCATGCTTCAGCGGAGGAAGAACCAGTGCATCGTCATCTCAGGAGAGAGCGGCTCGGGGAAGACCCAGAGCACCAACTTCCTCATTCATCACCTCACCGCCCTCAGCCAGAAGGGATTTGCCAGCGGAGTGGAGCAGATTATTCTTGGAGCTGGACCAGTGCTTGAGGTAAGATGGAAACGATACGAGCGTGGAAACTTTTGAACGGTGCAAAAAAGCCCAATGCTGGGTAGCTGAGGTTTTATCATGGTGCTAGTCTGGGGTTGTCTGTGGAATGCCAATAATAAAGTTACAACGGCGTTAGCAACAAGAGAAAGTTCTGTTTCTGCTTCAAGAGAAGGAAAAATAAAAGTACAGGCAGTGGCTTTGCAGCAAATCTGTTCATGCTTTGTTTGCATCCAAGTGTTTCTTAGTACCGCTGTATCTCGGTGATTTTTTGGCTTGAAAATGGAAATGAGAAAGCCTTTCTTGAATTATCAGCCTCTTTTTCTTTATGGTGCGTTGAAAAGAGGGGTCGTTGCACAGGGTGTGTTGAAGGGGTTGTATTTATGGAAGAGATCAAAGGTAACATTTGGTCAAGGTTTTAATTTCCCCTCATGAGTCCTCAATTTGGCCGGTGCGATTGGTTACATCATGAGGACTTTTCCTGTGTGTGAAAGGAGATCAGATGAACAGCACCATTAGCTTTGCAGATAGGAGACTCTAATGAGGGATGCAGGCATCCATTAATTAGTCTTCAATTTGCCCTGTAACTGTGTGAAATGTTTTTCTCTAGAATTGCTGGTTTTGCTTGTGGAAGAGTTGAGTTTGTTAAAGCCTCTCTGCAGATGGGTGATGTGAGCATCACCCTCAGTCATGCTGTTTGTGTTCTTCAAAGAGGTGGCTTGAGGGCCACGTTTTCTTCTCTTCCAATAACAAGTGGCTTTGACTAAAGGGTGGTAAAACTCATGGATATTTAGGGATTTGTTTTCTATTTTGAAAGAGGGGTTTTTGGCAGTTGCAGGCAATGATATCTGCTCTCTGTGTCTATATTCCATTAATGAGTCTGAGGGCTTGGGTCCACTTCAACTCTCAGCAGAAGACTGGGAATGAGAGGAAGGACTTGTGCTCATGGATGTCTCTGCTAAGGATAAACCAACAGCTTCATTTTGCTAAGCCAACAAGTTTTTCTGTTTTCCTGTCAGGTAGAAGGGGCTGAGCTCATTTAATCTGGAGTTAGCAAATGATTAAAGTCATTTGGGATGGGCTTTGCCCTGAAAAGCAGCAAAGCTGTGTAACAAACTGAAGGGAAAGAAATTAAAAGGATTTTTTTTTTTTTCTCTAGTCTGCCTGAAACTCTCTATTAATTCTTTTAAGTCCTGAAAGGCCACAAGAAGGTCTTCTTTTCTCCAGGCTGAACAAGCCCAACTCTCTCAGCCTGGTTCCAGCCCTTGGATCATCTTTGTGGCCTCCTCTGGCCCCATTCCAACAGGTTCATGTCCTTCTTGTGTTGAGGAAACAATCTTCTAGTGTTATGTTGAGTCCCTGTTCTTGCACCCACCAGCGTTTCTCCTCTTGTACAAGAAATTATGGAGCTGCTTCTTGCTACAGTCAATGGGAAAAGGTCAGACCAGTCTCCCATGCAATTAATGGTTGCTGTGGTGACCCAGTTAGGTGATCATGTTAATTTATGACAACTATTGCCTTCCACCTCCAATCCTGTTATTTATTTGAAACAGAAGATCCCTGATTTTCAGGATCCCTGTTGTTCCAGTCCATCTTTCAGGACCTGATGTTTAAATCTACTTACTTGGAGGGCAGCAAAACCAGTGCTTTACTGGTGAAGGTGCTGCCCACCGACTTCTCCCCAGGGCCTTGGGATGAGGTACAGGGGCAGAGATGGACTAAGCCTCTTCACGTTCCTTCTGCAAGATCTGCAGCTGGCTTTTTTTTAAGGAGAAAAAAAGAAATAAATAAGAATCTGAACCATATCTGTTATTTCTTTCACTTTTTGGAAGAGCAGCTTGCATTCCTGTGCTCTGGCAGCTGGGCTGCTGCTGCTGCGCCTCCCTCTTGGCCTCCAGGTCTCTTGGAGAAAGTGAGGGCAATCCAGAAGTTCTGCTGCTCTGCCAGCCCCAGTCCCAAACAGCCACAAATCACTCAGACTTCAAGAGAAAATGTGCCTGCTTCTGCTTTCCCTTCCCTTCCTAAAATTGCCTGAAAAAAGGGATATTTGGAGCAGGTCTGTGGTCAAGGGTTGTGTCACACTGCCACCCCTTTGTGGATTTGACCTTTTGATCCCTTGGTTTTGGGGTTGAGATTAACTTCTCTGGAATTTTAGATGCCAAACTTAAGCATTTAGTTATTTTTTTCCTCTTTTTCTTCATTCTTTTCCAGGCACCTTCTTCCATCCTCTTGTTTTCCCCTCTACATGTTTAAAATGTAATCGTATTCAAATCAGCCTTGTCTTTTAGGAGGAACCTCTGTAGAGAAGGGGGCAAATAAGAGTTTCCTCAGACCTATTAATCCCTTTTTCTTTCCCTCCTTATGAAACATCTCCTGTAGCAGGAGTGTTTGCACCAAACCACTTGCTCCTGGGAACACCTTCACCCTTGTGCTCGCACAGCAGGAGCGGATGCGGAGCAAAATTAAGGTTATTATTAGGTTTAATCTACAGCTTTGCTGTTTTCCTCATTTACCTTTTTGGAACAGCCTCAGGCTATTGTTTGGGATTTGTTTTGTGGCCTGAGATTCCTGTGAGCCTCGTCCAAACAGCATTTTGGGGGAGAGCTATCAAGGCAAGCTGTTAATACCATCTGAATGTGGTGATATCATCCCGCCGTGGTATGTAGTGGTTGGAGACATGAGGCCATATGTGTCCTTCTAAAATGCATTTGACCCAAGTCCTGTGGATTTTTGTTTTCCTATGGTGACATTTACAATGAGCTTTTTTGTGACAGTGCTCCTTGGAGTGGTTGCAATATGCCTTTCATAGAATGGTTTGGGTTGGAAGGGTCCTCAAAGATCATCCAGTTCCAACCCCCTGCCTTGGGCAGGGACACTTCCCATTAGAGCAGGTTGCTCAAAGCCCTGTCTCACCTGGTCTGAACACCTCCAGGGATGGAGCATCCACAGCTTTCCTGGGCAACCTGGGCCAGTGTCTCACCACCCTCAGAGTGAAGAACTTCCTTACACCTAATCTAAGTCTCCCCTCTTCCAGTTTGAAGCCATCACCCCTCGTCCTATCACTACAAGCCCTTGTGTAAAATCCCTCCCCGGAGCATTTTGCTCCCTGGGTCTTAAGTTTCAAGACTGAGCTTCTCAAACTCAATTATGTAGTGAGCAGAGGAAGAGTTGCCCATGGTGCAATCCAATTCCATTTCTGATAGGCTTCATGCAATACTTTAGATGAAAGCTTCATGATGCTCGGCTCAATACTCCTTCAGGGACCCAGAGTTCAAAAGCCACAATTAAAGGTTTGCTCTAAAAAACCACCAAATATCCTTGTCACAGAACTTCCAATTAGTGAGACACTGGCAGGAGGTATGTTGTGGATGCCCCATCATTGGAGGTGTTCAAGGTCAGGTTGGATAGGCTGAAAAACCTGATCAAGTGGAAGATGTGCCTGTCCATGGTTGGACTAGATGAGTGGAGGGCTACAGAGATGCTGAGGGGACTGGAGCATCTCTGTGCCCAGGAAAGGCTGAGAGCCTTGGGGCTGTAGAGCTGGAGAAGAGAAGCCTGAGAGGTGATCTGATCAATGCTGATCAAGAGCTAAAGGGTGGGGGCAAGAGAATGGGGCCAGACTCTTGTCAGTGGTACCCAGAGACAGGACAAGGGGCAATGGGCACAAACTGGAACCCAGGAGGTTCCAACTGATCAGGAGAAACTTGTTTGTTGTGAGGGTGTCAGAGCCTGTCCCAGGCTGCCCAGAGAGGTTGTGGAGTCTCCTTCCCTGGAGAGATTCTAAACCTGCTTGGACACGATGCTGGGCCCCCAGCTCTGGGTGAGCTGCTGGAGCAGAGGGGTTGGACGAGATGATCTCCAGAGGTCCCTTCCAACCCCCACCACACTGTGATTCTGTGATCTTTGAAGATCCCTTCCAACCCAAACCCTTCTGTGATTCATTTCGTGCTCTACCTGGAGAACTGTGGTTTAGCCCCAGGGCTGTTTTACACCATGAGTAGGTAACTTCTTCGTGTGAACTTAGGACAGTGTTTTAAGACCTTGTTTCATCTTTAATTAAATTAGCTGGAAACATCCAGATGAACTTTATGTTGGAAGCCCACCTTGTTTACATAGCCTGAAACCTTTAGAGGTGAGATGTTCATGTGATGCTCCCCAGCCCTTCCTGGATCATCACCAGTGCCTGATGCAGCATGTGAGCATCCTCCCATAAAGGAGGATGGGGAAGGGAGTTTATTACATCGTGTTACTTCTCTTTTTTTTTTAATCTAATTCTCAGCAAAAATCCACAAGTAGCAAATTTCTCCCTGGCTCAGGTATGTCCAAAGGTCCCCAGAGAGGCATCAGGTGAGGAATCTACCCTAGATGGTGACACCATCTATGATGTTCTCAACATCTTGTTCATTATGAGAAACGCCACGGTGGCGATGAGGAAAACCAGACATGTTTTCCCAGCAGCTGTTTACATGTGTCTTCAAATGTCCCAGTGGGGATTTCTCAATCGCTTCATAAAAAAAGAAAAAAGTGATTTTTCTGGGCTTTGTGACAAGCCAGGGAACTCTGCTGGTGGTGGAGGGAAGCTGTTGCTGTCCTTCACAGCCCAAGGGGGAGAAACCAAGGAGCCCAGTGCTTGAATTGCTTTGGAAAAAATTCCAGCTAGGTTTTGTAGCCTGTGTGCATTCCCAACCTTTGGAACAGCGACCGGAATGGTTTTTAATTTCTGGAGCAATATGTATTTTATATGGGGAAGTTACAGCTTCCATCTTAAGGCCTACAAGTCTCAAAGCTGTGATTTTTCTTATTTATTCTTTATTCCGGGGTTTTAGAGGAAAATGGAAGCAGGGGCTAAAAGAGAGAGTTTTATTTTAGAGGAATTTTCTGGGATAATGTCGAGCCTCCTTTTTAGGGAGCTGAATTGAGCTCCCATTGAAGAGCTGGCCCCTGGTAGGTGCAAGGGAGGGGGGAGTGATCCCGTGGTGCCAAACCATCAGTAGATGCTGCTGAATGTTTCCAGAGCCAAACAAAGAGCTATTGAGCTGAGTTTAAAAAAAAATAAAAAATCAATTAACTAGAAGAATCGAGCATGTCCTGGACTTTCAGTGTATTCCAGTGGCACTGGACAACATGGAACCACTGAAGCTCGATGCGTTTGTGTCCTTCACTGCTGCTCCCAGGAGATTTGGCTGGACCTGTAGTAATTCCAGGTAGGACCTGGTTCCACTGACAGATCCTATCCAGTTAACTCCTAGAGTGTGGAGCCAGGATAAGGTGATACTGGTTTTATACTGGAAATTATGGTGTGATTATTTTCTGGTGAGAAAAGACTTTATTGAACCCAACATATTCATATTTTTACTTGCAACAGTGTTAATAGGAGGTAAACTTGGAGTATATTCACAATTTTAGTCCTACTTGCAACAGTATTAATGGGAAGTAAACTTTGAGTATATTCACATTTTTACTCCTGCTTGCAACAGTATTAATGGGAAGTAAACTTTGAATATATTCATATTTTTACTACTTGCAACAGTATTGATGGAAGGTAAACTTTGAGTATATTCACATTTTTACTCCTACTCAGAGAACAATATTAACGGGAGGTAACCAAATTTCACTGAAGTGGACTTTAAAAAAAGAATAATTTGATTGAATTCATGACGTTGAGTTTCCAATACACTGATTTTTAAGTAATTAAGTTGTGTCACGTGGCTCTAGAGGGTTTATATCTGAAAAATGGATTTCTATGAAGGGAAGAGGAAAGAGATTTATATGAAGGGGAGAGGGAAGACTCGTTTTTCTGCTCGTTACTCACTTTCAATCACTTTTAACCTCTCATATATTATTGATCTCCTGTGTGGTCTGAGTTTGGGGTCGGTGTTTAATACCACAGCCAGGATTTTTTCCCTTCTTTCAGTGCTGGGGAAGGTTAGAGAAGGGAGCAGTGCACAGAGATTATACAGATGATGCCTAATGGGGGAAGAATTTGTGCAGGCCTCCGCCAGCAGCAGGGACACAAAGGAGTCATAGAGCAAAGCTCAGGCACCAAATGCTTTTCAGCAGCGCTTTCAAAATGCTGTTATTCTTCAGCTGCTGCTATTTGACAGTTTCAGGCTCTGTAGCAAATAGCATCTTGTTCATCCGTTGCTCTCATGCTGAATTATTCCATATTTTCACTTCAGAGTCTTCCTGCAATATCCAGGTTGGTTGTATGGGCAGCTGAGTTTAATATTATGATTATTCTTCATTATTTGCTCTCTTCAACAAACATTTCGTTACCCCAAAGTCCAGCTTATTATACTTGGGGGACAAAAATTGTTCTTTTTGACCTGAGATGACTGCAGGAAGATGGGTTAGTTATTAAAGCAAGTTTATGTGAAGCTGCCTTTTTCTCCACCCTTAAGAATTAGCAGTTATTTCATTTCCAGGAGGGAAATGCTCAATAAAATCCTTTGCTGGGTGCGGTGCCTGCCTTACAGGGAGCATTTTATTGAACCTGCATGTTCAAGCATCCCATTTTTTTTCTTCTCCTTCCCCCCTCACCATCTCTTTTTGGGGGAGTTGTTTTCTTCTGCCATTCGTTCTCATTCATACCCTTCCATTTTTATCCTCTTCTTTCACTGATCTTTTAGGGTTTCACTTTTCCCTCTATTGACCTGTATCTAGAGATACAGATTTTATAGACATCCAGATATTTTGTATCTAAAGATCTGTATTTTATGAGTATATGGATATTTCATATCTAGAGATCTAGATGTTAAAAATACCCAGATATTTCATATCTAGAGATCTAGATTTTATGGGTATCTGGATATTTTGTATCTGGAGGTCTAGATTTTATAAATACCTGACTCCAGATATCCAGACTTTATGGACCCCTAGATATCTGGCTATCTAGATCTTATAGATATTTGTCTATATAGATAAATAGATTTATCTAGGTAAATTTAATTTTTATATGTATATATATTTATATTTCATCTGGTCTAGTGGGAGGTGTCCCTGCCCATGGCAGGGGCATTGGAACTAGATGATCTTTAAGATATTATTCTAATATTTTTCTAGTGGAATGAGAAATTAATGCTCTTGTAGGGATTTTTTCTTCCCCTCCCTCTCTTCTCCCAGTCAAAATGCAGATTTTTGGTTCTAGGACCATTTACTGAGACTCTTTTGACTTTTTTCATGGCTGGGGAACCCATATTGGATTTCACATGCTGGGCTGGGGGGCTGGGTGGGTGCCAGGTAGGTGCTGTGCTGCAGCGCGGCCGCCCTCAGTGGAGACCAGAAGAGCCTGAGAACAAGGAGCTTTTGTAGGACAGGGACTACACCCAGTTGACAGATTTTGGCTTTTTAACGGTTGCTGCTGCTCCAGTGGCTTTTCCAGGCGCAAAACAACTCAACATCTCTGGTGAGAGCATTTTGCTTTGCTGCCTGAGGAGAAATACCCTCTTGTCTGCTCATTGACAAGATGATGGTGTCTTATTGATCTCCAGGAGTTCTGAACAAACCATTTCCCAAGGCAGCAAATAAAATTTTCTGAACCTATCCTCAGCATTTTCACATGTGAGAGATGTTCCCTTCTTATTGGTAGCACAGAAATTGCTCTTTATAGCACAGAAATGGTTATTGTCACTTATTTTAGACACTGGAGAGACAGAAGAAGTGATGAGTTGATGGGTTTTTTTTTTCCTTTTACTGTCTCCAGTGACTGATGTATATAAACCTAAAGGAAAAGGGTTGGTGCACGTGGCTGGTGCTTGCTCCTGCCTCCTCTTTGCTTTATTTTCCTGTGTGAGCCTGGCCAGGCCTACATGCATCATGTTGTTGAGGGGCTGAAGAACCTTGCTGTCCTTGATGGACATTAAAGACACATACAGATGTATAGCTCCACCAAATTCAGCAGAAATCAATTTAAAGTAAGGCAATACAGGGAAGCAGAGGCAGGGAAGTGCTCGAATTTGTTCAGCCTCTGAGGTTAAATATTACATAGAGGTGAAGTCAAAGCTCAGCAGGGTCTGTGGCAGAGGGTGATGGAACAACCCTTCCCCAAGCCCACGTTGCACAAGCTTCACTGAAGCTCAGGGGTGGGCAAATAAAATCATTGTTTCCTGTGTTTGTGGAAGGGATCTTACCTGCAGCAGCCCATCCTTACTAGTTTTCATTCACTGAATGAAGATGGATGGGGGCTAAACCTTGTGCCAGGCAGCTGAGTGGATTTGGACTTTTAAGAGTAAAACCTGTGCTAGAGAAGTCGAAAGGACAAGCTGAATCTGAAGGTTACTGTTGAGTTTCAAACAGCAGAGACGTTGTGCAGAGCGTTTGGTTTAAGACCTAAAAAACATTAAAAAAAAGAAATTACATCTATTTTGCATCAGTGTGAGGAACAAATGAACAATGTTTCTATCGCTGGGGTGGTTGGTGCCCCACGTGCTTGCTCCTGTGAAGCTTCATGATGTAGAATCAGAGTTGTTTAGGTGGGAGAAGACTTTTAAGATCGAGTGCAGTCGTTCCCCCAGCACTGCCAGGTCCCCACTAACCCATGTCCCTCAGCACCACATCTCCATGGCTTGGAAACCCCTCCAGGGATGGGGACTCCACCAGAAAGAAAAGGAGTTCGCAAAATATAGATGGCTTGGACTGCATCTGGTGGACCCAGTGAAGATTTGGAGTTGCCTCCTGAAAACAAACTTCTCTCCAAGGCTTCTCTCCACTTCTTCATCGAAAAGAAACTTCTGGGGTGTAATTCAAGGCTCTGAAAAATGTGGAGCTGGAAGTGCTGGAGTTTATTTCTTTATTGCCTGGGCTACAGCTGCAGGACCAGCCATGCTGGGAGGAACACGTTTGAATTCTCAGGCTGAACTCAACATTTCTGGGCCAGAGTTTTCCTGGTATTTGGAGGCCTCTGGGATAGAGGTAACTTTGCCAGCAGCTCATAAATTTGAGCCAGGCTTTTTTACCTGAGTCAGGAAATTCACGTTTGAGCTTTATTTAAGCTGGGATTCACAGTGATCTAATCCTAGCGCGCTGCCAAACCCAACCTGCAATTTTATTCCTTTATTTATTTATCTTTTGGTGTTTTGTTGCCCTTTTTTGTTTTAACCTTTGTCCTTTGGATGTCTCCATTCCCTCCCCAGCCCGTGTTTTCCTGGAGCTGTTAATCAGAAGGAGATAAATTCATCCTCTGCTAATTTGAGCTTCTATGTAACAGCTGCAATGCAGATTTGTTGTGTGTACATATTAACTTGATATTATTATAATCAATATTATATACACTATAGTGGACTTCTGTATGTGACAGCAGCAGTGAGCAGAGGAGTGGACCCTGCCTATGGCAGGGGGCTTGGAACTAGATAATCCTGAAGGTCCCTTCCAGCCCAAAGATGATTCTTTATTGGTGTTGACACCACAAGATGGGAGGGAGGCTTCCAAAGCGCTTACACAGCACAAAGCAACTTTGCTGCAGCCTCATGAGTCTCGTGCTGCTTTCTACTGTGGGTTATGCAGGAGAAAATGGTGGTTTCTACAATTGCATCTCAATTATAATATTTGTAATAATAGAGATGCAGTAGAAATAGCCTCGTGCTAGAGGGGAGATGGGTAATGAGTGGGTGCGACCTGCCTGTTGCCGTCGTGGTTTTTCTTTCTGGCTTGTGCAGACCTTCCCTCTCTACACCATCTGGTTTTCATCTGCTCCAGGAAAGCCAAATAATTTCAATAAAACCAGGAGAAAACAGAATGCTTTCCAAAAAGCCCAACATATTGATGTTAGCCTGTTTTGCAAGTAGGGTGATTAATTAAATTTATCAGCCTGGGTTATTGATGGAGCAGATGCTAACCTGGATGCTTGAGCGACCGCATCATCTCATGGGCAACACAATTCCAGCTTAATGAGCTCGGGGAGCCACGTTTTTCCTTACAAGGCCCTGAAATGATAAATAGCATCAGTTGAGGTCACTCTGGATTTCAGTGCATCCCCTCCACCCCAGGGCTGAGATGTCAGTGGAGGTGATGTTCCTGATCATGGTGGCATTTTTTTGGTGGGACCTTGTTTGCTCAAGGATTGAGTGTGCAGCAATATCTGTGTCATGTTAGTCTGTGGCAAAGATGTTTCCTAGATTGTCAAAGAGTGGATATATTGATATAAATATATGTTATATATTGAGGTATATTTATAGAAAATAGGATAATGAATAGAAAATAAATATATATGAGATACATAAACACATGGCATCTAGAAATACGAAATAAAATAGTGTTTTCTTTATATATTTAATATCAAGGTTGTTATTTAAGCTAATTTAAAGCTTAGAGGTAGCATGGGCCAACATCTGCTTGGCCTCTCTCCCATTAGCAACCCCCATTAACCCAAGTTTTTAAATTGCACTTTATTGATCACCAGGCTTTTAAAGAAGCCCACGAGCTCTTAGCAGGGGCTCGGCGGCTGGCAAATGGGGAATTTGTCTTGCTACCAGCACTATTGACTCGAGCAGTTGGGGACTCGAGGAATATTTAGTCATTATTTTTTCCATTTAGGCCACAAAACTCTTGCAGATCGTTAGAGTATCTGCTCCTGCCCTTGCTGGTTTTTGGTGGCTTCGTTACAATCATGAGTAAGGAAAATATTTCTGGGTTTCTTGTATTAATCACGTGTTTTTGACTGGGAGAAGAAGCTTTTTGAATAATCAGGTCACCCCACCTGCCAGGTTAAGGCTTAAAGGATCCACACGAGCAAATATTGAAGTCTCAGGGAGCCCTAAGTTTGCATTTTGACTTTAATGGTTGTAATTTTTAAAGTGCTTTATGGTTATCATGTCAGAAGATCTTAAGTGCTCATCTTTCCAAAGGGTTTAATTAAGCTTCTAGCTTTCAAGTGGAGATTAAAAAAGTAAAAGAGGCTTGAAGTTAGTGCTAAGTAAAAAGTAAAATTGGTTTGAACTTACTCATAAGTAAGAAGTAAAATAGGTTTCGACTATTCCCTTTAATACTTTGAGACAAAATGCTGCATTTCCATTCATTTGACTCGATTCAAACCACATTAGATTTGTCTTCCCCCCTAAGTTGCTTCATTTTAATTTCATTTCTGATGATGTTGCTGCTCAGCATGATCTTCAAACTTTAATTTTGGAGCACCAACCCCAGCCTTTTTTTTTTTTTTGACCTTTTTTGTACGATCCCTGATAGCGTGGGATTTTTTTTCCCCCATTGTTTTAATTTCCACTTGGCTTTTAATTATTACACTGCCTTTAGCTGAGGCAGCTGATGAATTTTCAGTAGCTCCCATCTGCCTGGATGTCATCCAAGGGGAGAGATGGGGAAGGACCAGCAGAAGAAAGGAGAGCTGACCAGGGTAATAGCCTCACGGCTCCGATGCCGGAGGCCTGGTGGCCAAAGCCTTCCTGCTGAAACCCAGCCAGCACGAGGTAGGACAATCGTGCTGCTGTTCTCTTCGGGGGCTGCAAACAAGAGGATGAGGCTCAGTGAAAGAAAGAAAGGTTCCTTTCTATGTTTTGCCTTTTTGTCAGGTTTTTTTAGCTTCCTTTTCCATCCTTCCTCTTCCTCCTGAACTGCAGGCAGAGCTCTTTAGAGATGAAATGAGTTGAATTTTTTAATGTAGTAGTTTACTGGCTGATAAAAGAAGTCACTAAAGAAATACATTTAATAGCCTCTCTTTACAGATGCAAACAAACCCCTCCTTAGCTACCCCTAATGATATTTTCATTTGGGACTGTATAAAGCTGCTTTGAGTGAGCAGAGGTAGCACCACCATCTTTCCCATTCAAGATCAATGGATGTTCTCCAGCAGTTCCTGCAACATCCTAAGTGCACTGCTGTGCTCCATGCTTCAACCCCACTTTCACTATTCTTTATGAAGGGAGGTATCTTCAGCTCTGCCTCCATAAAATCTTCCCAAATTGCTCCAAGCTAAGACATTGTTCCCTCTACTCTGACTATGCTGAGTGGTCATCATCTTGGTGTTCTCAGCAGCTTCAGATTTGGATGGTCTATAATGAAAATTGGTGTCCGTTGGTGGCAACTCTATAGCTCTATGTATGAAGTAAAGATTTTGGAAGTGGATAATATAGAATCACAGAATCATTAAGGTTGGAAAAGACCTCTAAGATCAAGTCCAACCATCAGCCCAACACTACCATGAATCCTATGCGATGAAGGAAGTGAGAGCTGGATCTGAGATACCTCCAGCTTTTTTTTATTGATACCTCCACATGCACATGCTCTACTGACTTTGATTTAAATCATGATCTAGCTGAAGATGTCCCTGCTCACTTCAGGGGGTTGAACTAGGTGGCCTCTAAAGGTCCCTTCCAACCCAAGCATTCTAGGAGTCTATGATATAAACCATCATCTCTCTGTGGTTCTGCCTTAGTTGAAGGGAGACCCAAGACATCAAAACTACTTTTTGTGTCAACAAAATTTCTCACCTCCTCACAGCTACTAAGATACCAGTGTCAAGTGATGATTTTCATTTACTTACTATATATTTAGTTACAGCAGAATTACCAGGAGGCTTAAACATACCCTAGTGATTGTTCAGGGCTTGAGAGAAGAAATGCTGGTCTCAACTTGACCCCTGTAGACTTGAAGGGTTCTTATGAGTTGTGCAGCATTTTGTTACACAGTGATGGAGAAGGACCATGTCAACTGAGTATCTTCGGAGTGAGGAGCAACCACAGAGGTTTTATCAGGCTGCGTGGTGGTGATTAGACAGAAAAGATGTTAAAAAAAATCAGATGTGGCCTCAAGCTACATTTCTTAATACATGAAAAAACTGAATAGAATGAAGGTGCTTTTGAGTCCCTTTTTTGTGGCTCTTCTGTGCTCGCATTGCAGCTGTTCCTTTCTCTGTAAACAGTATCAAATTTACCCTCATTTTATGCAGTTTATAGCAGGTCTCTCCCTCACAATCTCAAAACCCCCCACATTTAATACCTTTGGAAATGAGACCTCTTAAACTGTCCTATTTTGCTTCACCTAAGAGCTGAAAACAAACGTTTCAGGAGTTGTATCCTCTCCTAAGACAAAGACCTGACAGGTATACTTTGATTTTTGAGCCACCTATGACTACTGTTGTTCAGCCTGGAGAAGAGAAGGCTCTGGGGAGACCTCATTGTGGCCCTCCAGTATCCAAAGGGGCCCTACAAGAAAGCTGGGAAGGGACTTTTCACAAGGGCTTGTAGTGATAGGACAAGGGGTTATGGCTTCAAACTGGAAGAGGGGAGATTTGGATTGGAAATCAGGAAGTTCTTCACTCTGAGGGTGATGAGACACTGGTACAGAGAAGCTGTGGATGCTCCATCCCTGGAGGTGTTCAAGACCAAATTATCTGGGGCTTTGAGCAACCTGGTCTAGTGGGAGGTGTTTCTGGGTTGGAGTTAGAGGATCTTAAAGATCCTTTCCAACCCAAACCATTCTATGATTCTACTGAAACGCTGGAAGCACTGGAAAACATCAACCTGGCAGAGCTACTGTGGCATAAGTGAGGAACCTTAACCATGTACAAACACACAGAAATGTGATGGTGTCACTTAGCCGCACTGGAAATTTGGGAATTGCATCAAGAAGCGCTGTGGATTATTTATCTAATTCCACAGAAAACCAGGGAAGGGCTGGAGATGGGTGTAACCATGACCAGCCTCGTCCTTCCATGGCAGGAAACAAATGTGGGCTTTTATTGTGTTGATTTAATGGCAGAGCTCTGATATTATTATTATTATTTTGTGGAGAGGAGGCTGTGTATTATTTTTCTGTCTGGAAGGAACAGAAAGCAGCCGAGATCCAAGAGGAAGGATAACAGGAGTAGAAGCCAAGGCAGGTCTCGTGTTACAGTGGGATGTTTTTGTTGCTGCTAACGTGGTTTTGTTGTTCTTCGTTACACGCGTTTCTCTTGGGAAAAGCAGGGGGAAAAAAAAGTGTGTAAAATATCCACAAGAGCTCCGTGCCTCTGCTAAGGGAATCCAGATGGGGGAGGTGCTATGGTAGGGACATTTTCTCCTGCCTTTTCTATCCCTGGCGTTGATTTTGGTGGCAAACTGCAGGAAAACTTGTATCGGGCCCAGAGAAGTGAAAGCTTCAATTTTTTGAGCATTTCTCGGGCTATCCAAGTGTGCAGGGGGAGGTTGAAACTTCCTTTCTAAACATTTAGGGTCCCATGGAGGATCATTACACTAAAGGGAAAAAATTAGAGGTTTGAAGGGACTTTGAGGGGCCTCCTGCGGGGTGTCCAAGGGTTGTACAGCAGACCAGATGCCTCTCCCTAGTTTAGAAGCTAATGGTTGGTGAGAAGGAGATTGAAGCTGGTGGAGATGCCATAGAATCATTTCAGTTGGGAAAGATCTTTTCCTAAAGGATGATCTCTTTAATGGTGGCTTCACAGCAGTTGAGACACAAGTGGTCAGCAGCTCTGGAGACTCAGAAGCCTCAACCTTGAGAGAAAGGGCAGTTCTTGTGCTGCCATCTTTTCCTTAGCTCAAGGAACATGAGCTGCTGTATTATTTGCAGTAAGACTTTTTTTAAGGGAAGAAAATTGGCTGTGGTCCTGCCACACCACGGGGTTATTTCTGGCAATTACAGAGAATCTTTAATTGCAGCATCAGCTGTTTGTAGATGCATCGTTGTACTTGGGCTAGCTCTCCAAAAATGGATTGTGCAAGGTGGGGAAATCATGGTGTGACTTCATGTTTCAGCAGAACTTGAGGGTGCTGCTGGGTGAGAACCTGGAGATGAGCCAGCAATGCTCTGGGTAGACTCCCCTGCAGTGCTGGGGCAGCTCTGGAGTCCTCAGCACAGCAGAGATGTGGACCTGGTGGAGCAGGGCCAGAGGAGGCCCCAGCAATGATGGGAGGGCTGGAACCCCCCTGCTGGGAGGCCAGGCTGGGAGAGTTGAGCTTGTGCAGCCTGGAGAAGAGAAGGCTTCAGGGAGACCTTCTGGTGGCCTTGCAGGACTTTGAGGGACCTGTCAGAAAGATGGGGACAGACTTTTGAGCAGGGCCTGTTGGGACAGGACAAGGGGTGATGGTTCTAAACTAGAAGAGGGAGATTTAGACTAGAGAGAAGGAAGAAATTTTGGATGCTGAAGGTGGTGAGAGCCTGGCCCAGGTTGCCCAGAGAGGTGGTGGATGCCCCATCCCTGGAACCATTGCAGGTGAGGTTGGCTGGGGCTCTGAGCAACCTGCTCTAGTTGCAGATGTCCCTGCTCAGTGCAGATGACCTCTAAAGGTCCCTTCCAACCCAAACCAGTTGGTGATTCTATTTAATAGTCACTTTAAATATATATTAAGGTGTTTTTTCTCTGTCAATATTGTGCAGTTTTGTTTCTGGCATAGTGTTCGTTTATGGTACTTCTGTGACCTACCAGGGGAACATAAAGTCTCCTCTTTAAGCCATGACTTGTTTTCAACTCGTCATTTTATTGCTCTGTGATTATATCTATCACTATGGAAAATTATTTGAAGCCCTGCTGAAGGAGATTTTGCTCAGTCTTGGAACCTGTCAGACACTTAATATCTGTATCCAATGTAGTCAAGTTTGTTCTTTGGCTGCAGAATATAAATTCTGGGAGCTGCAGGCATCTCCTGGGTTAGAGACACCCCTCTAATAACACTGAGCTTCCCACCTTCCTTTTGGGATGCTTCTTTAAACCCAAAGCTGAACCCAGACTGAAGATTTATTCCCCCCCAAATCTTTGTTGGCTGATGTGAGCTGGCTGGAAGACACGTGCGTTTGGCTGCTCATCCTGGGGCTGTCCACCCTACACATCAAATACTAGATGTACGAGCAGAGGACGAGGGATCTGAGCCAGACCTGATGGATTTGGCAGCTTCTCCTCCAGCAGCCATCCCTATTGACCTTTGCTGGCCACTGTCTCCCAGCTTAGCTGGGTTTTTGTTTCCAGTTACAGCACTGATGTTGGAAAACTGGCCCCGTTTGGGAAGAAGACTTAAGTAGGTTGGTTTTGAGGTTTTATTTCCTTGCATCGTGGTTACATGGTCATTCTTTTTTTAATCTCCTGAACGTTGCTCTAAAGGATGATGCTGATCCTGGGCTCAAGTGTGGGAAAAGGAGAAATATTCCACCAACATTGAAATGTTTGCCAGGAGTGCAGAGGCTGAGTCTTGTTTCTTACAGAGCTGATAGAGCCTCTGCATCAGCAGAGCTTGAAATCTCCCAAACGAGCATGTGGTGTCATGATTTTTATGGTCCTTTATCTGGGGTGTCTTACTCCAGAATTGGAGAAATGATGCTCTTGGTATTTCCACCAGCACTACAGGAAAACCAGGGAGGGACTTTCCCGAGGGCTTGTGGTGGTAGGATGAGGAATAATGGGTTCAAACTGGAAGAGGGTGGATTTAATGGAAATTAGGAAGAAGTTCTTGACTAGCAGCACTGGCCCAGGTTGCCCAGGGAAGCTGTGGATGCTGCATCCCTGGAAGTGTTCAAGGTCAGGTTAGATGGGGCTTTGAGCAACCTGGTCTAGTGGGAGGTGTCCCTGCCATGGCAGGGGGGGTTAGAGTTAGATGATCTTTAAGATCCCCACTTTCTTTTAAAAATTCTTGTTTTATTTTTCGTGGTGGTGTTGTGCTGCAGGTTCTGGCAACCAGGAGATGCTGTGGGGGTTATCAACTAAATGGGTGGAGGGCAGATGAGGGGAATACCCTAAAATATGTCATAAGTCAGCCTGAGTTGTATATAAATCCTGATATGTAGGAGAGACTGGGAGATTTTAGGTATTCATGGTCTTTTCAAACTCCTCTTTCAAAGTCTTCTGCTAATGTCACCAGCCAGGAGACATATTTCCTCTAATGTTTGAGAACAACATTATCTATTTGTAATAGAAAAAAATAAATACGTATTTAATTACATATATATACTATAAAGAGACCTTGTGTTTCATCTGCTTCATCACCATTGTGGTTTGAGATGGAAAATTGAGTTTTTAGCTCCTCACCACACTTTGGTGGCCCGTTGAAGGAAAGAAGAACGAAAGAGAGACCTTCAAAAGGGTCTGCAGGTTGCTGTTGGGTGGTTCAGGGTTGCAGGTCATTCTTGGTGTGAGCTCTGCTCAAAGCCTTGCAGCACAGATGTTATAAATACTTCGTGGCTTGTGCTTTTTACCATAAAAGCCTCGATGTTTTCATTAAGCAGCTGGAACACCTGACCACAAGCACGAGAGTTAAAGGCCAAGGTGTCAGTGTTTGAACTCGTATTTAATTGCTGTCAACTAAATATTCAGTATTATTCCTTGGCTGCTCAGAGCAGCACCTTGAAGGATTCACATAAATGCTCTTGCACTTTGCAAGAAGACAAGTTCTAGCTGGTACTTTTTGGCTTTAGGATTTATTTAGATGCTTATTTAGGGTGTCGTGGTGTCTGCTGCGTAGAGGTGGCTTTTAGGGCACTGGAAGGTGGGGGGGGATGTGTTGAAGTGGCTTTATTTTAACAGAGCCTTTGAGGTTGATGGGGTTTATCAAGTGGTGAGCTGCAGGTTTCAAAGAAGTTATTTCCCAGGGCAGAAGCAATAATGAGAAGGGTTTTAACCAGGCTCTGACTTAAATACTCTAGATCTGTTCTGGCCTTAATTTGATATATTCCCCTTAAAAAGCAACATAGCAGGACAAGAAAAGTGCTGGGAGCTTGGGTGCAGGTTGAAGGAAAAGGAGCAAAAATGATCTTTATCATCCACCTGCATGTGGTTTAACATATAGAAAGAAATTTGTAGCTACAGAGAATAACTTTAAAGGCCAGTGAATGCCCTGGGTATGTAAAAAAGACTTGAAAATGTCATCAGATTTTTTTTCTCCTGTCTCTTCTTTTTTGGAATAAGGATATTTGTGAATTATTTTTGTTTTGCAAGGATATATGCAAAGATTTCACTTCACAACTATTCTCTGTAGTTGCACAGGTTCAGACAAGTGTTTTATTTCCCTGGCTGCTCTGGTGCTGGCTGGTGTGTGGAGTCTCCTCCTTGTTCCTACAGTTCCAAGTCAGTCATTCTCTATTAATGTGTTTGATTCACGAATTCCAAAATTCCCAGTAAACCAGGGGAGACTAGTCTTCCAGCAGCCTCTTGTCTGATACTGACCTTATTTCTTGTCTCCAGCATAAATGAGCATGACTAAATCTACAGCGAGACCTTCTTGCAGCCTTCCAGTATGTGAAGGGGGCCTACAAGAAAGCTGGGGAGGGACTTTTTACAGGGGTTTGTGGTGATGGGATGAGGGGTGATGGCTTCAAAGTGGATTAGAAATTAGATTAGAAATGAGGAAGAAGTTCTTCACTCTGAGGGGAGTGAGACACTGGCACAGGTTGGTCAGGGAGGTTGTAGATGCTCCATCTTTGGAGGTGTTTAAGCCCAGGTTGGATGGGTTTGGAGCAACCTGGTCTAGTGGGAGGTGTCCCTGCCATGGCAGGGGGGTTGGACCTGGATGATCTTCCAACCCAAACCACTCTATGATTTTATGACCTTATTGCCATATGAGAAGTCATCACTGTGGGGTTTTCCTTGATGCATAAAATCACCTTATTTCAGGAAAGACATTGAAAGAATCTTTTTTCCAGCTGTAATATGTAATTAATCCAGATTGCATCAATCTTCAGTCCAGAATGAAGAGACCACGAGGCTTGGAGGTCAGGCAAGGAGGAAGGTGAAGTCTTTAGCCACGAAACCGTTAAGGATCATTCTTTCCCTGCCACCCACGATAAGCATCTCATTGTGCAGGAGGGTGGTAGGAGGCCAGAGGAATGGAGCCATTCTTGTTCCTCCGTGGAATCACCAGTGCTGGGGCTGGAGGGATGCTCAGCCCCTACAGAGGAGAGCATTGAATTTTCTTCCCTTGCAGAAGTTGAGCCTTGGCCAGTAAAAGCTTTGGTCTCCCTGAGAATTTTAGGAATGCTCTTAGGGAGTCTCGTCTGAGCGGCTTCGAATCCGTGAGTCAGGAAAGGCAAAGACTATGAACAGAAGAGAATTTGTTTTAGGGAAGTCCTTATAACTCCATCGTGGTGTCCTCTTCAAGGATACATAGGCTAGACATGCATAAATTGAATTAATAGCACTTTTTGGATAGCCTGATCCTTCCGTTGGAGAATCACGGTGAGTAAACCAAAGAAAACCCTTTTGTCTCAAGTTAAACATCAGGCGTTTCTTTAGCTACTTGTTGGCCCTTCACCAACATCCATCTGCCATAGGTTCAGCCTTGAGTTTTAACAAGATGTGCTGCAATGACCTAAAAAGGGGAGATTACGGGTTCTGATTTCTGTAGGTTATAAAATATAATGTTGTCTGGCATGTTAATCCTCATAAAAAAAAAGAGGACTCTCTCAGTTCCTCACTCCTGTGTTTGAAACGTTTCCCCCTGCCTCTTAAGAATAAAAGGATTTATTCCTGGATAAAGCTCTTTGCAAAGAAATCCTAATAAATAGAAGATATTTCTCTCCATGAGCTATTACCTAAGGTATAAATACAGGGAAACAAACCTGAAAATCCTTTTAGTATTGTTTTTTGCTTAAAGTTTTATTATATTATATGAAAAGGTGATAAAAATAAGGCTGGGTTCTGTTGGGTCTGTTCAAGTTCATATTGCTGAGAGCAGTGGTCATTAGGTATATAGAAAATTTGTCTTGTTGCCTTAATATGATATCTTAGATTACAGTGGATCCTATTGCAGGGCAATGCTCCCAAGGTAATTAATAGCATTTAAAATTAATGTCTAAATATATGGTGATGTGCTAACTTGTGTTGAATATAGTTCTCTTTAATATCTTTATCAATGATCTGGACAGGGGGAATGAGGCACCCTCAGTAAGTTTGCATGTGATGCCATGTTGGGTGTGACGTTTGATTTGTTGGAGTCTCTACAGAGGAGTCTGGCCAGGCTGGATACATGGACTGAGGCCAATGGGATGAGGTTCAACCAGGCCAAGGGCTGGGTCCTGCCCTTGGGTCACAACAACCCCCTGAACGCTCCAGGCGGGGGTAGAGTGGCTGGAAAGTGCCGGGAGGAAAAGGACCTGGGGGGGGTGGTTGACAGGTGGCTGAAGATGACCCAACACGTGTCCAGGTGGCCAAGAAGGCCACCAGCATCCTGGCTTGGGTCAGCACTGGTGTGGCCAGCAGGACCAGGGCAGGGGAGGAATAAGCAGAGAAGAGCTTGAGAGCAGCTGGAAAAGATGTGGAACCTCTGTAGGGGAACATTCTGGTGTCTGAAACCATCTCTGCTTGCTCAGCAGGTTTCAACTGTCCCAGAACTTGTTTTAGTCAACTAAGACTAATTCATATGCAACAGCTTCAGTTTAAACAAATCCCTGTATTCAAATAAGGGGGAAAAAACCACCCTGTTATTCTCTTAGCAAACCTCCTTCAGTTCTTAACTCATTCAATCAAACCAGATTGCAAAATAAATCTGCCTGGGAAGGTAAAAGTAGATGTGAGAGTGTCTCGTGCATGTACTGAAGGTGTCAAATGCCTTTTTGTCCAGTTTTCATTGAATTTGGCTTTTATTTGTTGCTTTTAGTTGCAAAGTTAAATCTCAAAAGGTCATTTGGAAAGCTTCAGATTATAGACTTAAAGCCCTTTTAATCTTTTGGAATAAAAAGCTGAGTAGGGTGTTTGAAATGCTGGGTTCTTCTACTGCTATATATGACATTGTCTAACATCTCAGGAGCCTTCAAAGCATTTTTCCTCCCCCTTAACTCCATATATAATTAAAAAGCAGCTTCCTCTAGCTCATTAAAATGTAGACTCTTGCTGGAGCAGTGTACTTTTATATTTATTTAAATACATAAAGCACAACCTTAATATAAACTGTAATAACTTCAAATATTAAATCTCTCCTGTGCAGTTAATGTTTATTTTTAAACAGTCTTTCTCTTCCCTTCACAAATAGCAAATTGAAAATAAGTCTGGCCCCCGGAAGCTCTTTGTATTATTTTTTACACCATTGCTTTTTAATAATTACATGGCACTAGTTAAATCCTTGGTGATGTGCATATAAATAAAGTCAGGAGGTGGCTTTTGGGACCTAATGACAGAATCTTTCTCTTTTTTTCAGGCTTTTGGAAATGCCAAAACAGCCCATAACAACAACTCGAGTCGCTTTGGCAAATTTATTCAGGTGAATTATCAGGAGACTGGCACCGTGCGAGGGTAAGTGGGAGCTGGGTTGATGATACTGCTACACAAGGAGCCTAAATAAGCTCTTGTAGGGGGTACACAACAAAAAAGTTCAATTTTTTTGGCCAGTGTCTCTCCCAAAATGGAGAGGGAGGAAAAAAATACAAATTTTTAGCCTGTTTAAATCCATTAGTATGAAAATATCAGCATATCTGAGCTGCACGTTGAAATGTGAATACACCTGAGCTGGCTTCAAGCCCCTTGAGCTCTCCTTAATCATGAAGTCAATCTATAATTCATCTGAAATGGAACTTTTCCTCCTAAGGAGAGCAGTTGAGGCAGGAAAGGGGGATGTTTTAGCTGGGGTGGGTTGGGGGACTGGAGCAGATGAGGCTCAGTGAGCTGGCTTTGCTCAGGAAGAGAAAGCCACGGGGGGGATTTAATCTCCAGCTGCTCGATGGGTGTTTCAGCAGCCATGGAGCCAGACTCTTCTTGATCTCTGTCTAATTCCCCATATGCTTCTGTCTCCACCCTGAAGTCTCACTTTAACCCAGTCCCTGACCAGTTAGAGCCTCATTTTATCCCAAAGCCATTGCAAGGAGATGCTGGTCTCCATTGTGGTTCTCCACAGCTTATTTCAGCACCTCTCCTGCTGCCCAAAGCTCATCCAGCTGTGTCTCAAACCTTCCTTCTCCTGGGGAAGGCTGCAGCAGAGGTGCTGCATGGTCAGAAGCCTCTGGATAGAACTTTCTGGGTGGACTTACCTAAGCCTGGCTTTCTCTTTGGCTTTAGACTTCATCACAAAGTGACTCAAGCAGGACCTAAATGAGCCGAGCTTTGTGAGCTCTGCTTTTTGTCTGGGTTCATTAACTCAGTTGGAGAGGAGGAAGAGCAGAAGTGGCATTCCAGGGGTTGGATAATTTCTGCAGCCAACTAAGAGCTCTCTCGCTGGGACTTTGTTGTTATTTGAGAGAACAGCTTTAAAATTTTTTTTCTGTCTCAGTCTCCAGCAGAACAGTATCACACAAATAGCTTCCATTAATTTTTCAAATGAGCCTGGGTACTCCATGTACCTTCCTGCTGCTTTTTCATCCTACGTCAAACCTGATGTTCTTTTTACTTCTTTTTTTTTTTTTCTTCTTTAATTGTGAACAGTTTTCTTAAAAGGATAGACCTCCTTTTTTTTAATACCTACTGAAACACAGGGTAACAAGCCTCAATTCTAGTTTAATACCTACTGAAACACAGGGTAACAAGCCTCAATTTTGTTTTAATACTTACTGAAATACAGGGTAACAAGCCTCAATTTTGTTTTAATACTTACTGAAATACAGGGTAACAAGCCTCAATTTTGGTTTAATACCTACTGTAATGCAAGAATCCAATAAATGTATTATCTTGGCATGCTGTGTGAGCTCTCTGGAAGCAGCCTCTATTTATACTTGGCAGATAGGTGCAAGTAACACTGTGTTCGTATCCTCTAGTTCATAAAATAAGAGGAATTTTCTCCCTTCTTGACAAAAAAATGCACTTTCTTGGCCTTTGCTTGCATGGTTTGACTGTGCTTTGCTATAGGCTTCCCCCACTGAAAATAAAAACACATTTAAACTAGCAGTTCCTGGCATATGAGGCCACAAGTTTTTTTCCAGTAGTCTCACAAAGATGATCACAAGTATTTTGATTTTTTTTTTTTTTTTTTTTCAGTCTTCACATAGATTTGAAACACAACCCCAGTCAATCATCATCTCATATTTTGCATCTTATTTGCTTTGTTAATGTAATTTGCGGCCCCAAATCTGTTGGAAGGCTGAGAATAGCAGTTGGGTATTTGCTTACAGACCCAAAGAATATAATGACCCAACTCTTGAAGAGAATTTGACCTTAGAGATGTGCTAGCTGAGAGCTTTAGCCCACCCCACCCCGTGAAATGAAGTCTTTGAAGATGTCTTTAAAACGGATGGAGCATGAGCTGTGGCTGCAGTTAAGTGCCTCCCCATCAAGCCTTCTGAATTTATGGTGTCTGGTCGATGATAAGTGAGTTGTGGAGGAAGGTCCTCACAACCTCCAGATGATCAAAAGCCCCAACATCTGACACGCTCCATAAAATTGCAGGAGAGCCAGATAGGAGACATTTTAATTGAAAGCAAGAGCAGCAGATTCTAGTGGTGAATCTGGGCACTGGTGTGAGTCTCTATCTCAAACACCACATTGTTCAGCCTGCCTGGAGAAGAGAAGGCTCCAGGAGAGACCTTGTGGCCCGTCAGGACTTAGAGGGGTGAAGCAAGCAGAGAGGCATCTCCTCATCCTGCCATGCCCCAGGTTCTTTAGGTCTCCTGCTTCATACGTGGCCAGTCATGGTGGTGCCACATCACTGTAGCTGGAAGAGCTCAGTTACATCATCAAACCCACCAATTACAGCTCTGGATTCTAAATCTATCATTACTGGTTAGCATTGTTTGGAAGAAAAAAAAAAACCTGCTGAAGCTTGTTCTAGCTCAGCACACTTGAGAAAAGTATTTAATATGTAAATTAAACTTGTTTATTATGGAGGCTCTTGGGATAAAATGTAAACTCCAAGAAGGAGCTTGTGCAATTGTTTAGTTTTTGACCATAGCCATGAGTTAATAACCTGAGGTTTAGTTGTGAAGAGGCTCCTCTGGAAGGGGGAATGTTGATTTGGGGCCTGATTCTGCAGCTAAATCCCATCTTGCAAACTTTTCTACCCAGATACCTTCCTTGGGTGCACAAAACTAGGTCTGAGAGAGATTTGATTTTGCTGGCTTTGGGTTCACTAGGCATCCAAGATTCTTCCTTGCTGTCAAAACTTCCCCCTGCCCATAGGCTGACACATCTGAGCTCATGTTTTTCATATCCACGTTAGTGTTGGCTTGGTATCAAACCCAAAAAACCTCAAAAGCCAAACATAATATTGGGCTTGTTCTGCCTAGGAAGAAATTTATGTAACTAAGTGAAACAAGACTTGAAACTTTTTTTTTTTCTGGTGAGTACTAAGGCTGAAAAGTTCTGGTAAAGCTGTGTTCATTTAAGTTGAGTATTGAGTCAATGAATAAGGCTTTTCTTTTTTTCCTTGCAGAGCTTATGTTGAGAAGTACCTCCTGGAGAAGTCAAGACTAGTCTATCAGGAGCACAATGAACGGTAGGTGCCTGTATTTTGTTTTACAGGCTTGGTTTTGGCTTCTGTAGGTGCCTATGGTGTGGCATGGATGGCTTAAAACCCTCCTTGAGCTGGCACAGGGAAGGGGATCAGGATTTTCACACTTCTTACCCTGTGCTGCAAAGATAAATGAGGCATTTGAGGGTTTGCTGTTTGAGGAGGAATGTGTTACTCTGGGAAAAGAAACTCCATTCTTTTATTTGTCCTTGATTTATATTCTCTTTATGATTTGTGTCTGTGGATTATTATGTATGATATGTTTTCTTGTGCAACTTATAAGGTATTTAATATTGAGTTTTTGGGGCACAAAGGTGGTATTTTAGTTCTGTTTCATGCTTCAGGGATGGGGCTTCAACCACCTCTTGGGGCAACCTGGCTCTCACCACCCTCAGCATCCAAAATTTCTTCTCCCTCTTTGAGTTTCAAACCATCACCCCTTCTTCTGTCCCAACAGGCTGTGCTCAAAAGATTAATTTCTTAATTGCAACATATTATTACAGACTCCTCTCTCAGTAATTCTTACCCTGATTTTAAATAAATTGGCTGCTTCTGGTTGTCTTTCAACTCTTGGCATTTCTGTCTGTGTTTCCCTTGTGAGATAGATGTTGTGTGAGGAGTTTTCTCAAATACTCCTGGGCCCAATCCCAAAGTCAAAGTCTTGGGAAGTGGACTCTTGGGTCTTGCAAGATGATTAAGCTCAGTTCCTCCTGGCAAACATCCAGCATCAAAGCAAAGTTTTAATTGTAGAAATACTGCTACACTCGTAGTGTTAATCCCTGTTAGAGTTGTCTTGAAGCAAAACAGTTGAGAGGCACTTGGAGTGGTTTTAGTATAGTGATATTCAAGGGTTTTGAATATATGAGTAGCCATAAAAATGGAAGATTTTTCTGTTCTTACAGAATTGCAACAGCAAAATCATTGCCTTTTAATAATTATTAATAATAATAATTTCTACATTGCAAGGCAATATATTGGATTGATTCTCATAAATATGTAGGAATCAGTGTTTCTGAAGGACAACATGACCATATGAGCTCAGAATTGTTTGTCAGTGGGCATCCTTGGCTGCAAAAGAGGGATCTCCTCCATTACTTAATTTAACCTTTTACATCACTGCAAAGTGGGGTATGGACCATTTCTAAGCAGTGCTCAGCTCTGAGGTTGACAGCTGGAGAATCAGGTCCTGAGGTTTACATGTGCTGCTCTGCCTAATGCTGCTGGTTTGCAGTCTAACAGCTTCATCTTTTTTTATTTGTCCCCAGGAACTACCACGTATTTTATTACCTCCTGGCGGGAGCGAGTGAGGAGGAGAGATCAGCCTTTCATCTGAAGCAGCCTGAGGAATATCATTACCTCAACCAGGTGGGAATCCTCTGCAGGAATATACCCTTTTTCTGCTGCTGAGATTTCATGTTAATAAAAGAAATATGTGGAGTAGTAAAAATGAGTTGTCCTCGTGCTCTACAGACAGCCTCCCATCATTGGGAATGATTCTACCTTGGCAATCTGAGCACCTGAGAGCATGGAAAAAAGTCAAAATCAGGGTTTTCTGGTTTTGTCCCCTACCTGGGATATGCTAAATATCTTGTAGGTTTAATTGTTGAAGGGAGAAACAGTCATATCTTACCTGTTACCTGTGTGAATGTCACCTATGCATTAACTTCTGTCTGCTGAGGAGGAGAAAAGAGGAAGATGTGTCATCCTTGTAGGTCTTCAGGATATAACATCTTGCATGAGGTAGTCCTATCTCTGCAGCTTCCTGGCTGGCTGTTAGCATGAGCCTTTGCATTTAACAATGCCAGAAGTTGAATCATAGAACAGTTTGGGTTGGAAGGGACCTCAAAGATCATCTAGTTCCAGCCCTCCTGCCATGGACAGGGACACCTCCCACTAGACCAGGTTGCTCAAAGCCCCATCCAGCCTGGTCTTGAACATTTCCAGGGATGGAGCATCCACAGCTTCCCTGGGCAACCTGGGCCAGTGTATCACCCCCCTCAGAGTGAAGAACTTCTTCCTAATTTCTAATCTAATTTCTAATGCAGTTTGAAGCCATCACTTCTCATCCTATCCCTACAAGACCCTGTGAAAAGTGCCTCCTCAGCTTTCCTGTAGGCCCCCTTCAGATACAGGAAGGCTGCAAAAAACACAGAACTATTGAAATTGTGTGAATTAAAAACAATTAAGGTATTTCCAGTGACCAAATAAACTCATATTTTGGAAAGCCTGATATACTTCAGGTATCTAAGATGCAGTTGTCCACTGATACTTGGGAATAAAACAAAAAAAAAAGGAAAAAAACAGTAGGAATATGTGGAAGACTAGTTAAAATCAATGTGGAACTTAACTAATTGCAATTTTTGTGGAGTGATTAGCAATAAAGAGGGATTTAACCCATAAACTGGAGAGACATTTGCATGCCCAGCCCAACCCAGACATCCTTTAGTCTTTCTAGAAATCTAATTTACCTCCAGAATACATCCCAATTTAGGGGGCCTTTTCAAGATCTTTTAAAAGCAGGCTAAGGCAATTTCTACTGTTAATATTAACAACTCCCACCCACTCTTAGGCTCTTTCCTCCCTGTCTTTGTGCCTCAGGCATTAGTTGGAGAACGTGGTGTGATCTTCCCCACCATCTGTGCTGCCATTCTGCAGCAGGAACCTGCCAAGAGCCTTTGGATCAAATGTTTTGTCAGATTTGCAGGTTTTGTTGGGCCACCCACTAGTTTTATGTTAGTGGAAAACATTGCTTTTAATTACAGTCCTTTTTTTTTTTTTTTTTAAATAGCACTTTAAGGGCATTAATATTGAAAGGAAAATTATAAATCCCATGGCGTGTAGTGTGTGGAGTTGGTAGGGAAGTGATAATTTAGGTTGAAATGTTTATTTGAGTCTTAATTTAGATGCTGTGAGTGAGCAGGCTGGAGAAGGATGCTGAGGGATGTCCAGTGAATTAGGAAAGACTCTGGATTTGCAGCAGCAGTCTGAATTTTTAGGGGTTTTATTAGAAGAATTAAAAAATATTTAAGGGTTAGCCCATTTAACACTGACAGCTGTGAGAAAATGGCTCCTTTAGGTTTGCTCAGGGCATCATTTCATATTCTAAGCTTTATGACAATGTAGGGACAGCTTTTCCATGCCAAAGGGAAGCAAGGAAAATAAGGAGAAAAAAGGCAAGGAAAATAAGGAGGAAAAAGGCAAGGAAAATAAGGAGAAAAGAGGGAAAAGAGGTGGTGGAGGAATGGGGAAAGAAATTTTAGACCCATAAAAGGAGATAATTATAAAAAGACCCTTGGACATTTAGAGTTGCTGCTTAAATGTGTCCTAGAGAGTTCCCTGCTTTTCTAACGAGCTCAGAAATGTTTAACTACAAATAAAATACTAAATTGAAAAGGTCTAAAATACTAAACTCAACCCCTTAAGTCATGGGCTGACTCAGCCCTTGAGTCAAGCATTATTTTCCTTCTCCCAGGTTCCTCAGCTCACATTATGTTTTACAAAACAAATGGGAGTTTTGCATCTCAGATAGGAAATAATCTATTTGTATCTTTCACCAAAATTTCCTTTTTAAAGGCAAATTCACTTCAACCCTTCCCTGGGTTTGGTTGAGTTCTCCATGTCTCATAGCAATGACAGGAGCACCTCCCTTGTCATCCCCTGTGACTCCCCAGATATTTTCTGTGCTGATTGATCACATTTATCCATTTTGAAATCAGTCATTTGCTGGATTAGATCCTTATTTTAAGTTCTGGTGCCTCATTTCTCTCCCTTCTGGGACTGGTCACCAACATATGCTTTGACTCCTCAACTCCATCCATGTCTGGTGGCAAAAAATAGAAATTCCTAAAGAGCTTTCAAGTGTTGCTTTCTATTGGTCAGAGAATTGCAGTTTTGCAGCACTTAAGTGTGTCTGGAGCAGAGTTTGAGAGTAGAAACAAAAAATCTGCTCTTCAGAGGGATTTTTCCATCAGCTCCAGGTAAACCAAAGGTTTCTCCAACCATGGAGAGAAAGAAAAGATCTTCAGATCCATTGAGCTTGTTGCATGAGAGGTCCACGTTGACTTAACACCGTTGACAGGAATCTGAACACCATGAATGCCAAAGCATTAGAAATGTTAAAAAACCCTAAAATTAAGGAATGACTGTGCAGAAGACGACTTGGGAAGTCCTGCCCTGGTTGAAGAGCAGGTAGTGGGAGGTGGTTTTGGTGGGAACACTCCTTAACCCAGTCTGCCTTGCTTTCAGATGACAAAGAAACCCCTCAGACAGAGCTGGGATGATTATTGCTATGACTCTGAGCCGGTCAGTACAAGAACCTCCATCTTCTGTGTTGCTGGTGCAGGGCTGCTGCTCACTCCAGTTTGTTAGGTGCCCCAAGACCTGAGCAGAAAACCAAGTCCGATTAAGTTTAACCTGTTAATTACCCTCTCCCTTCCTCTGCCCTGCAGTGGTGTTGCTTGTGTCTTAGCTCATGACAAGAGCAAGTGTTTTCCCTTGCCCTTTCTTGGTTCCTTCCATCTGGAAAGCTTCTTCAACGCTTGGATGTGGTCATCTAGTTTTAGCAAACTATTTTTCTTTTCTTCCTTGTTGATATAATAAGTTCTTTATGGTTATTTCTGGCAATTATGATATGGCAGCAATGTGAAAATTGAAATTCCTTTCTGATGAAACAGCAAATCAGGCTCTTGAAGCCCTGCAACCATCAGTTCATGGTGGTTGTGGCTGTTTATCTGCTCTCCAGCTTCCAAGGGGGAAAGACAACCCCCAAAAAGATTCCTCCCAACCATCTACCAGAAAATCAAATCCTGGTATTATTCCCAATGCAAAAACAATTCCTCTTCCTAAAATAGTCCTGCTGACATGACCATCCTTTCCAAATGGATTGACCCCAAAAAGGGGGAAGGGTGAAGCTTCTCCCCCTTCCCCGGCCGAGTCGGAGGCGGTGGCTTCAGCTGGTGACATGCTTTGGGTGCCTGTGTGTCCCGTGGTGGTCTCTGTTGGGTTTGTCTTGCACGGAGAAGCATGTTTCAGATCAGCTGCATGTTCTTCTTGTTCTTTCTGCCTTGTGCTTAATGGTTGCCAAGCTCTACCTGATGCATCTGGAGGAGCACTAGGTGATCTATGGAGGAGCTGGGCTGAAGAAGCATCTTTACAGCAAGATTTCATTCTGAAATCCTTCGGAGGGGAGGGGGGAAAGGGAATGTAACCCCTCAAGGTCTAAAAATATTGAATATTGGGTTGGCATCCTTAATACATCAGCGTCCTTAGAAGATTCTACAAGAGCATGGAGTGAAGAGCAGATGCTTTTCTACAAACCTTAATTCACTTTACAAAGTTGCAAAGACCTTAATTGCTTAAGGAATGGGTTTGGACAATTGACTGGAGGAATTAAAATTAATATTAATTAAACCAAACCTCCAATTTGGTACCTTCTCCTGAAGGGGCCAATAGTATCCTGCCGACTCAGGGCCTCCCATGTTCTACACCTTTATTTTGCACAGCAGAACTTTGGCTGTTTATCTGGTAATTTTATGTTGCTCAGAATAATTTTCTGTGATATTTGTGGTAAATCACATCTCTGTTGATGAATCCTCCTTAATCACACCCTGAACCTTTCTCCACAGCCATGGACCCAACTCACTGCAGGCATCTGCTTTATAAAGAAACCCAATTTATTATATGCTCCTTAAACTTCCCATGGAAATCCAGGAATTGCTTCCATGTGATGATATTAAGCAGGAGAACTTAGTTTCCCAGCAAAAGCAGGGAAATTAATTGCCCCAGCAGAATATTAATGATGAATTTGCTCCGTGGGCACAGACTTTGTAGAGCTCCTCTGCCCTAATATCAAGAAAACTTCTTTTTTTTGTTAATAATTGTCATCCATTTGGAAACAGCAGAGAGCTGAAGCGCCACAGAGCATCCGCTTCGAAGCAGATAATTTGCAAAAGGCCTTTCTGTGAGGATTAATGAGTTGGGTGATTGTTATGTAAATCATTAATTAAATGGCCTTTGGCAGAGCTTGTGCTACTTCGGAGCTGTCGATGGTATTTTCCTGTTGGCTTAATTTTGTCTGGATGGTGCCACAAAATGAAATTGTCCCCTGGAATGTGGAAAGCTGCTAAAAACATAGAGACTTGTTTGCAGAATTTGAGGGTATTTTCTTGTCCTGCAAGCTCCAGGGTGTGAAAACTACTCCAGGTTCTCCTGGAGTGGCCGAGAAAGCCACTTGGCCAAGGTTTGAGTTTAGGAGGGACAATTTCTTCATCTGATACTTTAGGGTGTAAATAATTGTGGTCTGATGCCTGCTGGTCTTGCTGATATATAGTGTAGGTGTCTCTGTTGTATTCCTTTGGACAATATATGCAGAGAAACACCTGAAACACCTCTTAAAAAACCTCATTTTTCAATTGTCTATTAATAAAAGGTTCAAGTGTCACTTTTCCAAGGAGTATTTCCTAAGAACACTCATTTTATTTTCTCCTTGAATTTAAAACTCTGTCTTCATTGATGCTGCTCGTGGTTTGAAATGGTCTTTCTGAGTATAGAGTCAACATCTACTGAGTGCAGAGTCAATATCTGAGGACTATTGATCAAAAATGTTCCATTTTCTTGTCCAGTGGAACTTCTCCAGCTTTTAGTCAAGGGGATAGCATGAGTAGTCTCCTAGGTTGGAATAATACCTCAAATAAGGATCTTTCCTCCTAAAATCAGTTGTTATATCTCTGTAATGATGCTCCACAGTGGGATGAAAGGATCCTTGCTGTAAATGTGGTGCAAGACACAAAGCTTCTACTATAAAATAACTTCATTCTCTATTTATGGTTTATTCTACATGCAAACCCTTTGTGTGTTCTACATAAGTTATGATTTACACACCAACGACCTGAAGAAACTACATGGAAACAGCTGCTTAATGAATTGTCACTGCAACAGCAGCTCTGATTTTGAATTAATACACCTGGATTAACTTGTAGAAAGCCTCTATTAATTATTTAGTAAATTAATGTTAATTATCAGCAAAATATTCTGAAGTTTAAGATAGTGTGTGATGCACAATAAATTTATTTGGATTCAGAGAGTGGGAATTTTTAGAGGCAGCAATAGGAAAAACTGTTAAGTCCTGGTCCTTGAGCCCATATTTAATGGGGAATGAAATGCCTATAAATGTATCATATGTTTAATTTTATTAATTCATATCCTTTTTGTGTCCCACGTGGACAAACTCTCACTGTACTATAAGAATGGTGCAAATCACCTCTTGCCTGAGAGGTTCAGCCTAGGAAATAAGGAAAAATTACCCAAAGATGTTATTTTGGAGAAGATTGACCAGCGTAGTCCTCTCTGAGGTCCAAGCTGTTCAGACTGAGGCATTTATGGTGGAGATGTGATGTCCTTTGAAAGCCTCACTGAATATAATGCTGCACAGGTTCAAATGCTTGTGTAGACAGGAAATAATTATCAGATTGAAATTTGCACCCTGGAGAGCTTTTCCCTAAAGTCCTTGTAGAAGAAGATTCTCCTAAACAGCTTCATTTAAAAAAAAATAATTAAAACTTAAAAAACTAATATTAAAAAATGTAACTGTCTGTCCCATTCCCCAGTGCCAGACTGGAAATGTTCTTGTTGCTGATAAAGGGCATGGAGATCATTGAATGAAGCATTGACTTGGCCATCTGGACGTGTTCTGGTCTTTCTCTTGGAGCTTAATCTCTCTGTTTGAACCCCCCAGGACTGCTTTTCTGTGGAAGGAGAGGACTTGAAGCATGACTTTGAGAGGTTACAACTAGCCATGGAGATGGTGGGCTTTCTTCCCAAGACTCGCAGACAGTGAGTTTCTTTTCTGTAGTAATAACTTGAAGATTTTATCAGTTAATAGAACCTCCATAATTGGTGAGATAATTCACCTGCCTTGAGCTAACATAATTTTTGGGCTGCTGAGAAGGAATAATTGGTGTGAGACTGAAAGGAGGTTGCCCAGAGAAGTTGTGGATGTCCCATCTCTGAGAGTGTTCAAGACCAGGTGGGATGGGGCTTGGAGCAGCCTGGTCTAGTGGGAGGTGTCTCATGGGCAAGAACACCCTCAACTAGAAGATGTGCAACCTGGTCTTGAACACATCCAGTGATGGAGCACCCACCTGGACAACCTGTGCCAGTGTCTCAACAGGAAAGCCAAACCAATGCAAGTTTGGTGAAAACATGAAGCAAATGAGATGCTTCACTTGAGCATCATTTCTGAGGAAACATTTGAAGATTTGAGACATAAACTGCTTTGGATTGAAAATTAGAGGAAGGAGGCAAATACAAAGATGACCTGTGGGTGTTTGGGGATGTGGTTTTGTGTTGTCATTAGCTTTAAGAAAAAACAACTGGGTGAAAATGAATTTTCTCTGTTTTCTTCAGAATCTTCTCTCTCTTGTCGGCGATACTGCACCTGGGTAACATCCGTTACAAGAAGAAGACGTATCGGGACGACTCCATTGACATTTGTAACCCTGAGATACTACCTATTGTGTCAGACCTGCTGGAGGTAAACCCTCACTTTCCATCCTCTAACCCTCACACCTCTCATTTGTAATAGAATTTATTTCCAGTGTCACTGCAGAGTGAGTTTTCTCCTGTTCCTACGGGCTGCTCATGTTGGCCAGCGAAAAGTAATGAAGTTTTTTTTGAATGAGGTTTTTAATGTATAGATTTTTCCTCCTTACTCTTCAACTTCAGATTTAATGGACTGCAAATACTCTTTCTGTGATGAAAATCTGGAAGTTCTAGGTGGAAGGCAAACCTACCATTCAACACAATAGTTTCTTCAATCGCCAACCATCAGCTCCCTCACCAAGATTCCTTGATGATCCTGAAATCTGTTGCAATATCTGTGTATCTGTAGCAGTTGTAAAGACCATCAGTCCACTCTTCTGCTTCAGATGGTGGCTGAGGAGATGCTGAGCTCTCTTGCTGAGCTTTACTGGCCGTTGTTACCCTGCCAGTGTCCACAAAGGTTGTGTTGGGGATGCTGGAGAGTGCATCTCATCCCTTTAGCACCTATTTTTGGATCTGTTCTCCATTTCACTAGTTCTTATGTGAACCTGTTGGTGCTATCTGCTGTTTAAGACCCTTAAAGGAAAGCACTTAGTCCTCTCTGCATCACCACTGTGCCAATACCATTTGGGAAGGGTTTGTAGGTCTCAGCCCAGATGGCCCAGGGTCAAATCCAAAACACTGAGTTCCTTGGAGAGCTGCTCTGCTAGCCCAAGGAGGTTATAAAGCTGTAGCTTTACTTGTTCACAAGGTAAGTCTTCATTTCAATGAACCAGCTTGTCCAGCACTTTCCTTACGTGTTCAAGAGCTGAGCTTGACAGCTCAGGTGGCCAGATCTAGGTGGCCAGAAGCTCTTCTTACTGTCTCACTTCTCTTGAAAAGCTCTAAACCCCCTGTAATCCAAAGGATACTGAAATGTTGTACTTGTAGTTGGTTAAAACAACTCTTCTCTTTATCCACTTTTACTGGCTGGATGGTGTGGAAGGTTAATTTTTGCTAATTTTTTGACAGCATCAGAAGATAACTCATCCTTTTGTGTGCACGTGATGCTCTTCCCATTCCTTCCCTTTAAAGAACAGTTGTGCTATCTCACTACCTAAAGAACTCAGGAACCAGCACTCTCAGATTTTCATAGCACTCCATTAATGCTTAGAATGTAGGGAGGGGAAAGCTGCTGTGAAATATGGGTCTAAGCAGCTGGATGCTCTTTGCATCTTGGCCTGGGAGGCTGCAGAAATAAACAGAAGGAAAATATGACTTTGGAGGAGAATGTTGTTGATCTTACCCTTTGAAAAATGGCCATAGTGAGAGTGCCAAGTCGTTTAAGGAGTAATTGTTTCTTAAAAAAAAGCTTTGATTAAGAGGGTGCCTTAGAGAAAAAAGCTCCAGGCTTTGGGTCTCTGCCCTGACGTTCTTCTGCTGACAACCTCTCCTGCAACATCTGCAAGCTGGAAGGTTTAGGGTTGGTTGCTGCATGTGTGTGTGTGATATGATGTGTTGATTGAGCCATGTAGATCCAATGGTGGCTTAGCACTGTGGCCTGGTGTGACACAGAGCATAGATACTGGGCTCCCTGGCACGTAGAGTCAACAATAAGTAACAAAAAGTTAAAAAATATATTTAACTTCACCATTCTGAAGGATCTGGTGTCGCTGAATGAAGGGATGGATGTCCTGAGTGGTGTTCCTTAGGGATTGGGGTCCACTGCTGTTTAACATCTTTGATAGTGGCATGGGCAGTAGAATTGAGTGCAGCCTCAGCAGGTTTGTGGATGACATTGAGCTATGTGGTGTGGTTGGCATGTTGGAGGGAAGGGATCCATCCAGATGGACCTTGACAGGCTTGAGAGGTGGGCCCATGCCAACCTCATGAAGTTCAACAAGGCCAAGTGCAAGGTTCTACACCTGGGTCGGGGCAATCCCAAGCACAAATACCAAGAGCAGCCCTGAGGAGAAAGACTTTGGGAGTGCTGGTTGATGAAAAGCTCAACATGAGCCCAGCAATGTGTGAGTAGGGCCCAGCAGCCAACATCCTTCTGGGCTGCATCTCCACCAGTGCGGGCAGCAGGGCAGGGAGGGGATCCTGCCCCTCTGCTCTGGGGAGACCCCCCTGCAGTGCTGGGGCCAGCTCTGGAGTCCTCATTAGCTACTTAAAACTCTCCAAATGAAGCATAGTGAGTTCTTCTCAGCCAGAGACCACAAATATTGGATGAAATTTTGACGCTTTGTCTTTTGTCTCATTTGGGGTAATTATTTTTATTACTTTAATTTCACTGTGGTCTCTGAACACTGCACAGTTTTGCTTTTCGTTGCTGAAAATATGAATTGATTTGAAAAAAGTATTCAGCCCCTCTCTAGATCTTGGCAAGACTGAAAAATCATCTTGGAATAAAAATAATAGCGGTTGATAAATAGTTTAAGGTCTTTTTGTGCAGCTACTGGGTGCTTGGCTGGACAATGGCCTTGGGTGTAGCCAAATGATGGAAGGAACCATCTCTGCTCTGATCTGAGACTCTGGGAGTAGTGGTTGACACACCAGAGCTGTGCTGCCATTTAGTGAGACATGGACAAGCTGGAGGGTTGGGCAGAGAGGAACCTCATGAAGCTCAACAAAGGCAAGTGTAGGGTCCTGCATCTGGGGAGGAATAAGCCTGTGGACTAGGATAGGGGAGGGGATGACCTGCTGGGGAGCAGCTCCATGGAAAAGAACCTGGGAGTGCTGGGGGACAACAGGTTCACCATAAGCCAGCAATGGGCCCTTGTAGCCAAGAAGGCCAATGGTATCCTGGAGTGCATTCAGAAGTGTGTGGCCAGAAGGTTGAGGCAGGTTCTCCTCCCCGTCTACTCTGCCCCAGCAAGGCCACCTCTAGACTCGTGGGTCTAGTTCTGGGCTTCCCAGTTCGAGAGAGACAAGGAGCTACTGGAGAGAGTCCAGCAGAGGGTACAAAGATGCTGAGGGGACTGGAGCATCTCTGTGCCCAGGAAAGGCTGAGAGCCCTGGGGCTGCTGAGCTGGACAAGAGGAGGCTCAGGGGGGATCTGATCAATGCTGATCAATAGCTAAAAGGGTGGGGGGGCAAGAGGATGGGGCCAGAGTCTTGTCAGTGGTGCCCAGAGACAGGACAAGGGGCAATGGGCACAAACTGGAACCCAGGAGGGTCCGTCTGATGAGGAGAAACTTGTTTGTTGTGAGGGTGTCAGAGCCTGTCCCAGGCTGCCCAGAGAGGTTGTGGAGTCTCCTCTGGAGAGATTCCAAACCCACCTGGACACAATCCTGGGCACCCTGCTCTGGGTGAGCTGCTGGAGCAGGGGGGTTGGATGAGATGAAATGAAGCTAATACACAGATTTTTTGGAAGGAATCTGGGAGCAGATGACACTCTGTAATGGCTTTGACTTTTCTTAGATACCACTGACCCCATCCAATATGGTTTTGGTTTATTAAAACCTCCAGACCAGTGCTTGTTGAAAAAGCAAACTGCAGTAGAGGATTTTGGCCAGACTCTGCAGATCATTGTTTCATTTACAGCAAGACCCTGATTCCATTTTTTTTTTTCAAGAATAGACGTAGCGTGTGGATTATGTGAGGCTTTTGGCAGGTTTTTCAGGGCCTTTGTTTAAACTCTGCTGAAACGCTGGGCTGATGGATCAAGCAGATGTGGGGTCCTCTGCAGGCTCTGCAGATATCACAACTCCTCTGCAGAAACCGTAGAGGATTGTGTCAAACCTGGAAAGGCTCATTTGTGGGCTTAACAAAAGCAATCTATTGGAAACGATCGAGTGTCAGCTGACCTTTTGGAGCAAATGTCCACCTCTGCAGGAGATTGATGTGCTCAAGTTCTTTTTTCCTACTCAAAAATTGTCTCCAGCTTCCCCGAGGGATTCCGCAGATGTTGTGCTCCTCGCGTGATAAACATCTTGGAAAGCAATTGGTGAGCAAAAGGGAGGAGAGGATGAGGCAGCAGCCAGTGCTTGCATCCAGCCTGCTCTTCTGGATCTCTTTTCTGGATGAAGTTTTGGGGTCATAGAATTAGAGAATGCTTGGGCTTGGAAGGGATCTGGAACCCTTCTGCTGGGAGGCCAGGCTGAGAGAGGTGGAGAAGAGAAGGCTGCCCAGAGAGGTGGTGGCTGCCCCATCCCTGGAACCATTGCAGGTGAGGTTGACCAGGGCTCTGAGCAACCTGCTCTAGTTGCAGATGTCCCTGCTCAGTGCAGGGGGGTTGGACTAGATGGGCTTTAAAGGTCCCTTCCCACCCAAACCAGTCTGTGATCTTCATCGGATGCAAAGCTCTGAGTCAGAACTTGACTCATAACTTTCTGGTTGTCTGAAGAAAAGATTCAGATCTTTTTCAGGAAGAACCAATAGAAATCTGATTTTTATTTTCTGTTGTTCCACCCCAGGCAGAGTTCGCACAAGCTCTCAGCACTATAATCCCTTTCTCAGCTCTGAGAGGAGAGACAAAAAGCCATGTTTCCTTGCTCTCTGGTTGGAAATGGCTCCTTTTTCTTCAGCCTCTCTAACACAATACCCCAGCAGTACTGGAGAAGCCATCTCCTCCTGCCCTGGCTCCAGCCCAGCCCTTGCTGGAGCCCGCTGACGTTTATAGCATTGCTGGTCACCCTTCACTGGGTTTACAGCTCTACTCAGCCAGCCCTCTCAGCCTTGGAGCCTTAAAGCATTTTGTCCCTGTAATTAAGAGATCAACTCCTACAGGCTGCAGAGTGTTTTTTTCAAGAGGGAGAGCAGGTCTTGCACTTTAGCTCCAGGAAGCAAAAATCCATGAAATGTCACTTAGAAACCTAACTCCCAGGCACAAAATAAAGATATAAATTGTGTTCTCCTCTTTGCTAATCTTCTAGGATGGGTTTTGCCTCTATTTCAGTGTATGATGCTTTCTGGAGGAATCATAGAATGGTTTGGGTTAGAAAGGACCTCAAAGGTCGTCTAGTTCAAACCCATAGGATGTGTGCGATGGGGAAGCTGCAAGTGTCTCCTTGACCCAGGTGTCCTTAGTCATTGGCATGAACAGAGCTTATCTTTGGAAAGCTCTTACGGCTCCTCGTTGGCATCACACCTTCAAGCTGTGACCTTAAATGAAGATTAGGATAATGTGGCTGTGCCCGTGGTGTTAGCTCTTGGAGGTGATGAAGCAATCCAGATCAAGCCCCACTAGGTGGCAATTGCAGGTGGAGACCCAGGGAGATGCAGGGATTACATTCCCATCCTTGCCAAGTCCATTTTTGTATGAGAAGATGATTCAATGTGATCCCTCTGGGTCAGCTTAGAGCAGGTCTGGAGTTGGAGGGACATCTTCAGGTCTCCTTCGCCTTCAGGTCTCCTCCAGTGTTCCCTACATTAGGGAGTAAATAGGAGATTTCTTCCTCCTCACCCTAAAAAACCCCAGAAAACCCTTTGCTTGGATATCTCCTAACCTGATGATACTCTGATTTGTATGATGTCATCTTGACAGCTCTAAAATCTTGACTTATTTTGCCAATAAAAAGTGTGGGAGGGAGGAGCTGTGTGGGGAACGAAGGAAACCAGTGGGAAATGGCTACAAATGGGATGACTGAATGCAGGAAATTGGGTTCCCTTGAGTGTCATGGTTGAACATCTAATTTCTGATGCTGAATTTACACACTGAGTTGTCCCCTCCCAGTGGCTGGTGGGTTCTTAGGCATTGAGCATTAGCTCTGCAAGGGCTGGCCAAAGTGTCTGATTTTATTTTTTTTAATATACACATTTAAAATTTATACATTTACTTAAAATTTGGAAAATATTTTGAATTTCTTCCTGGAATAATCATTAACGCCCAGATTTTTGTTTCAGGTGAAAGAAGAGATGCTGTTTGAAGCCCTGGTTACCAGGAAGACAGTGACAGTGGGAGAGAAGCTGATCCTACCATACAAACTAGCAGAGGTCTGTACATGATGCTTATCAGTGAAAGGCCAACCCTTGGGATGGTTTTCAATGCTTCGAGATGTGTGGTCAGCTCTGGTGGAGCTTCTTTTATTTATGTAAAAATCATGCAGAAGAAGCTGATGTGGGTGAATCTAGAAAATAATTGATTGTATCTTCTACATTGTTCTTGAAGAGCAGGTTTGCACTTGATTCCATGACAATCTTTAACTCTTCTGATGGTTTATGGTCATGCAAGTGTTCTCCAAAGAAGAATTGTGTGTCACTGAGTGTCGTAGCCTTCATACATCATTCCTTCAACTATAGCACCCACAGCAGAGTGGTGACCTAAGACCTCCAGGAAGTTTTGGTGGGGTCCTAAGTGCCTACATTACTCATGGTTCTTGTATGAGAAGAGCTGGAGATCCTCTGTAGGAGTTCCCATTATCTTTTCTTCAGACCTGGGTCCTTGCCTGATGTTTTGGAGCAGTCACCACTCCACTGGCCACTCTTAAAGTTGAGTGGAGGCTGCACCACCTCTAACCATGGTGCTGGCTCTGCAGGAAGTGTCTGACCTCTCTATTATGGTCTGTCCCAGGATTACAGTGTCAGCAGACACATGGGGGTTTCTCTAAATATGTGGTTTCCAGGAATTTTGAGTTATATTCTGTGGCTAGGAAGCAGAAATGCATTTTCTTCTTACATTCTCCGAAGTATGTATGGTCTATTCTACTGCAATACTGATTTTGGCTGTTTCCTCATCTAATTCCACCCCAGTTTGAGAACATTGAGCATCCTCCCACACCCAGTCCCTCCACCCCCCCTGGTTGTCAGATGGTTGTAGGAGAATTTGCAACATCTTGAGTAACATCTCCGAGCTCAGTCTGTTGTGTCATGAATAACTAAGTGTGTGATGTGTTGTCACTAGGGTCGGCTGTCGATATTTTCAGGAAAAAATTCAATTTTAAAGAAAAATATTGATTCCCCAAGGAAAAAAAATAAATCTTTTCTCCCCTTTTGAGGTGGTGTTTAAGCTCAATAATTGTTGCTGAGCTTTAATCTTGAGAAGTTAAGTGTTGCCTTTGTGCAAGGCTTGGATCTCCCCTAACAAAGGGGCTTTGTGATGGACACACAATGGATGTGGTGTTTGTGCTTTTTTTTTCTCCTGCGTCTTGGGCTCAGGCTTAAGAAATTGCTAGAAAAGTTTAAAATGTGGCTATAAACACCCTTGTGCTGGAGTTTACTTCCCAACACCTGTGATGAGGGATCATCAGGTAGCAACGTGCCTTCAACCACCTCACTACACAACGTGGCAGGTTGGATTAAACTGTTTCTTCTAATATTTTAACCTGGGCCACCAGGTTTTGTATCAAAATAGCTTGGAAGGGTCTTACCTACATGTTCCTTCTGTTGAGCTCAAAGAGTCCCTCTTGCTACCTCAAATGGATAAGTGTGAATTGTCTCATGTGCTTTCCAACACACGAGTCTCAGGTAGTCACTTTCAGAGGTTTGTCACCAATATCTAGTAGAAGAAATGGAAGATCTCAGGGGATGGTGATTGTGTGGGGGCTGTTGGAGAAGACAAAGGCTCTGGTGGGAAGGTTGATGCAATCTCCATGACAAAATCATCTTGTAAGAAGCTGTGAATTGTCTTAAGAAAGGAGAGGCACCACCCCTGCGCTTTGACTGTCCTTACAACATCAGCATCCTGACCACCCAATTTCATCCAACAGTGACCTCTCTCTGGTAGCAACTTCCCTACTGCTCATGTTCAGCATACTAGGGCTGAGTTTGAAATGCTCTGAAACCTCACCATGATGAGAAGTCTTCTCCTGGTCTTCCTCTGGCTTCAGAGCCATCTGAATCAGGAAGGAAAAGTAGGATTCATTTGACATTTGGGGACTTTACAAAGACTACTGATGTCTGGTAATCCCACTCATGACTCACTGGACTGTGGGCATTGTTGGAAACCCTTGGACTGGTCATTCTTCTTGTGTGTTGTACAAAAGAGCATTATAGTTGACCCGAACGGGTGGAGTGATTGAGGTTTTGAAAGTTTTCAGGCATGTCTGTCCCACCCTATAGCTCATAGGCAGCTGCCTTTCCTCAGAGACCAATGGTGTGTGTGGCAGCTACTTTACTTTTTAGATGCTGAAACGCTTGATGGTTCATCAAGATGATCATCAAGAAGAGCAGCTTAGATCTACCAAGTGCTGGGTAGGTGAAGTGGGAGTAAGGAGCATTGGGCTTCTACCTCCAAGGTCACTGATGAGGTTGCTCAGGATAGTGGGAGAGTTTGTGGTTGAGGAGAGTGTGTGTGTCCTGATGGAGCCATTGGCTTTGGAGATGAGGCAGTTACAGACCTGGGTTTCTTGGTTGTCTTCTGTCTCTTTGTATGTTTTAGGTTATTACCAAGGAATTAGAAATATGGAGCTTGAATTTGAAATAAATCGTAGAATCATAAAGCTTGGAAAAGACCTCTAAGATCAAGCCAACCATCAACTCAGCAGTACCATGACCACTAATCCATGTCCTGAAGTGCCACATCTACATGTTCTTATGTAAAAAGCCTTGAAATGTTATGTTTGGGATAGGGGCTTGAGCTTTGATGAGGTCCATGCTGATCTCCATGCTGAAGAGACATAGACCATGTTCAGTATGGGTGGTTAGACTTACCCATAGGGCTCCAGGCATTGTTTCTCTTTCTGTGCTCTGCACAGGGGCTGACGTTGGTTGATCCCTTTCATCAGTGTTGGAATATGGAGATGACAACTCAACATAGAAATACCTTCCATGAAATGCCTAATGCTGATGTCATCATTCTGTGATCACACCCTGGCTCCTGTGAGATCTGTAACCTCAGCATCCTACCCTTAGTGGTCTTAAATGGGCACAGGAGCTGCAGGTGGCCTGGGCTGAGCCTTTCAGAGCTTTGGAGGCATCATGAGATTGGACCTTCTTAGACCAAGCCAAGCCTTTCCTCTTCCGTTTACTGGAGCTGCAGCACCACGAGCAGCACTTTGTTGACTTTGCATTCCTCTCCATGTGGACACTGATTAGAAGCACTGTCCTGTGGTTTGGGGCTTTCTTCTGCAGCAGTGGTTGGAGTGCTTGGCACCTCCTCGTTCGAAACGTTCTCCTTCATGACAGTTCACAGTGGATCTCAGGCTCTCCTCCTGGGTTTGCTCTCTGCTCTGCTTTGCAGGAGTTTGTGTTAAATGAGGTATTTTATCCTGGCAGGTTTTTGATGCTTGGGTGAAAAGTACTGCAAAAATGGCTTTGTGGAGACAACTTGCAGACAGACATCCCAGCAGCCTGAGGCCTCCAATGTTGAAGGAGACAGCTGCAATTAGCAGTCATCTCCTCCCTGCTCATTCATATTCTACTTCTTCACTTACTTGTCTTTTACAATCATAAGAGCTTCAAGAAGGCCATGTGCTGGGTCCCCTCTGCTGGGAGGCCAGGCTGAGAGAGGTGGGGTTGTTCAGCCTGGAGAAGAGAAGGCTCCAGGGAGACCTTCTGGTGGCATTTCAGGACTTAAAGGAGCTTGTCAGAAAGATGGGGACAGACTTTTGAGCAGGGCCTGTTGGGACAGGACAAGGGGTGATGGTTTGAAACTGAAAGAGGGAGATCTAGACTAGAGAGAAGAAAGAAATTTTGGATGCTGAGGGTGATGAGAGCCTGGCCCAAGTTGCCCAGACAGGTGGTGGATGCCCCATCCCTGGAACCATTGCAGGTGAGGTTGGCCAGGGCTCTGAGCAACCTGCTCTAGTTGCAGATGTCCCTGCTCAGTGCAGGGGGTTGGACTAGATGACCTTTAAAGGTCCCTTCCAACCCAAACCAGTCCATGGAGACCTGGTTTGGAAAACCAACGCTGCTTTGTAGTCCCACCCTCTCCTTCCTGTAGCACCACTGCCAAACGTGGGCTTGGTTGTAGACTCCTTCAGCCCTGCTGGGAGAGCTGCCTGGCCGCTCGCAGGCTACATCTCCAGCTCTTGTGGAAATGTAAATGAGCAAAGCCACCACATCCCTAAATAATCCTTATATTTACTGCTGGCAGCTGCCTCTTATCTCGAGAGCCACGCTGGCCTGTCCACCACGGGGCTGTCTGCTGGAACCAGTCAGGTCTCCTTTTATAGCAGCTGCATGGTCTTTTAATGCAGCGGTTGAAACGGCCGCGTCCTCGCGCGGAGCTTTTGAAGCTTTATGTTCTAGATGAACGTAGGAAAAAAGGCTGCCCAGGCATGAAAAAGCTGCAGTTGTGTTCAGAGGGCTTGGGTCTTTGTCCAGAGCAGCTGCCAAGGTCTTTGTCAGGAGGGAGATGGTGCTTTAATGGAGCTGGGAGCAGTTAATGGATTTCCCGAGAAGTCGCGGTGTGTCTGAGCAGGGTGAGGACAGGACTTGGTGGCAGCAAGCTGGATGAGTCCATGTCACTGAGCAAAGAAATTGCAGTGGTGAGGACCCTTCAGAAGGGGAAAATTGCAGGGCTAGGGAGGTGATTGGGCGCTGAGGAGGCTACACCTCAAATCCTGGGGTCAGGTTTGGGCTCCTCACTCCAAGAAGGACATTGAGGGGCTGGAGCGTGGCCAGAGAAGGGCAACGAAGCTGGGGAAGGGTCTACAGCTCAAGTGTGGTGAGGAGCAGCTGAGAGAGCTGGGGGTGTTGAATCTGAAGAAAAAGGAGGCTCAGGGGAGACCTTCTGGCTCTGCACAACTCCCTGCAAGGAGTTTGAAGCCAGGTGGGATCAGTCTTCTCTCCCAGGCAACAGGAAGAGAGGAAATAGCCTCAAGTTGCACCATGGGAGGTTTAGGTTGGCCGTGAGAAACAATTTCTTCCCCAAGAGGGTTGTGAAGGGCTGGCCCAGGGCAGTGGTGGAGTCTCCATCCCTGGAGGGGTTTCCAAGCTGTGGAGATGTGGTGCTGAGGGCCATGGGTTAGTGGTGCCCTGGCAGTGCTGGGTTAATGGTTGGACTCATTGAACTTAAAGGTTTTTTCCAACCAAAACAATTCTGGGATTTGACTGTGGGAGCGAGAAATCCATTGGTGGTGTCTGGGCTGATGAGTGTGTTTTGGTTCATGTCTGTCTAGAACATTGACCATCTCTCTGCAGCCACATGATTCTTCTTCCTAACAAGGTACAATCTGACAGGCACGTAGGTAAAATCAAGGAAAATGGGTTTTTAATGGTCACAGAATAAAACCACACACTGAGGGTTGCTCTTGTCCTTGCCCAGGTGCCTCTCAACTTCAGGCTCTCAGCATTTTTTTCATCTATTATTATGTGCATTTTTACAGTCCTCCCACTGAGGGAAGTTTCATAAACCACAATTCAGGTGTTTAAAAGAAAAAACAACCAAACCCAGACATGCTAAATATTAAGCAGCTTGACTGATGTTTGGTGAGAAGCAGGCAGCCAAGGCAGAGCACTTTAATCACATCTTGGTGGAGAACTTGAGGGTTGTTAAAAGTGTTTCTCTTGATCCTGCTTGTAATCTGCACATCATTTTAAGCTTAATCTGGGCCTTCTGGCCCACATCTTCCTGCTTCTAGCTAAATAATTCCAAGAATCCAGGTTTTTTTCCATCTCAGCTTACTGCAAGGCTCCAGGGCCTTGACTAATACGGTCATAGACCTCTCTCAACTCCAGTCAACGTCTCAATGGGTGCTTCTCACTCCCCATTTTCATCCCACCAGAGACGAGCCCCATGTCTGAGCTCCTCAACCATTCCCACCTTGTTTCCATCCCATTTGTTCTGCTTATCAGGCTGGTGTCTGTCACCTCCTTCTCTGTTTTTCACCAGTCTCTGTATTTTTTCCATGCTCTTCATCAGACAAGGAAAAACTCGTTATCATAGTAAATTCATCTCTTGGTTAATCTTCTTTTCCATTCCTCCAGAGAACAGATTTATTTTTTTTTCCATGATACTTTGAATTTATTTAATTCTTTTGGTATTTCTGAAGCTGAATGACTTTCCAAAAAGACTTTGTTAAAATCTTCAGCCGTTTGTGACCAAGGACATTTTATCCCTAAGGGTTAGTTAATGAATTAATTCACACTTTCAGAAGAAATCTGATGTGAAATCACCCAACAGAAGGGAAATCAAAGATGTGAGACAACTTCTTGGGCAACAAGTGACCTAATTCTTCCCTCCCTTTAATTTTGAGAAGCTGTTAGGAGCTGGTTGCTTGATGTGATGAGTGTCACTGTAAATTGGTCTTGTATTAAGTTCATGTATATTCATAATTCTAGGTGGAAAATGGGTGTTGTAAAAAGCAGAGGAACTGTGAAAGGGTCCATGTCCTTCTTGTGTTGGAGGCTCCAGAGCTGGACCCAGCACCGCAGGTGGGGTCTCACCAGAGCAGAGGGGGAGAATCCCCTCCCTTCCTCCTGGTGCCACAAAGCCATTAGATATTCTTATTTTTATGTCATAAAGTGTCACTTCACCCTGACCTTCTTTCCCTGGGATGGATTTCTTGCTGATGAACACAAGACACTTGGCATGTTCACAAATAACCATCTCAAGAAGGTCGTTTTGGATGATCACCTGCACTGTTAGTGGCTTAAGCTTGGGGAGGTTTCATTTCCAGCATGGCAACAGTTAATTGGCAGAGACACAAGACAGAAAAAGTGAGAAAGAGACAAAATTAACAGCGTGAAGAAAGTGGAATGAAAACTCTCAGTCCTGAAGTACGAGGACAGGGACACTTAATGGCATAGAAAGCAGCAGAACTGCTGGAAGCACCTACTTATGCCAAAGCCCATTAGCTTAGGAGACTTCTTGTCACCACAGGTTATTAGCATCAGGAGCTTAGCAGGGTTCCTTTGAAGGCCTGGTGTGTTGATGAGAGTATTCAGAATTAACTGAAAAATATTAATAGAATGAAAGTGAAACCCCACGAAGCTTTTAAGAGCCAAGGAAGCACCTTTGTTCAGGACATGAGGGCGACCTGTCAGTGTAGAACTTCAAAAGAAACATTTTCATGGGATTAAGTTCCTTCAAAAGGCAGGAACAGTTGTTGGTGGTGACAGAATACGGATTTCAAGATGCCTGAGTGAAGCTTCTGCCCGTGGCAGAGGGGTTGGAACTAGATGATCTTTAAGGTCCTTTCCAACCCAAACCATTCTATGATTTCTTCACTGTGAGGGTGGTGAGACCCTGTAGATGCCCCAACGCTGGATGTGTTCAAGGTGAGACTGAATGAGGCTTTGAGCAACCTGGTCTAGTGGGAGGTGTCTCTGCCCATGGCAGGGGGGTGGAACTAGATGATCTTGAAGGTCCCATCCAACCTGGGCCATTCCATGTGTCTCTGATCCTTTCCTTCATGGGGAGAAGTGAGAACCAGACTCACTTTCTGGAAGAGCTTTATTCCGGGGAGAGAGGGTGGATTTTTCTCCTTTCTTTTCTCTTTTGATTCTAACCACACTGTCCAAATCCAAAAGCTGAAGGCTTTAGCTGAAATCTTTTTAGGAAGATGATCCTCATAACCACACAACTCCACAGTTGAGACTTGGAGAGAATTGCTAACAAGATTTGTGGAGGTTTAGTTTGGTTCTGACTGTAGCTTGGGTGCTTCTCCTGACAAGCATGACCACAGCATATTATTATGGATATTTAGCTATGATAAGACAATATTACAGACAGGGATGTTCAAAACATCTCTAAAAATAAATAGCAGGCAGGCTTTGTGATGATGGGTCTCCCATCTGTCCTCTTCCAATCCTACTTACCACCAGCTGAGACACAATAGGTGGGTCCTCAACACCCACAGAAAGATGTTCCTGGTTCAGATTTTCCATTTAATTTTCCCCTCTGATGACAGGAGGATGAGTAAGAAGGGGATGGGTTGCAGGAGCATGTTTATTGCTCAAGAGAAGGACTAGGTGAGCTTTANGTGGCTTAAGCTTGGGGAGGTTTCATTTCCAGCATGGCAACAGTTAATTGGCAGAGACACAAGACAGAAAAAGTGAGAAAGAGACAAAATTAACAGCGTGAAGAAAGTGGAATGAAAACTCTCAGTCCTGAAGTACGAGGACAGGGACACTTAATGGCATAGAAAGCAGCAGAACTGCTGGAAGCACCTACTTATGCCAAAGCCCATTAGCTTAGGAGACTTCTTGTCACCACAGGTTATTAGCATCAGGAGCTTAGCAGGGTTCCTTTGAAGGCCTGGTGTGTTGATGAGAGTATTCAGAATTAACTGAAAAATATTAATAGAATGAAAGTGAAACCCCACGAAGCTTTTAAGAGCCAAGGAAGCACCTTTGTTCAGGACATGAGGGCGACCTGTCAGTGTAGAACTTCAAAAGAAACATTTTCATGGGATTAAGTTCCTTCAAAAGGCAGGAACAGTTGTTGGTGGTGACAGAATACGGATTTCAAGATGCCTGAGTGAAGCTTCTGCCCGTGGCAGAGGGGTTGGAACTAGATGATCTTTAAGGTCCTTTCCAACCCAAACCATTCTATGATTTCTTCACTGTGAGGGTGGTGAGACCCTGTAGATGCCCCAACGCTGGATGTGTTCAAGGTGAGACTGAATGAGGCTTTGAGCAACCTGGTCTAGTGGGAGGTGTCTCTGCCCATGGCAGGGGGGTGGAACTAGATGATCTTGAAGGTCCCATCCAACCTGGGCCATTCCATGTGTCTCTGATCCTTTCCTTCATGGGGAGAAGTGAGAACCAGACTCACTTTCTGGAAGAGCTTTATTCCGGGGAGAGAGGGTGGATTTTTCTCCTTTCTTTTCTCTTTTGATTCTAACCACACTGTCCAAATCCAAAAGCTGAAGGCTTTAGCTGAAATCTTTTTAGGAAGATGATCCTCATAACCACACAACTCCACAGTTGAGACTTGGAGAGAATTGCTAACAAGATTTGTGGAGGTTTAGTTTGGTTCTGACTGTAGCTTGGGTGCTTCTCCTGACAAGCATGACCACAGCATATTATTATGGATATTTAGCTATGATAAGACAATATTACAGACAGGGATGTTCAAAACATCTCTAAAAATAAATAGCAGGCAGGCTTTGTGATGATGGGTCTCCCATCTGTCCTCTTCCAATCCTACTTACCACCAGCTGAGACACAATAGGTGGGTCCTCAACACCCACAGAAAGATGTTCCTGGTTCAGATTTTCCATTTAATTTTCCCCTCTGATGACAGGAGGATGAGTAAGAAGGGGATGGGTTGCAGGAGCATGTTTATTGCTCAAGAGAAGGACTAGGTGAGCTTTAAATCCAAAGCATTCTATGATTCTCATTTCCTAGGTACCAGGTACAAAGGACTCTTTGTCAACCTGATGATCTATTGGTGCAGGAAGATTGTCTCACTGGCCAAACCTGTTGATTTGTCTTCTTCTGTTGTGGTTGGGATTTTGGGGGAAAGGTGTTGGCATGGTTGGGAGAGCCCCTAAAAATACCTGAGTAATACAGACCATCAGGTTGGAGGTGGAGCTTTGTCCAAAGAAAGTGATCTTGAAGGTACTGGGGAAATTGACCCAAGGAAGGTGGTTGTGGAAGGTACTGGAGAAGGGAGAGCACAAGAAGAATTAAAAAAAAAAGGTGTTGGATATGTAAAGTTGGAAACTATCACCAAAAAAATCTGAGAACTTCATAACAGATTTAGTGAAAAAATTCTGCACCACCTTCTTGTGCTGGTGTTGTAGTGGAGAATGATTTGGTCTTGTGTGGCAATGACATATTCCCACCTTTTTTTTCTCTCGTTGTAAAGTCCACCCTTAAGTTCTGGAAGACATCATCGACACTTGCATCTCTTGGATGGAATCCATTGGCAGGACTCTCTGCTGCCTCCCAGCTCCAGGGTGATGGTGGAAGGTCCCTGCTGGGCTGGGAAGGCAGGAGCCAGCAGTTGTGGTAGTGAAGGCTTAGGGGGCTTTTTAAAACCATATCATTTTCAGGTACATTTATAGGAAGAAAATATAAAAAGGAGCCTTTGTGGGGAAGTTTATAGCATTTTAAAATGACTTTTCCTTTTTTTTTCTATATAATTAGACTTGTAGTTTTCACTCTTCTTCCAATGATGCTTCTAAAGATACTTTTCCTCCTCCTTAAACAAAAAACCCCTTTTTGAGGCTGGAGTCAGCACAATGCACTAAAGATTTGAGTTCTCTTCAGAAAAGCAAACAGGAGAATGACAAGATTTTAATATGATGCTAAGATAAAATATGAGCATGGAAAATTACATCATCCTTCCCCAGCCTGAGTATGATATAATACTCCTTGATGCCAAGATGGGGATTAAGCTCGAGTCTGATATTCTCCAAGAGGACTTTCCTCTGGGTGTTAAGCCTCTGTTTAACCAACAACAAAAAAAAGCTAAGTCTGCCTGTCTCAGCCTGTGTCCCGTGACCCAAAGGGGAACCACAAAAGCTGCTTAATCTCTCTCCTGCCCCAGGACATGGCCATGAATGTCAACCAGACCCATGATGTGTTGGGTCGAGCAGAGCAGCAGGAAACCATCATTCTCGGTGAGCACACGTGTGAGCTGGGACCCACCAAACAGCCTCAACCTGGTGTGAGATAAGAGTGAGAGGCTGAAACCTGTAGTTGGAAAAAAAAAGGGGGATTTAGACCTTGCCTAATTCCAGCAACTTCGTTTTTCTTGTATTGATTTCAAATCTTAGAATTGTTTTGGTTGGGAGAGACCTTTGAGATCACTGAGTCCAAGTGTTAACCCAGCACTGCCAGGGCACCACTAACCCATGGCCCTCAGCACCACATCTCCATGGCTTGGAAACCCCTCCAGGCATGGGGACTCCACCACTGCCCTGGGCAGCCTGGGACAGCCTTTCACAACCCTTTTTTGGGAAGAAATTGTTCCTCCTGTTCAACCTAAACCTCCCCTGGTGCAACTTGAGGCTGTTTCCTCTTGTCCTTGTTCCTTAGGAGAAGAGCCCGACCTCACCTGGCTCCAACCTCCTTTCAGGGAGTTGTGGAGAGCCAGAAGGTCTCCCCTGAGCCTCCTTTTCTCCAGGCTCAACACCCCCAGCTCCCTCAGCTGCTCCTCACCACACTTGTGCTCTAGACCCTTCCCCAGCTTCATTGCCCTTCTCTGGCCATGCTCCAGCCCCTCAATGTCCTTCTTGGAGTGAGGAGCCCAAACCTGACCCCAGGATTTGAGGTGTGACCTCACCAATGCTGAATCCAGGGGTACGATCCCCACCCTGGTCCTGCTGGCCACACCAGTGCTGACACAAGCCAGGGTGCTGGTGGCCTTCTTGGCCTCCTGGATACATGCTGGGTCATCTTCAACCAGAACTCCAGCAATGTTCTCCCACCTTAGGTGATGAGCCATAGAGAGGACGTGATGCACCAGCAGGTTTTGTATGTGGTGCTACTACAGCTCATCACCACCCTCCTCCTTTTCTGCTCCTTCCCTAATTTAGCTCTGCTTCACAGCTCCATGTCTCACCCTTCTTCAGACGTTATTCCATCTCAGAGCAGGAGTGGCAGACCTAACAAACCATCCCTTGACAGTTCTTCTGGCCATACAGCTACAAACCCAAGCTTGAAGCCACATCATGTATGGGTTTTTTTAGTCCTCATGGAGCAGTAACAGTGTCTGAGATAAAAAATTTTAAGTGTGGTAAATATCTTACTCAGACCCCTACAAGTCATTGAAGGATGGAGACATCATCTGAAAATGTAAGGAAAATACCATGGGCAAAATTTGGTAGGGATTAAAATGTGGTTTTTTTCCTCTGAGTCATCTTGAGATAAGACATTTGTGTTACAGTAACTACAAATGTAATTATGAAGCCAAATTTCACCTTGGAGAATAAATAGAGGGGAAAATGGGAATGGCTGACAAGGATTTGAAAACAGACATCAAATGATAACAAGAATCAAATCCTGTGTATGATAAAAGCTCCCTAAATGATTCTGTTGGTGGGATATCAAGAGTTTCCCAGGATTTGGTGCCAATGGATCCAATAATTAATGTGCTGAACATTTATGCCACATATTAAAAGAAAACAAACAAACCCCCCGTAGAGCCCCTAAAAATTTGTGCAGATTTGATTTTTGGAGGGATTTCCTGAAGAGGAATAATCCTAGTGCTGCTTTATTTTTATTTTTTTCCTGAATATTTCATTGGCAGCACCTTTCATCCTTCTATAGAAATTATGGGAAGTCTATCAAAAGCCCTGAGGGAAAAGGGGATATTTCCTTTCTTCCTGTGTTCAGATCTGATTTCCTGAAGAGAAGAGGCCGCCCTGAAATGACTCAATAGTTTTTTGTAAGTATTTGTCCATCCAGGTCTGAAAGGAGAGGGGTCATTGCTTGTTTTCTTCCTCGAAGGCAGGAAACACCCTCACACGTGTTAGGGAAGAGCTGTTGGGTCACTGGGAGAGAAAGGCTCCATAGGTAGTTTCTCTGGCTGTGTCAAGATCATTCCTATTTTAACAAATCAATTTGTGGATGTTAATGCAAGTTTACAAGGAGAGTTGCTTGTAAAGAGTTGAGTTTTTTGGATGGTTGGGAGTTTTGTGTTTGTAGGGAACACAGGTGCTGGCAACAAGTTTATCCAGTGGGAGAAAATAACATGGATAATGTCCATCATGAGATGGACAGTGCTGGTGAGGCACTGGCCCAGGTTGTCCAGGGAAGCTGTAGATGCTCCATCACTGGATGTGCTCAAGACCAGGTTGGATGGGGCTTTGACCAACCTGCTCTAGTGCAGGGCGTCCCTCCCTACTTGGGACTAGATGATCTTGAAGGTCCCTTCTAACCCAAACCATTCTATGATACACACCCCCCTGGTTTCTAGGGGAATGGCCTGTGACCAACAAGGCAACAAGTCATTGTCTTCTAACGGGTCTTCTCTACTAGATCCAATGAATTTTCCAGAGTTGTGCCTGAGAAATGACATTTTAACATCCCATTTTCAAGGACTCATCACTTTTAGAAAATCCAGAGTGGGTGCACTGACCTCACTCCCATGTCTATGTTGTCCCCTGGTGAGAAATTGGCATTTAGCAGCTTTATGTTGATGGAATGTTGTTGAAGGAGCAGTAACATCATGTTGACCAGCGTGTCTTCATGGGTGTTTCATAGACTGACATAATGCTGAAGAGATAGGATAAGGTTTGGGCACTGTCACAGTCAATAAGTTCTAGGAGGTTTTAATCCTCATTAGGACTTTAATTCGGTTTGGTGCTTACGCTTATTCTCCAGTTCAACTTTTTAAGTCCACTTCTCATTAACTGAGTCTGTACTTAAGAAATGGGGTCCAAAACCTCAGCTCTGGGTGCACACACCCTTCATAAGCTGCATTTTTTACCACCGTGACCCAAAATCCTGGAATCATTTAGGTTGGAGAAGACCTTTAAAGTCATCCAATCCAAGCATAACCCTGCTCTACCAAGTCCAATGCTAAACCATGTCCCTCAGCACCACATCTCCGTGGCTTTTAAGCCCATCCAGGGGTGGCTGTTCTCTAATATATGCACATCAAGGACATTTTTTTCCTGTGCAAAATGATCTTTGGGGGTTTCTGCCTCCCTTTTCTAGAGGGGAGCTTGTGGTGCTTCCCGCTCTCGGGGTGGTAGTCATGGAGTGATGCTCAACATCCTTCCTAAGCAAACCTGGTGGCTGTTAAGGTGTAATATTAATCTCTTTTTGAATGAAGTGGTCCTAAGAGCAGCCAAAGAATCCATCAGGAGACCTTTCTGTCTATCCAGGCTCAGTCTGTCTTGCCCTTTGCATTAGCAGGGAGGGAAGATGGGCAGAGCTCTCAACAAGCTAAGAGGTTTAAGGTCTTTAGAGATCTGTAGCTGCCTCTTAAATACCACTTGGGAATCGTTTCTTACCAGCACTGGATCAATGCATCAATCTAATGCTCTTCTGAAGTGATATCCAAAGAGAGGAGCTTTGCTTTGCTTTGCTTTGCTTCTGCTGCCTTCTAATCTTCTGAGCCTCCGTGGCAAGCAATGTGTTGCACGCTGATTTATTTTAAGCAGGCTTTTTATTTTTTAAACAAAATGTTAGTGGAAGTGTTTATGCTGGTGCCAAGAGCCCTTCATGCTGTTTTCATTTGGGTTGAAAATATTTCCAGTTGAAAGAGGCTGGTTGACCTTCCAGATATGGTCTATGGCTGGGTTGGGTGGAGAACTTGGGGAGAGGATCTGGTTTTTGCATTTCACTATCACTCTGGATCTCACTGGAGTTAGTGGGAGCCACACTCCAGAGAATGCTCCTCTTGGCTGTGGAAGTGTTTGATGAAAGCCACGTAGCTTCCAGCAGCATCCTGATGGCTTTTCAGCCAGATCTTTTTGCCTTCTGCTACCTGGGATGGGCAGCCACTGAGATATTGCTGCAGTAACACATGATAAACTGGTGCTCTTTGCCTTTCAGCACTTGTTCCCACCCATCCTCTTTGCTCCAGGCTTTATTTATTCCCTTTAATCTGAAAAACTTATAAATATTTGAGGTTTTGTTGTCAGAGTTAAACTATAGCTTGTTCTTGCTCATTTATTAGATTAGTCAGGAATAGAAACACTGAATCCAGTAAGAATCACAGGCTGCACACTGGGAAGCTTCTTATCCCAGCAGATCATGCTAAAATGTCCATAAATGGTTAACTGAGCATTTGCTGGGTCATCACAGTGGCCTTCTGGGTCTGCTTTGGTCACCACAGGAGCCTTCAGGGTCTGCTTTGGTCACCACAGTGCCCTTCAGGCCTTCAGCAGCACTGGAGGAAGGTGGAGTCAGTAGATCAAAGAGTTGTCTGTTGGTGTGTGGGCATCTCTTCACCTGTCATCTCTTGGTTTTACAAGGAGATTGGAGTCCCAAAGCAGGGCAGAGCTTGGGGTCTCTACTCTCAAGAAGATGAAATCAGGAGCTGTATTGGGTAAGGGTGCCTTAAATTAAGCTTTCACACAGGGCCTGTTGTGACAGGACAAGGGGTGATGGTTTTAAGCTCAAAGAGGGAGATTTAGGCTAGAGAAAAGGAAATTTTGGATGCTGAGAGTGGTGAAACCCTGTCCCAGGTTGCCCAGAGAGGTGGTTGATTCCCCATCCCTGGAACTCAGAGTTTCAAATCTCAGCAGGAGGAAAAAACCCTGAGCTTGGACTGGGGAGCAGGGCTGGTGCTGGAAGGACAACAGCAGGCAGAAGATGTGCTCCTATGTGTTTAGAGAGTTTGGAATCTGAGGAATTAAGAATCTACTGAACAAGAATCTACAGCGGCTTTTAATTTGAGCAAATTTGGTTTCCTTAGATTATATCTTTTGCCGCCTCGAAAACCCAGGCTGGAGCTGCTGAAACTTGAAGTCCTTGCTCCAAAACACTTCAAAGAGAGATTTTAAAGCATCTTAAGTCTGTCTTCCCCTTGTTCCTTTTGGCAGGAGATGTTTCCAAAAACATTCCATATTTGTTTTTAGGGTGGCCTGAATCTGGCACCTGTCACAAAAACTTCAAAGTCAATTAAGATACAATCTTATGAAGAACCCCCAAAAAGCTGGGGAGGGACTTTTACAAGGGCTTGTAGTGATAGGATGAGTGGTGATGGCTTCAAACTGGAAAAAGGGAGATTTGATTAGAAATTAGGAAGAAGTTCTTCACTGTGAGGGTGGTGAGACCCTGGCCCAGGTTGCCCAGGGAAGCTGTGGATGCTCCATCCCTGGAGGTGTTCAAGACCAGGTTGGATGGGGCTTGGAGCATCCCACTAGCTGGTCTAGTGGGAGATGTCCCTGAGTTGGAACTAGATGATCTTGAAGGTCCCTTCCAACCCAAACCAGTCTATGATTCTATGAGATACCTTAGCAAAAGTTGGCCAAGCCCAACAAGTGACTTTTCTCTCTTTAGATCCTTGCTAAGCAGGAAATCTCTTGATGAAAACCTCATCTTCAGCTTGTGTCCTGACTCCCCAACTTCAAGTGTGTTTGATCTCTCTTGTTCTCTGCTCAGCAATATTTGCACGTGTGTACACAAGATGTTTCTCTGGCTTTGATCCTCCAGGGATTTGGGTTGCAGGAGCTATTTTTATTTTTGCCTTGTAAGAGAAATGGAGATGGTTTGATGCGCTCCACTCGGAAGCTTGAGTTGTATAAAATAGGTGCATGTCTCTGCTGGTATTTTAGCAATGGATGTGGCTTGAAGGCCAAGTTCCATCTTCAACTCTTGAAGCCTCCATGGGTTTCCCAGCTTGCCAATGTAGCCAAGCCCATCTCGGGAGGAGCAGTGATAGTTTATAAGCCACCCTGGAGGAAACTGGGCCACGCTGGGATGGTGCCAACTTCCTGATATCCTCATTTATTTTAGAAAAAAAGAGGAAAACTTAATGATAAAGTTCTGTACATCCCTTATAGCCTCTAATAAAGGGGGAAAGAAAAGCATTGCAATATATGAACCCTGATATGGCCATATAGACACAACGATGATGTTCTTCATTGGCTTTAAATAGAAGTGGGTTGGGTGTTCAGTTACCTGCCATTGTGTTGGAGCAGTTAATTGGTGACAGCAGCAAGAAGCATTCCTGGAGCTTGGCCTTCACCTTTCCCCAGAGACTGAGTTTTCTGCTGGGACAGGGGCACTGATTGTTTTCCAGCTTTTTCCAAGCACAGCAGCCCAGCAGGAGCACACAGAATCCATCTCAAAATTTTCTGTTTAGCACTCCCACATTTGGGGAGAATCTAAGAAATAAAAACAGCAGCAAAAAACCCCAAACCAAGCAAGTTTGCTTGTAGTAAAAGCAGGAAAAAAAAATCCCTTTTCATTAGTAAAGAGAAGAAAAACCAGTTACTGGAAACCAGACCTGCTTGTATTTTTAAATGCCAGGACCTTTCCAACACTTGTTGGGTAACTCAGACCTTTTGAGAGCTCATGTTCAGTCATTAAAAGCTCTGGTTTTGTCTATACTACAACAAATCCTCTCACTCCTATGGGAGAGTCCAACTCTTAACCCAGCACTGCCAGGGCACCACTAAACCATGTCCCTCAGCACCACATCTCCACAGCTTGGAAACCCCTCCAGGCATGGGGACTCCACCACTGCCCTGGGCCAGCCCTTCACAACCCTCTTGGGGAAGAAATTGTTCCTCATGGCCACCCTAAACCTCCCCTGGTGCAACTTGAGGCTATTTCCTCTTGTCCTTGTTCCTTGGGAGAAGAGCCCAACCCCACCTGGCTCCAACCTCTTTTCAAGGAGTTGTGGAGAGCCAGAAGGTCTCCCCTGAGCCTCCTTTTCTCCAGGTTCAACACCCCCAGCTCCCTCAGCTGCTCCTCACCACACTTGTGCTGTAGACCCTTCCCCAGCTTCATTGCCCTTCTCTGGCCATGCTCCAGCCTCTCAATGTCCTTCTTGGAGTGAGGAGCCCAAACCTGACCCCAGGATTTGAGGTGTGGCTTCACCAGTACCTAGTACAGTGGGCTCCTGTTCCAGCTTGAGAGGGAGAGAAAATGGGACTGCATATGGCATGGATTGCACGTCATGAGCCAAAATATTGACAGAACAGCCAATGATCACACTAAAACATGCTATCACAAAAAAAAAATTTCAAGGAGAATGAGGTGGGAACAAGCCCACAGAAGATAAATGGTCTTGTGTGAGCTTTATTCTTTGGCTGGAGGTCAGTGAAATGACACCACTCAGGTGACAGACCTTGAAGGCAGAGTTGGTGAGAAGGGTTTCAAGGCAAGGTGTGACAATTTGTTCTAGTTCCAGGTTTTATTGAAATAGTTACAATGTGAAGCTTTTGTTTCCTTGTTTATTCTTCTACAGTGGCTAAAACAAACCAGCTCTTTCCAGGGGAGCTGCTGGAGGAGCAGTGAATCCTCCTGCCCTGATTTGTAGATCCTCTTGTCAGGACCTGGAAAACTTGAAGCGCTCAGGGATTTATTCAGGGGGTTTTGGTCTCCTCTTTAGTAACCCTTGTGCTGGTACCAGGCACTGCCTGCCCCAGATCTGCCTTCAAATGACTTGCTATCATCACCCTCCTCTTCTCCCCAAATAAACTCTTCAAGGATCTTGGTGAAGTTAAATATGTAATTATATATATATATATTTCTATTCTTTTTTTGTGCCAGTGATGGGATTTATGGTGTGATCTCACCCATCATCTATCTGCTTGAATGCCCCAGATAGAAACCAAGCCAAAGTCAAAGGACACATCTCATGGTTCTGGGATTGCAACCAACTCCCGAGGGCATCAGGAGTGTTGGCGTCAATTAAAGTAGCAGACTAAAACTTTGGCAAGGGAGAAAGACAAATGTTGGACGTGGGACCTTGAGAAGCAAACCCCATTTTAGTGCTGGGCAGGAATTGCTTCCAAGCAACTTCTTCTCTTCCCTCTTTCAGGCTGTGACCGTGCGAAACTCCATGGCCAAGTCTCTCTACAGCGCCTTGTTCGACTGGATCGTGTTCAGAATCAACCACGCGCTCCTCAACTCGAAGGACATGGAGGAAAGCACCAAGGTAACATCACTCCACCTCTCTTGGCTATGTTCTTGTGCTCTTAAAATAGTTTACTACAGGATAAAACATTACCCAAGCTCCTAACAGCACGTTGCTTAAGTTCATTTTTCCTCTGTTAATATTTTAGACTGACTCTGTCGTTATTTTAAGCGGCGTTTGCTGAGCTGGGAAGGGTGAAGCTCCTTGAATATGTCCTCAAAGCAGCTGGGGAAGAGGTTTTGTCGTAGCCACAAAAGCCAAGAAGCAAGGCCAAATGATTTTCTTCCTTGTGTGTAAAACTACAGGATAGAATTGAGGGGAAAAAAGGGAAATCTTTCTACCACAAGCTGTTTTGATAGTATTTCTCCATAAAAATAATTAGGAAGGACGTGGGGTCTATAGGTACTGAGATAGCACATCTGGAACATATATTATCTGTTCTGTGATATTTAAATCCCAAATCAGAGCAGGACGCTGTTGCTTGCTCAGTCAGCATGTCTGCAAGAGTGGGACACGACAGTAGGTGTTTATGGACCATTAAACTTTGCTTCCCAACCTCAAATCTCAGCAGGTGAGAGCCAGAACAGCCCAAATTTGTGCTGTTTCCAGCATCACTGCTGTGCATTAACCCTCTGCCTCCTCCAGCCAAGCCTCCTGTGCAGTGTAACCACCTTCCCATCTCCTAGGATCATGAATTCCCAGTGTTCTGGCCCAAAATCCCAGGGTGTAGCAATAAGATTGAGGTCAGGCAGCAACCACAAGGAGCTGGGGGCGGTCGTTGCCCTTGCACAAGAGCAGATCCACCTCCTCTGGCAAACACCCAAGACCTGGAGCTGTGGGAACGTGCAGGGAGGAGATCCAGCGAGGCAGTCCCGGGCTGTACCCGGGCCAGGTTTTCTGAAGCAGGAAGGTAGTGCACAGAATACCAAAAATATCTACTCCTGCAGGCAGGAACATAATGAGGTTTGTCTTCAGAGCCCTCTGTGAGCATTGGTGGAATTTCATGAGTCCTCCAGGATTCATGGAAATGCTTGAATCTTGCCCATTCCTTGGGTAGAGAGGTTAAAGAAGAGAATTTATTGCAGTTTTGTTAAATATTGACTAGCCAGTTTTCTCTCGAGTTGTTGTGCAGCGTCACCTCCTCACCCCTTCTTTTAGCCCCTGCCTTGAGTCCTTCCAGCACAGAGGGAGGAGAAGCAGCTGCCTGGTCTGGGCATAGCTGCTCCTTTGCCCTCGAGGAATAACATCATGGCCAAGGACATCCCAGGCTCTGAGGCTGCAGCTGAGACACCAACCAGTGATTACCACCCTTCTTTGCCCTGGAGGAACCAAGCTGGTGCTGATTAATTTGGTTCTTCCTACCACTTCACAATCATCTTGAAATCCTTGTGCTTGGAGAAATCCTAGATGAGCATATAGGTTCTTCTTAACCTCCCATATGTGGTCTTGAAGTTGGGCAACGTCAATGAGTAACTGGAAGGTGAACTGGGAGCAAGGGCATCTCCAGACCCTGGGAGTAGACCCTTGCTTCAAGGCAAGATCTCAGCAATTGGATGATTTCTCCTTGCTGGCATCTACATTGACTAAGTTGGATGGGGCCTTGAGCAACCTTGTCTAGTGGGAGGTGTCCCTGCCCATGGCAGGGGGGTTTGAACTAGATGATCTTTAAGGTCCCTTCCAACCTGGGCCATTCTATGATCTACTAGGTCCCTCAAAAAATCTCCTAAATGCACCAAGTCTGTGATTTATGGAAGAAAACCACAGTCTTGCACCACAAAAGGTTGCTGACTCTTGAGTTTGCAGTAGATGAGCAATATCTGACTCACCTTGCAGCAAATGTCCTGGCTTAATCCCAAGCCCACACTTGCCACCAATATTCCTCTGAATTTTAAGACCTATTTTGAAATAATCCCGCAGGTTGTGAAGGTTCAGAAGGTTGTCAGATGATGGGAGCTTTAGTCTTCATAGAAGTTGACTTGACCATTCACCTGGTTGTGGTAGCTCAGGGCTTTGTCATGAAGGCTGGAGGTTGCAGAAGACAACAGATGCTCATAGATGCACATATGGCACGGACACAAAGTCCACATTTGTTCTATGTGCTGTGGAAACAATGTGCAGCTATTTATTTCTGCATCTGGTAAAGTCCTTTGGCCAGGGCAAAGTAGCATTGCCCCAGGCACCTGGGACAACCACACTGACCAAAACTCATGCTCAACCAAAGCTGTGGTGGGTACGATGCTCATTGGTGTGGGTGATGGTTGGTGAGGAGGCTGTTCATAGCTAGTTAAGCCTATTGATTAACTAGTGGATTAAATGGGTGATAGGTGGAGAGAAGACCTAGACCCTAACAGAGTCCAAACCCCAAGAGAACTTGGGACAATGAGAATGGAGACAAGTTTCATATCCCAATATGTGTGTTTATTTGATGTCAGCAGTAAGGAGAAGATCAAAAGCTGAAGCTGGGGATAGAAAATAAACAGTCGGCCGTCACTCTCCCACTGTTTTTTCAAGCAAGTGTTTGGAAGATGTAAATCAGACCTTTGATATCCAAATTTAGTTAAACGTAGAGTGAATTATTTTGGGAAAACACAGCGAGATTTGGCTTATCTTACTTGCTGACAGGATCCATAACATATTATTTCTGAGCTGTGTTGTAAGATATTAGATGTGGCTCATTTCATGCTCGTAGCAATGCTGCTGTGTATCCATTCTGCTCCAGCTCCATGTTCCTTGGTCCTCCCTCTATCACTTGCAGCTTCTTTTATGTTCTCATGATCCCCTACAAGCTGTCTGAAATTTGACCTTTATTAATGAGGCTGGAGACTTTTCTTCCTCTTGAGAACTAGATTACTAAACCTCAGCGAGCCTCTTATTTAATTCCTCTTCCATAAATTAGGTTAAGAATTGTTAGAAGTCTGTCTCATTGCTTCAAATGATGATGCAGTGTAAGTCATGGTGGACCAAAAGGCATTTCTTCCAAAGGTTTGGGGTTTTTTTAAGCTTTTCCAATTTGGTTCTTCTGAAGTATCTTTAATTTTTTCCTAAATAACCCTCCTGCTCATTTTAGATGAGGTGCTGCTTACGTGGTGATGATGGTGAAGGCAAATTCATGGCCATGAAGAAAATTCATGGTTGGATTCATGAAGACTTCATGGCCATGAAGAAAATTCATTGAATTAATGAGGATTCATGACTATGAAGAAAATTCATGGTTGAATTCATGAAGACTTAATGGCCATGAAGGAAATTCATTGAATTAATGAGAATTCATGGCCATGAAGAAAATTTATGGTTCTCATACCTGCAGTGATTTTGTTAACTATGTTTGGGGTTTTTTTTATTAGCTCTGTGCATTTTACCTGCCTGAGCTTGTTTCATTTTGGGTGTCAGCAAGAAAATGAAAAGACAACTTCAAAATAAAGTCTTTTTTAATAGGATTCTTTTCAAACTGAAATAGCCAATATTTTTTCCTATCTATAACTCTTCTATTTTGCTCTATAAATTATCCAGGGTGGTTTTAGGGGGATCCTGAGGGTTGTAGGGAGAAGCTTGCACGGTGGTGGAGTGGTTGGGGTTGGGATTTGCTTCCACCAGGATGATGCAAATGGAGCAGCAGTGTCATGGATGAGGAAAAGTCACTTTGTCTTTCTCCATCAGTTCCTGGTCCAGTGGCTTCCCAGTTTCCACCTTCTGGCCAAACAGCTCTTTCTCATGGGCATCTTGCCAAGTGATGCAAACTCCTGGGAAGCTGGCCAAGGACTTTGAGTAGTCATCCTTATCATGGCATGGCTGGGATGAGGAGATAGAGTCTGTCTGGCCCTGGAATAGGGAGAAGAGCCTGGATGAAGGATAAAGTACCCAAAGACCTCTTGGGGAAAATGTGTGATAGTCTGAGCATTGTGCTTATAGGCTTTAGTTTTTATCATGTTTTCTCTTGTTCTAGTAGCCCAAGTCCTTATCATCCAAAGCTCCACCTCACAAGCTGGTGGCCACTCTGCCCACGGCAGCTCTGTCTGTTCCAGCCATAGGTGGAACTGCAGAAACTTGTGGATAGTCTGGGGTTTATTTCTGGCAGTGGAGTTAGGCTAGTCCTAGGGGGGTAGTCTTATGAAATCCAGAGTACAGATAAAATTAAAACCAGTTCTGAGGTGGAGAGGAGGAGGCGTTTCTCCTCCTTGCTTGAGGTTTGATTCATTTGACCAGTGCTGATGCTTTTACTTCACATAATATTTTTATTTAATTAATTAGAACATATGGACAGAGCCTGTATATAAGTGGAGATGGCTTTGGTTAGACCCCAGAGTGTGCTTCACTAACAAACTGCTGGTGGAGCTCTCCATGCACGTGTCCTTCAAGCTCTTCACCTTTCTGATGACAAGAGGCTTGCTAGGTAGACACGGGCTGAGTGGTAATTAATGCCATGCAGATGTTTCTTCAGAAGACTTGCAGCTGAAGCGTGTTCACTTAGAAACCCTGGATGCACCCTGTAGGCATGTTTCTGTGGACATCTTCAGGGTGTAAACCTTCTCCTCCCAACCCTGTCCCCATTTTTCTCCTCAAATACTCTCTTAGATCCCACAGAATAACTTGGAACTGGGTTCAGGTTTCTTCAAAGATGGCAATTTATCTCTACATTAGAAAATAATCACTCCGAAAGAATTTTTCTCCACCTGTCTAGATTTCTGAAGTTACATGTTGTCCCTTTGAAGTAGGTGAAGGCTTCCAGATGGCATAATATCAACAATTCCAGTAAAAATTAAGTAGGAAGTACTTAATTACTGCTATTAAGTATATTTAATTCAGTTTGCACACTTTTGATTAGGTACAAATAATGCATTTCCTTCATGTGATTTTCTTCTAATCCTCATTCTTTCTTTTCTCCCAGACCTTATCCATTGGAGTCCTTGATATTTTTGGGTTTGAAGACTATGAAAATAATAGTTTTGAGCAATTCTGCATTAACTTTGCCAACGAGCGCTTGCAGCACTACTTTAACCAACACATCTTCAAACTGGAACAGGTAGGTCTCCAAATATTTACTCTCTGATGCTATTGGACCTTGACAGGAGTTTGAGGCACCAATCAAGTTCTTCAATTGTCCCTTTAATTCTTTTATGTTAAGGAATGTGCACTGAATTATTCCAATTTAACTTCTAATTTACCATATGACTTATTGCTACCTGTGACATAAAATCCAGCCAGGGAATTTGCTGGTTTTAAATAAATTTTAAATAAATTTGCTGGTTTTAGTCTCCTCAAACATCATGAAGACCTTTCATCTCCTTGATATATGCTCGGAGGGCAATTTCTTCCTTGCCTTTGCCTGCTCTGACATTTAATATGCCATACAAGATATTTTTCAGCATCTGTTGAAAATGCCACCCCAATCTTCTGGCTGTTTTTTGCTTCCCTGTGTTAATTTGTGAGGAGAGGGGAAATACCACTCTCATCCCGTGTTCTGCAAGGTCAGGCTTGAGGTCTTGATGTCCTCCAAGAGCTGACAGATTAGGAAAGGCTGAACTTTAAGCTTTGCTTTAAGCCTGGGAAGACTGGGTGTCACTTCCCAGCCTCAAATGAATGTGGTGTAAGAGAGAGAACAGAAATACAAGCCATAATTTAGCGGGTAACAGATCCAAGATGGCATTAATTAGGATGGGAGGAGGCTTCTCTCTTTGTTATCTAACAACAAACAGGGCAAGAAAACTGCTCATTTCATGGATGCACAACATACATTTGGGCTGATTAATGCAATAAATCTGCTCTAGACCTTCAAAATGCCTTTTTTTTTTTCCTGCCAGTCTCTATATCCTTCTTTCTGGTGAAATTCTTCTTTGGGTGAGGTTGAGGGAAATCCTCCTTATTAGTTTTGATAGTATTTGATGAGCTGTACTGAGATCAAAGAATTAAATCAGCCCTTCCCAGAAACCCTGATAGTTTTAATTTGGGCCTCTACAGTCTTATAAGAGATCTGAAAAGCCAAGAAATCTCCTGAAGTGGATGGTCATCCTCTAAGGATGGTCAAAAATAAGCAATATAGCCCCAAGTGGATCATTTTGGGGATTTTTGCTCTAGAATTTGATGCTTCTCTGTTAACTATTTTATTTTTTTGGTCAAGAGGTGGAACAGAGCTGCTCAGACCCATTTTATTTCAGTTTTTGTGACTTGTCTTTACTGGTTCACCCTACTCAATAGATGTTCTCAGAAGTTAAAGGGAAGACCCATCTGGATGTCTAGGAATGGGTCTGTTTTATCATTGTTCACCATAAAAAGGCAAACTAAAAGACCATCACAAACCCAACATAGCTTTTTATTTCTATAAGTGAAACACTCAACACCTTCTAGAAGATAATTTCTTATCTAGAAGATTAACACTTCCTAGAAGAGACTTCCCCTTCTTGGAGTTACATGTTGCACGTGGAGGAGTGGATTTGATGGAAAGAAAACTGATGATTCCTCTTCAGATCTTGGGTCTTCAGAAAATCCTTCCTTCCCAGCTGGTCCACCTGCTTTTTAATGATAGTTTCTGGTCTACAGATGAGGACTAGGTTGCTAATATTGTGTTTCAAGATGGCAAAGTAGTTATATCATAATGGAATTTGTGCACAGGAACAGTGTCTGGCCATGACCTCATTGTTGATGTTATGAAAACCAAAATACCTACTGTAAAGTCATCTACAAGAAGCATGGGATTATTTTAACCTTTCTTCTCTGTTTTGTTTTTTTTTTTTCTTGGTGAAATCTAATACAAAGCATCTTGAGAATGTTTTTTTAAACCTTCTGTCTGAAGACAGCTCTATTTCCAGTGGTTTGCATCCTCGGGCAGTCTGGCTTCAGCCTGATGCCTCCTATCAATACAGCTGCTGTTGTCCTTCAGCAGATGATGGAGGAGTCCAAGAAAGACAACCAAGCCCAGCCTCAAATCCTGGTCTTTCTTGGATTTGGACCAATAATGATCTATTAGTTTAGAAAATCTCACAGGTTTTGAGGTGGAGGTTGGATGAGGGGTTGTAACTGGTGGTTGCAGCTGCTGCCTGATATGGTGGTTGCTCTGGGCAGCAGGAGGGTGGAGTGTCCTTCATCAGGCTCCACATGAAGTGCAGGCATGTTTAGCTCTTCCACACAGCGTGCTGTCATCCCTCCTTTGGGCTGGTGACTTCAGGTGAGACCTCCTCATAGCTCTTGGACTCGTTAGGTTCTCTCAGAGTATCACACCTCGGTGGTGGTGCTCTGTGTGGCTGCTCCATCCCCATGGCCTCCTCTGCAGAGCAGATGAGCCCAGAGCTGCTGTAACTTTCAGATAACACCAGGTGCTTCTGGGAGATTCCTCTTGGATTCCTTGGAATTCTTGGATTTCTTGGAATCCTTTTGGATTCTTACTTCTTGGGATTTTCCAATAACATTTTTGCCTTGCAACTTGCCTTATTTTTTTGGCAGTTTAGGACATAGAACAAAATAATCACCATTTATGAAGATGGAGTTTGGAGGTCACCAGTAACAGAGCAACCATGATAAGAGTTTCTTCCAAGCTTCCAGATCTTTGAGGGCCAGGAATCCAAGTTCTTATTTCTTTATTTATCCCATTCTCCAAACTTTGTCATCTTTGACCTCACCAATCTTCTCCCATCCCTGCTCAGGCTTGTCCAACACTTGGCTTTTCAGTTACCCCCACCCACCTTTCCCTCTTCCAGCTGATGGTGGAGAAGTCATCCTGTAGCTTTCCATCCCACAAACGCTGCTGTTTAAGTTCTTTTCTACCCCATTTTCTACCTTTTCTTTACCCTCCAAGCCTCCATTTCGAGGACATCCTTTTATAAGAGTTTCTCAGGCTGTGCTGCTCTGTCTCCCAACAGCCTTCCATGTCCTGTAGAGAAAGTAAAATATGGACATTTAAAATAAATTCCAAGGAAATAAATTCCAGTTAAATAAATTTCAAGGAAATAAATTCCAGAGAAATAAATTCCGAGGAAATAAATTCCAATTAAACAAATTCCAAAGAAATAAATTCCAAGGAAATAAATTCCAAACAAAGAAATAATTCCAAGGAATAAATTCCAATTAAATAATTTGAATTATATAATGATTGGAATAATTCCAAACAAATTCCAAAATAATTACATTAAAAAGAATTAAATATAAATTCTGAAAAAGAGTCTTTCTCCTGCTGCTTGGAGCACTTTTCCCTTCCTTCCAGTACAGAATTTTTGGTGTCTCCTCACTCTGGTTAGGAGTGGAGGCCTCTTTCTTGCCTCTGAAGACAGAAGCCAACCATCAGAAGTCAACCATTGAGGACTGGGAGGCTCGGTTCAAATTCCTTTTTCCCTTAGAGATGATCTAGTGGATGCCCTCCAAAAACTGCTGCTGTCAGCTGTGGGCCATATGACACGTGGAGAAATAACAAGCTCCACAAGTTCCTGATTTATTATTTGGCCCTACGCCATCGCATGAAGAGTTCAGACTGCAGAGTTGAAATAAAAGATGCCTTTGGTCATCTTGAGATCCCCAAAGCATTGGCTTGGGTCCTCCTGGGGCTGGGTCTGATGGGACTTCGTTGGCCACCTCCTTGTTCCTGGATTTCTCCAGATGATCAATGCTCGTAATATAAAAAATTCAATATATAACATCATGTATTATGCACATATACTGTAATTCATAGAATAGTTTATTGGAACCCCTGCGTTGCCAGATGGTGCCATTCAAATAGATTTTATAGGTTGTGTATTTATAGAGCATGTAGATACTTATTTATATATGTTGTGTCTGTGGCCTCAGCATTAAAAAAAATCTTATATATATATTTAATATATATATGGTTACATGTATAAATTCCTTGTCTACCTAAATTGAGAACAACCCTAAAACTCCTCGTTCACTAACAAAGGTGTTGACATCATCATCCTCAGTGTCTTCTGGAGGGATGTTGGGAACTCGAGGCATCCACGTTGTCTGCAGCCCCAGCACCAAACCAGACATTGGTCTCATTCATTCAGGAGTCCTCTAATAATAAGATTTTATATAGGATTTATCATCTCAAGCTGGTTTTAATTATCCAATTATGCCAGGATGGTTCTGCCGGAACTGGCTCATGGTGCTTGTCTGTTTGCTGAAGGAGCAGTTCATCTCCATGGGATGGATTAATTCCTGATTCCTGGATGGATGGGTCCTTGGTGGATCTCTCTTGGATGGAGAGATTTCTCCACACCTTGCTGCCATTTCCAACCTTGGAAAAGCTTTCCCAAACTCTCCAAGATGGATTTTAGGAGATATATGTAGACAAACATATCTAGAGAGGAGCTTTTAGAAGGTTTAGCTCCTTTAGTTTATCATGTAACAACCACCTATTTTAATTTAACTTTTAAAACATTAAATATTATGTTATTTTTTGGAAAGAGCTTGCAAAATGTGGCTTAATTTCTAATTTTTGAACTGAGCTTTTGGGGATGTTATTCCTATCTTCTTATCCATCAGCATCCACAAGGTTGATGGTACTTTGTTCCTGGGTAAGCAATCAAGAGAGAAACAATTTATATGCTTGGGTTTAGTGGCTCAAAGTTTATATTTGCACAGGTTTCTATGCCTGTTGGTGTCAATTGACTTGTAATATTTTTTTAAGACTATTTTGAGATTATTTTAGGCTGGGGAAGGCAGCGAGGAATGGAGGGAGACGTGGAAGGGGGTAATTCCTAGTTCCTTGCTTTGCAAATGCTGCCTGAATCTGAAGCAGACAGTGTTAAATTCAAGAAGAGAAGGATTTAATGCCCTTCTGCTCAGTTGTGAGTTTTTAGACAAAATATATACATTTAGATATCCAAAAGTGTCTGATGGTCGATTAAATGTATAAGATATTGGCCTCCTGGGCACTGAAATGCTGAGATATATCCTGGAAATCCCCACAGCTTCAAAGTCAGGCCTGATTTTTTGCTGCCTTTTGATGTGAGTTTACTAATCCCTCAGTTTTGTGCTGAGACAGATGAGAAAATTAATATGATTTTAATTTTTTTATCTTTATCCCATCTCTCCTGCTTTGTTTCTTTGGGTTTCCATGTTTTTCAAGCTCCCGATCACTCATTCCAACCACCTCTTAATTTTACCCTATGATTTCTGCCCAGTTTGGGAGCTCAGTGCTCTCCTCTCCAGTGGACTCCCATTGCTCCACCTTCAGCTTCCCAGGGATGGGAGGAGTAAATCCATCCATTTTTGTTGGGAATAAGGATGCCAAAGTAGGACTTTATGGAATTGACTGTGCTAGAAACTTCTGCAGATAGTAGTAACATAGATGGTTTGGTTCTTGATGTAGAGATGGTCTTCTAGGAGTAGGATATTTGATTTGCCCCTAAATATAACTTAGTTTTAAGGTATAAATTGAAGCTGATTTGTAGTTAACCTTCAGCTGGAGATGTTTTGGTTTGAATAGGCTGTAAGTGTTTCAGGTTGTCTTCATCTCAACCCTGTGTTTGTTAAATTAAAACCTCATGTGTTTTGGATAAAATTCCTTCATATTCAAGTGCTCTGCAAGGACCCTGCATCCATCAAGGGATGGCAGAGGCTTTATTGTCCTACTTGGAAGTCCGGGAATATTTTCAAGGTAGCTTTTAAGGGTGTCTCCTGAATCCTGCAGCAAGATGGTCATTAGAAGATAAATATAAAAATCACGTAGAAGATAAATAACTGAAACTTAATGAAGTTTAATGTGTACCTATGACAGGAATGATTTTATTCTAAAGCTTCTACCTTTATGTGGACAATTTACACAGTGTTCTGCAGACCACTAGACAGCCAGGGAATGATATCACTCAACCATAAAGCCATAGTTAGGTCTCCTGGGCTCTGATTCTGAAGGCAACCAAACCAATAGCTGGAAAAAAGAAATGAGGGGATTATTTTTTCCCCATTTTAAGCTTCAGAGCAATTGCTCTGGCATCATTCCTGCTGTGGGAAGAGCGTGTATCTGAGTTATTGTGGAAAAGGTTAAGAGTTGAGGACTTGAATCCCTCTTCGTACTTGGCCAACGCAGCAAGAGGTTGGATTGGGGATGGAAGGGAGGGAGAAATGGACGGACAGATGTGGGGAGCAACCCCACAGCCTGGGAGTGAGTGTTTCTGACCCAGCCCAGGGGAAAAAAAGAAAAGCAGAGGAAAGAAAATGAGCCAAAATCCTGCAGCTGAAGAAACCAAGGCCAGGAGGTACATGATGAGAGGCCTCAGGTCACACACTGTCTATGGCAGGGCAGAAAATGAGCCTAAAGGAGTAGAGACCTTGAACTCTGGTCTTTTATAGTTATTTACTGGGGTATATTTAAAAAAACTAAGTAATACTCCAGCCACACATCACTGCTAAAATCATGGAATGGTTTGGATCAGAAGGGACCTTTCAAGGTCATCTAGTCCAACCCTCTGCACTGAGCAGGGACATCTGCAGCTAGAGCAGGTTGCTCAGAGCCCCGGCCAACCTCACCTGCAATGGTTCCAGGGATGGGGCAGCCACCACCTCTCTGGGCAACCTGGGCCAGGCTCTCACCACCCTCAGCATCAACAATCTCTTCCTTCTCTCTAGTCTAAATCTCCCTCTTTCAGTTTCAAACCATCCCCTCTTGTCCTGTCCCAGCAGGGCCTGCTCAAAACTCTGTCCCCATCTTACAGGCCCTCTTGAAGCTCTGAAAGGCCACAAGAAGGTCCCTCCTTCTTCATATTGGTTCAAGAAATATGCAGTTGCCTACAGTTGTCTGGATTGCCAGATAGAAGCTTTTTTTCCTGGCTTGCACAGAAAATGCAGCTAGTTTTAGTCAAATCTGTGATTTTTAAAGGCCTGTAGATTGCAGGGACTTGTGAGCGTTACTCTGCGTGTCCTGGCTGCTCTGCAGGAACTTCAGAAAAAAAGAACTAAAATTACAAGAAAAAATAAAATTCATAATGCAGAGTTGTTCCCAATTCTCAGGATTTCTTTTTTCCAGCAGGATTTGTTATGTTTTGAGCCTGAAAAGCTTTAGAGCTGTTAAAACTCCTACACCTGCTCACATATGTGCAGTGTATCCGTGTAATGGTCCCAAATACCAAATTGTGGGTTTTTAGCAAAAATTTCCCTGTGAGCTGTCTCAAAGCACTTCAGATTCTTTAATTCTCAGAATAACACGTGTAGAATTCATGTTCATGTTGGATGAGGAGAGTTGGAAGAACATATCATTTTTAAAAGATATTTTTTTCTCATATTAAAAGCAACAAAAATCAATTGTATCATTATAAAGGTGCATCATATTAGTGTAATTTTGAGGGTTTTTTCCTTTTTTTCCTTCAGTTCTGCCACGAGAATGTGTTATTGTAAGTAAGTTAAAACACATCTTGGGTTGGTAGGACTTTTTTCCAACACATGGAGTAAGGTGCACTTCCAAATATCACTGTTTGGAGAGTGAGTCACAAGTCTCAAAAGCATATGATAAAAATTATGATTTTAAAATTCTACTTTCTTCCAGAGGCCCTAAAATCATTTCTGCAGAGGACTTCTTGAAGTCATCCAGCTGAAAATCTATCTCAAGAGGAGATAACCTTTCTAGAAGAGCAATTGGAGTTATTTTGCTTGAAAATAAATAGCTTTTGTTTTCCTCAGCTTGAATTTGGGGACAGATCCTCACTTTTACCATAAAGGGTCGTGGCTCTGCTGGTCTTGGACCAGAGATTTCAGCTGGCTGAAGGTCTCTTTGTTAGCCCTCATAGTACCAGTCATGGATTTTGTGAGATATGGAAGAGTAGAGCTCGATGGAGCAGGAAAGGGGGTTCTACTGGTTTTTGTGGTCCATCTTTGGTAGGTCTGGTCTGCTCTAGAGCTAACATAGATCAGAGCAAGAGCCTGAAAGTGTCAAGTGCTGTGGTTCTCCGTGCTTTAGGTTCTTCAGGTGCTTCTTCATCATTTGCTTTTGCATCCAACCAGATATTGGTTGGCTGTTAGCAGAAGAGGGGTTCGTTCTGGGAGATGGTGCCTCACCTAGAATCAGACTGGTTTGGATTGGAAGAGACCTTACAGATCATCTAGTTCTGGCTGCATCCCATCCCTCAGGCTTGTTGACCTCACCACTCAGCTCTGTGTCATCTGCAAGCTTGCTGAGGGTGCCTTGATCCCACTGCCCATGTCATTGATGAAGAGATCGAGCAGCACTTCTCCCAGTATGGACCCCTGAGGGCCACCACTGATCACTGCTCTCCAGTGACCCATTTCCAAGAAACCCTTTGAATTTTAACCTGTTTGCTTGCTTGCACCCAATATCATTATAATACCTGTGGGTTTGGGATTCTTTTTAAGGAGGAATATAGAGCAGAAGGAATTAGCTGGCACAACATCGACTACATTGACAACTCCGGCTGCATCAACCTGATCAGCAAGAAGCCGACGGGCCTGCTCCATCTGCTGGATGAGGAAAGCAAGTGAGTAGAAACCATTGAGTTTGCCAACAATATTTGAGTTTTTTCCACTTTAAAAGTGTTTATCCATAAGTCTCACCTCTTGTGACTCTTCCCAGAAAGATGCTAAGAGCTCGCTGGGCTGATGTATCTCATGTCTCTGGCTTCCAAGGTGGTAACACAAACAGTGGAGCCTCAACAAGCTAAGCAGAGACTTAACAAAGAACAATTCAAATTCTATTTCAAGAATTTCTGCCTTTAACAGGAAGGACAAAGGTTTCTTTTGCTTCTTTTCTTGGAGATCATCTCATCCGACCCCCCTTGCTCCAGCAGGTCACCCAGAGCAGGGTGCCCAGGATCGTGCCCAGGCACCTTTGGAATCTCTCCAGAGAAGGAGACTCCACAACCTTTCTGGGCAGCCTGGGACAGGCTCTGACACCCTCACAACAAACAAGTTTCTCCTCATCAGATGGAACCTCCTGGGTTCCAGTTTGTGCCTGTTGCCACTTTTCCTGTCACTGGGCACCACTGGGAATGGTCTGGCCCCATCCTCTTGCCCCCCACCCTTTAGCTATTGATCAGCATTGATCAGATCCCCTCTGAGTCTTCTCTTGTCCAGCTCAGCAGCCCCAGGGCTCTCAGCCTTTCCTGGGCACAGAGATGCTCCAGTCCCCTCAGCATCTTTGTACCCTCTGCTGGACTCTCTCCAGTAGTTTCTTGTCTCTCTTGACCCGGGGAGCCCAGCACTGGACACAAGATGTGGCCTTACCAGGGCAGAATAGAGGAGAGGAGAACCTGCCTCAACCTTCTGGCCACATTCTTCCGAATGCACCCCAGGAACCCATTGGCCTTCTTGGCCATGAGGGCCCATTGCTGGCTCGTGTTTTTCCTTTTATAATTGGTTTCAGATCATTATGAAGTCATCCTAGAGTTCTTCCAATACCTTGTATATAGCCCCATGACAGTGCACAAAATAACACTTAATATCTACAGGCACAGAAGCAGAAGCTCAGAATATTTTTGATTTTAAAAAGTGGAAAAGCTCTTTTGTTGGCTTTACATCTCTCTCCTTTTTCATCCCTTCCACCTCAGTTTCCCTCAAGCCACAAACCAGACACTGCTGGACAAGTTCAAGCGTCAGCACGAAGGCAACTCCTACATTGAGTTCCCAGCAGTCATGGAGCCAGCCTTCATCATCAGGCACTACGCAGGCAAAGTCAAGTATGGAGTGAAGGTCTGTCACCCAACTACTCCCCAGCACTTGTTTCCACTTAAATCATGAGGAAGGGGAGCTCCAAAGCCTCCCCCGAGAGGTTTTGGAGAAGTCTTGGCTAGAGGAGAGAGGCGAGGGTTGGGAGAGAAGTGTTGGGTGAAAAGCTTGGCTGAAGTGAGGTGGTGGTGGGACTGTGTTCTCCTGTTCTCCTCCTCTGCCTATTGGGGAAGAATTCAGGGCTGTGCATTGAGGTTCAGACTGCGTCCCAGTGGTGGGTTGGGATTGGATGTTCCGTTGCCTTTCTGGGCTTGGTTTGTGTAGAAAACTCCATAGTTTTTTTCATCATTAGCCATTTTTTCCATACATAATGAGAAGAGGTCTCAGCATCTCCCCACTGCAGGTACTTTGTCAAATCCCATGCAAATTATTTCAGAGTTGACCTTCTTTCTATTCACGCTGCTTATTAGCAGAAGCAAATTCTGATGAGAAACAGGCTCGGGATTTACGACTGCAATCCCCTCATTGTGCTCCTGCTGCAGTCAACACACGTGACCAACATCAGCTTCGAGATGCTTCAGAGAGCAGCACTTTGGGATAAAACACGTATTTTCTGCACCTAAAGAGGTGTCTAATACAGGGACAGAAAAAAAGATAGAAGCAGGACTCAATAGTTGTGATAACCTGATAAATTTTACCCCCTGTATCTCATAGATAATGTTTATTTTCCTCCTCTTGCCCTATTTCTTCCCCCCTCCCCTAGGATTTCCGCGAGAAGAACACGGATCACATGCGGCCGGACATCGTGGCTCTGCTGAGGAGCAGCAGAAATGCCTTCATCTGTGGGATGATTGGGATTGACCCAGTGGCTGTCTTCCGCTGGGCTGTCCTCAGGGCCTTCTTCAGGGCCACCGTGGCTTTCAGGGAGGCGGGGAAACGACATGGGGAGAAGAAAACCGGTACGCGTGTCCCCTTCCTCATCCTAGCCCCTCTTTCTCCCCAGCAATTGAGGCCTGATATATTATTATAGACTTCTTAGGAGCTATTAATCTGTTAAAAACCCTGATTAAAATGTGGTGTTGATTTTCTTGTGCAAAAATGACATTTAAAGGTGCGTTTGGATACATCATAAGAAAAGCTTTTTGCTTTACTGCTGCTTTAACTTTTCTGTAGGATGCCTTCATAGCAAAACCTGGGTGATTCAGAGCCATAAATTTGGCAAATTCTTTTTTGCTAGGAACTCTTGAACTGGACACAAAAAGGCAATAAGTCTTCTCTAATTCCTCAAGCTGCTCACCCTTTCAGCTGCAAGAGAGCGTGTCTCTTGTCTGGCAAAACTCATTGCTTTGCAGTCACCCCGAACCACCTCGTGCTGAGCACGGGGGCAATAAATTAAAGGGAATTAATGGTGCATCATCATGCTGGGGCTGGCTGTGCTTTTAGACCATTTCTCTGCATAAAGCAGTTGTGGGAAGACAGGTACCAGCTATCACTATTAATTTCTGCATGAGAGGGCTTGAAATTCAGAGTCTCAGCAGGGAAAATGTCAACCGAGTTAAAGTCGAGTGTGGAACAAGGAACATAGGTGTGGAAACCCTATAAGCAGAAAGAATAATTTTCTTGTTTGGGGTGAATAATCCCATCCCAAGAAGGGAAAAATCAGCTTTCAGTTCTTGAGGCTCTTCCTCTTGAACCACTCGGTTGTGGTGTAAGAGAAAAGATGTTCCTCAGGAGCTTGGGTCTATGTGGCACATCAAGGTAGGGTTGATGGACAGCGGTGTTCCTAACACTGAGAAGTTGATGGCAAAGTCATTTGGCATTGGAAGAAACATCACTTGAAAGATTTGGCTTCCAAAATCCATGTTTGTTTTCTTAGCATTGCTCTTTCATCTTGTCTAAAACCCGGGTTGAAGGAAAGCTGCTCAAGGAGATAATGAAAACAGGTTCAATCTTGGGAAGTAAGAGCTAATTTCAAGCCCTGCTTTGTTTTCTGTGCTCGTCTCACTAGCAAGCTTTCTGCTTTTCAGGCTTCAGTTGTGGCAATATCTTGCTTATATCTATATATATCTCTCTCAATATATAGGTGTAAAATAGAGTCCAGGAGGTTTTCAGACAATTCTGAGACTCAGTTCTTGCATTGCCTTCTCTATCCCTACCAAAACTAACCTCTACATGGTAATGGTTGAGTTTCTAAACCCTTTCTAGCATGTGCTGCTGCTCTTTTATCTACCTGGTGTCTTTTAGCCTGCTTTCAAATGACTTTGTGCTTTGTAACCTCTGGTTTTGAGGCCAAAAAAACCCCCAGGCCCCTCAGAAAGCTGCAAAAGGTTTGTCTTAAACTTCCTGACAAGCCACAGATAATTTAGACCCTGAAGTTCTATGTGTATCTTCAGCCTGGATTGGGAAAAAGTCGTGAGAAGGTCACTGTTACACAGGCAGAAGTAGTGGGAGGAGGTGACCAAAATCTCTTTCCCATATTGAGGTGCACCTTCTCCATTGGGAAAACTTGCCCTGCAAGTGATGGTGGAGCTGGAACCACTCATGTTCAGCTACCTCTGCCCTCTTTGGAGAGTTACCCACCATCTCCTGGCTTGACTTTTGCCCAAGCAGTGGTAGAATATAGCGAGGTGAGATCCATAGCAATGTTTTCATCATGCTTTTGGTGGTGAGACCTCATGCCCACCTCCTGTCCACTTGTCCTCCAAAATCCCACCTGCCTTCACAAGCACCGCTGAGCAGATGGCTGCAGGGGAGGTGGACCTGAGCTGGTGTCTGGATGCTGGGGCATGTCCCACCTACTGTTTTGAGGCCATGCTGCCCCATTCTTGATTTCTGAGGTCTGCTGTGGCTACCATCCATCAGGGAGGTGTAATTAATGAGTAGGAAAATATCTGAAGCATGGTGAGTTGTTTTTTTAATTTAAGGCTCTTTGCACTCTTCTGTCTTAACCCCAACTGGATCTCTCTTCTACCTCGGTCATGCTTGCAATACCCAACGGGGATTTGAGTGACAAATCTCTGGCAGCTCTGCAGAATTTCCCTCTGCTCTTTTCTCCATCACCCTTTTGGTTGTCTTCCTTCTGCCAACCAGCACTACGGATGCTATCTAAGCATTATCAGCATTTTTTCCTGCTGGCTTTGGGGACTATCCTTTTTTTTGTGCTCCTAATACCCTCATAGCAGCTTTTGGTTGTCCTCGTTGAGCAGCAAAGCAGTGTCACCAGGAATTCTGTTGGGCACAAACCCTCCTCTTATGGTCCTGGTCAACCCTCCTCGGATGAAACACGCCAGAGTCTGGTGAGCTGCAGTGAGCAGAAGGGTTGACTTGTTTAATTTGATTTTTATATTGTTATTATTGAGTTTGATCAAGGAGGATTGAGGTGGACCAAAAGGACGACACGCTTGAGCTATATTTGTTAGTGAACTTGGATTAAAGGAACATTATGAAGCTTTTTAGGGGAGAAATTTGGCCAATTGATGTTTTTTAGCTAGACCATTGATACTCATTTATTATGCAAAGCCCCCAAAGTCTTTGTTAGTGAAAACTTGATGGAAGAACTGGTTCTGTTCATAGAAACCAGCTCCCAGCTTTCTCATCTTGGTTCTGCTGGACACGAACCTAAATCCTCACTCTGATGAAGGGTTCGTGGTTCTGGGGCTGTGCCCTCCCTTGATGGGCTCTTCATTTTCAGTTGGCCAACAAGGGTTGTTCCTTGGGTTGGTGCCCATTGTGCCCGAACCTACACTACACCACCTTCTCAAAAAGAATCCTGTTGATTCTGCAGATTTATCTGAAAGCTGGGCACCAAAAAACCCAACCCCTTCAAAAGCATCACAAAACTCCCTTGTATGTGCCAAATAAAGGTGATAGCAACCTAAAAATCCTTCTTTGAGGTCTTACTGAGCAGTGTGAAGTGGTGTTAACGTGAGGAAGACACCCCTTGGCAGGGTTCCTCTGGAAAATTCCAATTGGTCCTTTCAGATGGTTTAATGAGTTGGTATGAAATGCTTCCATAGGTGCTGACACAAGGTAACTCCTCGGTGACCTCATCACACCTCCCCAGGAGCATGACCTGTCCCTTGCCTTGGCCATGTAGCCAATGATGGAGAGGTTCTGCTTGTCTGCACAGTGTCACCTCCACCCCATGGTCAGAGCTGGGCCATCAGATCCTTTTGGCCACTCAAGGATGGTTTCTTCCAGCTCCCAACCCCATCCTACCTACCTCCAGCCTCTGTGTCCTCTGCCTTTGAGGAATATGAAGTCTTGTTTAATTGAAATAATTCCTATTTTTCCTTTTAATTGCCAGTATCTCAGCAAAGAGCAGCTCTGGGATGCAAGAGGAGAATTTGAGGTGACCACCTGCATCAGTGCAGGGAATCACAGATAACCCCTGACAGAGGCACAGAAATGATTTGAAATAAGCAGTTCCTAAAAGTCACAATTTCTCTAATGATCTATTTTTTGCCCAAATAATCTCAAAGTGATTATAAAGTGATTTCACTCTGGCTAATAAGGATGAGAAGAAGGGTTGGGACGTGGTCCAAACCTTCGCTCCTTTTGGGACGTGTCCTGAGGAAACCAAAGTTAAATTGTGTCAAGCACAAAAAACGTGTGACCCTCAAGCTCCTTTGGGCTTGTTCTTCACCCTCTCCTGATTTCTGCTTATATAATCTTTCTCTTCTCTCCCATTTTTTTTTGTTGTTGTTTGTTGTTTTTCTTTTGCTTCCCAAGGGCATGATGATGCAGTGCCATGTGCGGTTTTGAAAAGTGTGGATAGTTTTAGCTTTCTCCATCACCCAGTTCATCAGAGGAGCTTAGAGATCCTGCAGAGATGCAAGGAGGAGAAGTACAGTAAGGCTCCACCACCTGCCCTTCCCTCTGATACCACACTCACACGCCAAGAAATGGAAACCAGGTGCATTCAGCAGAGAAAGGGTAAAAAAAATACCATCCAAGGAGCCTTCCAAGACCAAACCAGCTGCCTCATTTTCCCCATTTACTCACTGGCTGGTGTTATGGGCATTTTCCTGCTCCCTGCAGGGGTGGTTGGACCTTCAAAGGTCCTTTCCAACCCAAACCATTCCAGGATTCTATGATTATTTTGGTGTTTTCTTCCCACGTGTGATAAGAAGTCTGGTAGGAATTCTCCTCCTCTAAGGCACGTGGCTGGAATTTATTTGGATTTCACTGGGCTTTGAAAATAAGTGTAAAATATTGTCTCCGAGGGCTTTTACCTAAAACTAAAGCATTTGGCTTTTTTTTTTTTTTACAGAATGAATTGGATAAGGATGCACTTGGTCTCTGTTTCTTCCTTCTCACTCCTCTGTCACATAATAAACTCATCCTGCATGACAACACAGACACTCTTTGCACTCCTGTATTTTTTATATATATATATATATATAAAAACATGTATTTTTAGTGCTCATATCTTTAGCTATATCCTTTTTTCTGCCATTATTCTCTTCTTTTGTGGGGCTCATTAAAGCTCCCAGCAATAGAGTGCTGCTGTATGCAGCCTGCAAGGGCAAAGCCTCAGCCTGAGTTGTTAAACTTGAGTGTAAAATACAAAATCCTAGGATTTTTCTGCAGAGCTGAGCATGGTAAGTACAATAGTTGCATGTTAAGTCTTCACAAATCTGCTTTTCCCTGTGGAAACTTTATATCATGTTTCCTTGATTCCTGCAGCGTGTAGCTTTGAGGTGGTTGAATTCTTAAATTAGATTTTATTTTTTTAATTTAGGCTTTAATTCTTCATTTAGACTTAACTTCTTAATTTAGAGTATGTTGGTTTTTTCTTACAAGTTCCCACCTCTTGCTCCAAGGGAATATAAAGTGGTAAGACAAGCACAGCACTAGGGTTTTTTTAAGTGGTCTTATGCTGAGACCTTGCTGATATTACTAAAATGCCATTGACAAGGGAGGTGGTTATCAATAGAGTCATTTTAATTGCACTTCATTAATTTGATTTTTAAGGTGTAAGTTAGCAACATGGGAAGTTTTGGGGGGGAATAATTTATAGTTGCTTCGGTGTGAAGAGGGAAATTCATACAACTTAGAGACACTTAGAGTTTAATTTCATGTGAAGCTGTGAAGTTAAGCTTAGTGTTGAGCTCAACTTCTTAAAGCCTCACTTACCACAGACTGGCCCATACAATGGGCTTGTGAGCCCTGCAGACAAGGATACTCAGGCTGAGGTTGGCCCTGGGGGACTTGGCTTATCCCAGAAGACAGATGAGGTTAGTCCGTGTCATCCTCGAGAGAGGGACCAAATAGATCATCTCCTTGTCTTCAATTGTGCAATTAGTTCCAGCTACGCCCAAAGAGAGGAAACAAATTGATTTGATGGATATATTGAGATTTAAGATACTCATTGGGATGATACACCCAAGCCACCAGCATCCTGGCTTGGATCAGCACTAGTGTGGCCAGCAGGACCAGAGCAGAGATTGTCCCCCTGGACTTGTCCTAGTGAGGCCACACCTCGAATCCTGGGTTCCTTTTGGGCCCCTCACTCCAAGAAGGACATTGAGGGTCTTCACTTGGCATTCAGCTTGAGTAACCAACTGATGGCCCTTCCCTTCCCAGCTCAGCTGCTTCACTGGTGTCTTTGGGTCTTACCAATTCATTTATGGTCTTCCACCAGAGCAAGGCACTGGGTTTAGACATCTCTGAGCTCAAGACCAAAGCTCTGCTGGTGGACATCCATGAGTAGGGAGTAGACTGGGATTGGAATTCATCTTCTGCTTGAAAATGTCAGGCTCTGAGGAATGGCAGGTCAGCAGCACAGGCCCAGATCCCTGCCTGTTCAATTTGTGTTTATTCTCAGAATAAAAGGTTCCTTAGGACACCTTTTAGCTCAGCATCTGGGCTGTATTAAATAGGAAAATATAACTGTGGGGAGGAGGAGATGTGCTTTTGCTTCTTTCTGTTCTGTTCCAAACTATAATTTAGTCTCTTTTCTTTCTAGAGAGGCTTTTTTGCAATTTTTTTTCTCACTGTAGCAGCCTTAGGGTAAAGGAATAAGTGTTTTTGACTGTTTTCATGTCAAATTCAAGCTTATTGGGTCTTTAAATACCTGTAGTGTAGTGACTGGAAAAGTGCTTTGCTGTCTACAAAAATTACCTTCTGTCTCCCTAAAGGCTTGGTTACAAAACATTTCCACTTTGGGGAAGATAACAGCTTGAAGCATCTGCTTCTGTAACCACACATGATAACATCCTCAGCTATTTACTCATATCAGTAACTCCACAACTGACCCTATCAAAGGATATAGGTTCAACAGGCCATAAAGCCTCCCTGGGCAATATCTACTGTTGCTCTCCATGTCCCCGTAGCAAGGGAAGGAATGTGCAAAGAATAAATGACCCATTTTTCCAAGCACCCTACTTGGTGGTAGGTTTTCCCATGCACGGTGGAATATTTTGGAAGTGCAGGACACAGGTAGCTGGTCAACCCCCAGGAAAGCTGTGGATGCTCCATCCCTGTTCAAGGCCAGCTTGGATGGGCCTTGGAGCAACCTGGTCTAGTGAGAGGTGTCCCTTCCATAGCAGGGAGGTTGGAACTAGATGATCTTTGAGGTTCCTTCCACTCCAAACCATTCTAAGATCACAGCAACCTCTTCCATCACCCCATTTACTTATTAGCTGGGACAACATGTCCCTAAACACAACATGCACACGTGGGAGGGGAATTAGGAGGCTTGAGCAAACAGCATTACTCACCTGGGTGATGACTGCAGCAGAGAGGTAGAACTTCGTAGACGACGGGTATGTCGGCATCCTTGGCACCCTTGGATGCCCAGCATGTGCCATGACACGTAGGTGCTCCTCCTCGCTGCACTCAACGCTCAGCTATGGCTCTGCTAATTGCCTGCTGGTGAAGAGCCAGGTAGAAACCTCTGAGTTGTTCTTTTTTTTTCATGTGCTGCTTTAGGTATTACTCGGAAGAGCCCGCGGACACCGCTCTCAGATCTCCAGGGAGTCAACACCATCAACGAGAGGACCCAGCGGTAAGTCTCTTGCTTTTCCGTTGGCATGACAAGGAAATCTGGGGTGGGAGAGCTCTGTCTGTTGGTATAAATGATTGGATTAATGATTCTCCCAGCTGCCTTATGAATTTTATCTTCTCTTTATTCTTTCTCTGCTTTATGAACATATCGAAATATCTTCACCTGAGTAAACAGCAGGCAGGGAAAGCGACTTTCCTGGTTAAACGGCAGCAATTTTGGGTGGTGTTACATCCAAACTTATAAGAACCTTGCCAAAACCAACAATGAATGTGCCAATATCAAGGAAATCAAAATTTACCAAGGATTTTTCTGATGCAGACAATCCAATGACGTGTTTGGGTGCAGAGCTGATGATGGCTCCAGGCACTGCTGAGTGTGGAGGACCTGGGAAGTTATGGGGCTTGAGATGGTCCTTGGTCAAATGTTTGCTGGTTTTTAAGAGAATGAAGCATGTTGACTTCAGAAAGGTTTAATTTTTACAGGTTTTATGTACAGTTTTATTTTTTTAATCCATCCTTGAAGGTTCTGGCCATCCAAGCAACTCTTTAGTGAGACCTTTCTTCTTGAGAGTCAGGTCTACGCTTTGAGATGCAGATCTCAAGTCTGAGGCTGTCTCCTGAAATCTGTCCATCAAATCCCCTCTAATGATCATTGCATCTCAGTGGGCTTCCCTTCCACACTTGCCCTGAATTTCTTGCCTTTGGTGACACCCTGCTGAAGGACAACTCAGTATTCTCACATCATTCCAAGGTGGCTTATTTTCAGTGGTCAGAGAGGATGCGATTTCCAGAAGAACGTTGGATTGGATTCATAAATTGGCACCAGTTCTCAAGTTTGGGCTGAAATCCAGCTTGTGCAAGCAGTCTGACCTTATCATGGGAAGGTGATGCAACCCTGGTTGCCCTCACATCAGTCTTTCCCACCCCTCCTTTTCTTCCTCCTCCTGCTGTAGCTGCTGCAGCTCCAATCTGGTGGGTTACGACGATACCAGGTACATGGCGACGTTTGAGGCTGAGGAGGTTGGTGTCTCCAGAGGTGACATCTCTGGTTGCGCAGGTTTCCCTGAATATGATGTAATGTGAAACTTTGTCCCAGTGGAGATCTTCACGTGGAGATAAAAGAGGTTCTTCAGTTTCTCTAGCAAGCCTTCAGATCTGATGTTGGTGTGTGAAGAACACTGATGAAGCAGGATGGGGCTTCTCTTGACTGTCCAGCTCCAGCTTTGGAGCTGCGTTTTCATAGCCCCAAACATTTCAGTTATCTCAGCAAGAGGCCAACATAAGGGCAGGGAAACTCCTCCTGTCCCAGGCAACAAGGGGTTGTTATCTACTGTGAAAGCCAGAAGTTATCTACTTTTTGAAGCCATCCTACCTCCCTTGTTCCTCCTGGTGTGATACCTTAGCAGCACAGTCCATGATGTTTGCTTCTCTTGGACATCATCAGTGATGGGTCCCCAAATGTTGTGTGAGCCTTTTGGGAAGCACAAACCTAGTCTCTCATAAGATATCTCAAATCCAACCAGTGCTTTCAGAGTAGGTGGGTGATTTTGATGTGGAGTGTCATGATTTGGATCTGAAGAATCACAGTTTTGATCTGAGGAGTCATGATTTTGATTGGAAGAATCGTGATTTTGATCTGAAGAGTCCTATCACACTTCATAAATGTTGATACTTCAGTTAAATTGTGCTTGTTGAGCAAGAAGGGCTAAATACAGGGGTGAAGGTAGCACGTATAGAAGAGAGATTTCCTTCAAGAGCTTTCCAGCAGATAGGACTGGCGAGTGATTTAGGGAGCTACATTACAGAGGAATTTGCTTTCAAAGCCATCTCATGCTCATGTGGTCACTGATAAGTCTTCGTGGTGCATCCAACCCATAGGATAGCCCGGGGCTTGCTTCTGAAAGCAAATTTGAGGCATGACATCAGGCAGGAAGTCATCGTGGAGGGTTGAGGAGCCAAGTGCTCTCCTCTGATCTCAGAAGAAAGCAGAGGGGTGGTTTGCAGATGCTGGGGGGGAGCTAAACCAGGCTTCAGCAGAGCATCAAGAAGCTAACATTCCTTGGAATTGCCTTCACCAGCAGTTGAGTAATGAAAGCCACGCTAACCAAAACCACTCAGGCTGTTGGTTTTCCTGCTGGTGTTTGTTCGTCGATGAAACTTTGATGTGAGGTGGTGTCTGCACAGCGTGGAGGAGAGGAGGTGTTGACAAGTCTGTCTTGAAACATTTGGTTGGGCTTGGTGAGATGATTGACTTCCCAAGTACCAAAAAGGCTGTGTGGATCCATCCTCCAGTGTCCATAATAAACAGAGCTGTGGGTTTAGCCCTTTTTAGTTTTTTCCAGCGTCACGTTGCTCCAAGGATCTGGCCCCAGGCTTGGAGCTGGCTGAATGGACAACTTCACAGGCTTTAGTGTTTCATTTCTCTGTGGCCCTTGATATTCACCCTTCCTCCAAATCAAGACTTGAAGGCAAAGGGCTGCCTTGTTTCTAGAACTCAGAAGTGACCAGTGCTGGAGGCCCCACTTCAACCACCATGTCCTTCAGCATCCTCATGATCAGAAGACTGGTGCTGCATTTAGTCTCCTCCTATTCCTTTTTCTTCTGTCTGAGATAACTCCAGGGGAGTTGCAGACCCCACATCCTTCCTTAAATCACCTTGATTTCATATGATGGCTTCAGCAAGACTGATAGAGAATTTAAAATTAAATTAAAACAGCCCCAAAACCCCACCACCAAACCAAAGGTATTGCAGTTGGGTGCAGCCCAGGAGAGGCTTTGTGTGACCTCAGATACCATAGAAGGTTCCTCAATTCTGGAAATTATTTGCCCTGATGTGAAGCTTTGTTGAGCACCCATTTGCCTTCCTCCAAGGGAGGATTTTGGTTCCTCTCACCATTCCCCCCAGTCCTTCTGCAGCCAGGTGAGCATTTCTGGAGACCAAAGCTTCACAGCAGAGAGGACCAAAGTGGATGAGTGATTTTGTGAGCAGGTCCCAGTGAGGGATTTTTGAGCCAATTCATCAGTCCAGCTGGGGCTGACATCCTTCATTGGTGGCAAAGAATGAGCTGATTGCAAATGAGATTTGCTTTAAAGAGTTTGAAAAGACAGAGTCAGCGCCAGCGTCATCTAAAGTTGTGACTATTAATGATGGCAGAGGTCACAGTCTCATATCCTCCAGACCACCATGGTATCAACAGACCCCAACCTTGCAACTGGGAGAACTGTGAGCCATTATTCTCCTGCTGAGAGTTTTGATCCCTTTATGAAGATTTGATTTTTAAAGGGCCCTTAATGAAACAAACCCTCCATGCGGTGCCCGGCGTCACGAACTCATCATCCCACAGGAGCAGATTTCTGCTTCAAAGGACAGAGCAGAGACTGACATTTCCTATTGACAGATTATTGGATGATCTTATTTTTTATTTTGTCATAGGAGCAGGTTTTTATTCCATGCCTTCCTAACTCTGCCTGGTGTTTGGTGTTGCAGGGATGCCTACGCCGTGGGCTGGAACGGCCGGATGGGGCTGCGGCACGGCCGCCTGGCCAGCCCCGGGGCCCTCCTAGACAAGGACGGGATCTTCGTCAACGCCACCAACAGCAAGCTCCTGGAGAGGGCCCACGGCATCCTCATGTCAGTGCCAAGGGAGGGGCTGGGCTTTCATCCTCAGCATGACGAGCTGCACGGGTGGTTAGAGGGGTGTAAATAGCCAGAATGTGAAAATAGCAGGGTTTAAGGAGACTTGGAGATGTTTCATGGTTGGGTCAAAGCAACCCTAGGATGCTTGATGAGTCTGATTTATTTAACTCTTCGAGTCATAGGCTGGTTTGGGTTGGAAAGGATCTTAAAGGTCATCTGGTCCAACCCCCCTGCACTAGGCAGGGACATCTGCCACTAGAGCCCTGGACAACCTCACCTACAATGGTTCCAGGGATGGGGCAGTGACCACCTCTCTGGGCAACCTGGGCCAGACTCTCACCACCCTCAGCATCCAAATTTTTTTCCTTCTATCTATTCTTATAATTCATTTGTAATGGCAGAGGTGGGGAAGAGAGAGAAGGAAAGAATCTGCTGCTCAAACCAGTCTCGAGACATGGGAGCACGTTTTTGAATGTGATATCAAAGTTCCCATTCCAAATTAGTTGGGGAGATGATGATTCATGCTGCAGCCTCATCAGAAGGTTCAGAGAACATCACCAGGGTGGCTGGAGCTAATGTTAGGTATGAGAAAGCAGGAGGGTGGTCAATTATTCCTTGCTGCACCCAAATTTCCAGCATCCCCATCATTTCCAGTAGTACAGTTGCCTTTAATCAGGAACCTTCCTGTCAAACCTGTGCTGTTCAATGTGTAAACCCAGTTTGCAGTGTGCAGAAGGAGCCCAGTTTCAGTGCAGGTTGTAGGAAGCAGCTGCTCAAGGGGATCTGGAAGGGCTTGTTTCATCTACTTCTCCATTCCACGAGTGCACGTGTGGATTAACCTGAGCCATTTATTCTCTCCCCAGGCGTAATAAGAACTTCAAAGCCAAACCCAACCTCCCAAAGGTGAGGGAGAAGCAGCTTTTTTACCTTACTGGTCAGTGGGTTAAGATTAGATCTGGTGATGGGATGCTGAGGGGTCTGAGGAAGACCACTTAGTTTACATCAAGACTTTGGTCAACTCAGCTCTGCTCAGGGCTCTTTTAATTTATATAAACCCAATGGATTTCAGCCCTGGTTTGTGCTGGGAGTATGAGCCTTTGCATCCTCCTTTCTTGGACCTGCTTTGGCTCCTGTTCTCCTCCTCCTGGGAAGGAGATTAAGTAGAATGGTCACCTAAGGAGGTCCTGCAGAAGGTAGAAAGAGGGATATAGCAAACAGCATGATGATCAAATCTGGTTCTTCTTGGATTTATCCAGAACAAATGGAGTCTTCTCTTTTTCCACAGCACATGCTGGACGTGAAGTCCCTCAAGCACTTAACCAACCTGACGCTGCACGACCGCATTACCAAATCTCTCCTCCATCTCCACAAGAAGAAGAAACCACCCAGTATCAGTGCCCAGTTCCAGGTAAGCCTTTGCTTTTGGTACAGGGAGGTGAATAAAAAGCAAATTCCTCCTCCAGGTCCCCAAAGTGCCTAGGAGGACACTTGTAGTCCTGTCCCATCCTCACCACCACTTAGGACATGAATTCAGCAGGGGATGTGGCTTGGGTAAGCTGGGAGATACCTCTAAATGGTGGAAATGGAGAGAAACAAGAGTGATGGTGGATGTCATGGAGGATTGTAGAATGGTTTGGGTTGGAAGGGACCTTTAAAGATCATCTAGTCCAACCCCCATGATGAGGTGGAGCAAGATGGGATGTGATGATGAGCTGCAGATGGTGCTACCTCACTCTCTTCACTGAATCCAGAAACCACAAAATCCCAAAATGCCCTTTTTAGTCTTTCCTCCTCACATTTCAGCTTCTGAAGTTCAATCTGTTTCCCAGGCAGCAAGAATGTGAATTTTAATAGTGGCAGAAAGGTCAAAAACTCACCACATCCTCTCCAGGCAGGGAGAGGAACACAGAGGAGGGATCAGTAGAGCAGCATTAGTTGTGTTGTCATCCCTGGGAAGAGCCACAGTGAAAATAATCCTCCAATATTGCACATCAGGGCTTGGAAACTGCTCCCAGACACGTGCCCGAGCAGGTGGTGATACTAGAAAGCAGCTTTTTGGTTAAAAAACAGCTTCTAGGCGAGTCTGGCTTGGGTTTGACTTGTAGATTTAGGGAGTTTTTTGGAGATGTGGGTCATTTTTAGAAAGTCTGGGTAAGGCTGAGTGATTAGATATATTCATGTGTGTACATAAATATATCTAGAACTTGCAGAATGCACATCTCTGTGTGTTTTTATATGTATATGTATGTATGTGTGTGTATATATATATAAAGCTCAGTCTAGTCTGATGTGCTGGTTAAAATACACTTCTGCAGACTTTAATTATGGGAGGCTTGAACCAGGGATGTCTTGGAGCTAAATACCCTCCCAAACCTCCTCGTCCTTCAAAGAAAACTCTGAAAAAGCCTCAGGGTGCATGATGGAGTTTGTTATATATTGATTTTTACAACATATATAAATAAAAGCTGTGAAGATTCCCCCCTGCAAAGCAAATCATTCAAATAGCTGGTGATTTATAGCCCCCCTTCTTGTCCTGATGGAACCCTGGAGAAAACTTTGCTGCACTGTCTAACCCCAAATGATGCTGAAATGATTCCTCACCCCCCTGAAAGACCAAATGCAGGTGGGTGGCTGGGAAGTTTTGCAGGCAGAGGGACAAAGGAGCATAGTTTGGGGTTAATCCAGGGACCTCACGTGTCCTTTGTGGATTCCCAGTGAGCAGATGGCAGAGGGTGCCTGAGCCATCTGCTGCTGAGGAGACATCACACAACAGAATATCTTCTCCACAACTGAGGTTTAAACCCTCTTAAAATCAGGAGTAATCCTGATTTGAACTCCGGAGCACGTTACTAACACCACATCAATTGGAGATATTAAAAGTATTTCTAGGGCACACCCATTTAAATTAGAATCACAGAATGGTTTGGGTTGGAAGGGACCTTCAAGATCATCTAGTTCCACCCCCCCTGCCATGGCAGGGACACCTCCCACTAGACCAGGTTGCTCAAAGCCCCATCCAAGCTGGTCTTGAAACCGCCAGGGATGGAACATCCACAACTTCTCTGGGCAACCCAGGCCAGTGTCTCACCACCCTCAGAGTGAAGAACTTAGTTTTGGATTCACAGCCTTCAAAACTCACTGCAAATCCCAGAGCTTCCCTTTGCAGAACTGTTGAGTTCAGGCAGATGCTGGATGAAGGTTGGACTTGATGATCCTAGAGGTCTTTTCCAACCTGAATGATTCTATGAAGAAAATTCAATTTTAGGCCAACAACAAAATTTTGGCCATTAAAAATCAAGAATAAATGTTGCATGGAGTCACTTTTGATAAAGGAAAACTTGATTTGTATTTAAAAGCCATCAGTGGTGGTTTGGTGGAAGGTGTAAAGCCTTGTCTTGGAGCTCTCATGTCTGGAAGAGGGTCATTGGTGGAGAGCAGAAGGTGACTTTGGGCTCCAGTGGCTGATGTAAAAAGCTTGAACCAGGGATCTCAAAGCACAGCCCAGCTTTATATTTATCTCTGGCTAATTTGTTGGGTGCAAAGACAAAACCAGCCAAGCTGCTTGGGCTGCAACATTCACTTTGGGCCAGATGACCTTTAAAGGTTCCTTCCAACCCAAAACATTCCATGATTTTGAGGAACAATTTCCTATCTGCCTGGGTGACTTGTTGTTTATTCCCATTTCTTTTTGTTTTCTGATTCAATCACTTGGATTTTCATTCTTCATCACGGCCTCTTCTCTGTTTCCCCACTGAAGATGTCTTCTCTCTTGCAGGCATCACTCAACAAGCTGATGGAGACCCTTGGCCAAGCAGAACCTTATTTTGTCAAGTGCATTCGATCCAACGCCGAAAAGGTAAATCCCATCACGTGCAAGTGGTGCTGCTAAAAATCATCCTGGAAATCTTTGGTGAATTTTTACAGGGGGCTGAAAAGAAAAGCAAGCCCCAAATCGAGTTGGGTTTAGAAGATATTTGTGTATGAGTGATGGGAAGCGTGGATGATACCACTTGGGTGCTGCTCTTGATAGACTGCACTGGATCTCCTTGTAATTGTAGAAACATGTATATGAAAACTGCATGGGTTTAATTTATATGAAAAATATATAGGGTTTAATAAAGGAATTTGACTCCTTTGAAGCTCCTGCTACCCATAATAGAGATTTACAGAGCTGCAAAGTCACTTGTGCTCTTACAGAGCTGTTGAGCCTACAAGAAAGCTGGGGAGGGACTTTTTACGAGGGCTTGTAGTGATAGAACAAGGGGTGATGCCTTCGAACTGGAGAAGGGCAGAATTAGATTGGAAATTAGAATTTCTTCACTCTGAGGGTGGTGAGACCCTGGCCCAGGTTGCCCAGGGAAGCTGTGGATGCTCCACCCCTGGAGGTGTTCAAGACCAGGTTGGACGTGGCCTTGAGCAACCTGGTCTAGTGGGAGGTGTCCCTGCCCATGGCAGGGGGTTGGAACTAGATGATCTTGAAGGTCCCTTCCAACCCAATCCATTCAATAATTCTAAAGATACTTCTAGAATAAGTTCCATTCTTCAAACCCTCTCAGTGTCACATCCTATTTCTTGAAGTTGACTTCAAGCATTCATCTCCTGGGCTGAGGACCTTCGGTTTACAATGAAGGTTGCAGTAGGGATGCTTTCTTGTGGGCCAATCCTTTACCCGGACATTTAAAGATGAAGCTTTATGCCCAGGAGATTAATTAGCTGCTTACAACGTTACTCATTAGCTGTGCCCTTGGGGGGTCTTCTTCAGCACGGGGCCTCCAGAAAACTTTCTTTATAACTTTCTATATTTATGATGTGAAAGTCTCCATCTGAAGGCTCCTTGGAAGCCAACAGGATCCAACTCTGGTGGGATTAGTTCAGCTCCTGGGGACCCACGTTCCCTCCCTCCCCCAAACGTCACGCAGATGTCCTCCATCTGCCCAGCCCCTCCACCCCTCCGTGCACTTCAAAGCTTCGGCAAAAGGAAATATCTGCTCATCCTTGGCTTGGTTTCTCCCCTTCCAGCTGCCCCTGAGGTTCAACGACAGCCTGGTGCTGAGGCAGCTGCGCTACACGGGGATGCTGGAGACCGTCCGCATTCGGCAGTCGGGATACAGCTGCAAATACTCCTTCCAGGTGGAGTAGAACCTTCTCCATCCTTCTCTCACCACCTCGAGCATCATTACCAGAGTTGTCTTTAACAAGGCGATGAATTCGGAGCTCGTGCCAGTGCAGCGAGCTGATGGAGTTGTCCTCTTGGGTGGAGGGCGTCCTCTAAACCTCTCAGGAATTCTCCAGCTTTTCCTGTTTTCTTCTCCTCCGTGGGTTCACCAGGTTTTGTGCACATGTCGGTGCTTTCATGCTGTGCCGGTGCCGAGGCGTTTCCTGCTGGCAGCTGCCTCGGGCCAGATGTCAGGGCCTGTGCAGCAGCTGTTTAGAAAAGGGAAAACTGCTCCATTTATTTCTCTTTTTTTGCCATGAGTATGAATCCCAACATTCCTTGGGAAGATCCCTCCTCCACTCTTTGACCCCTCACAGCAGTAACCAAAGGAGCATCTCAGAGATGCTTTGCAGATGCTGGTAACCCTCCCATAGCAGCTCTTGCTGAGGGTTTGGAGCATTTTTTCACTTGAGATGACCCTGTGGGTTCTGCAGAACCTCTCCTCACATGCTCAAAAACGTTTGAATGTTGCTGGGTCCCTGCTTTGATGTGTTTCCCATCAAACCACAAACGGTGGATGAAATTTGGTGTTCCCCAGTCCTTAAAGTGCTCTGTCCTGCTCACTTCATAGAGGCCATTTCACATGGCCAGTGGAGCAAATCCATTAATGTATGGAAGAAAGGGACACAGCAGGACCCATCTAACCACATCTTGGTGTTTCTTTCTTCATTTCACAGGATTTTGTGAACCATTTCCACGTCCTTCTGCCCCAAGGAATCAGCCCCTCTAAGCACAACATCCACGATTTCTTCCGGAAAATAAAACTGGATCCAGACAATTACCAAGTTGGAAGAACAATGGTAAATATTTACCCTCAGCTCAGATATTTCTGTGTACAAGGAGTTTCCATAATGATAAATTTACATCTTTTATCTTTTTAATGAATGATTTTTTCTTCTTTAAGCCAATGGCTTCAGTGAAGCTTTGACTATTAAGGGGAAATTATAAGGAACGTCATCGTTGTGTATTAACCAAGTCACAGATCTGGTTGTAATGAGGCAGCTTTCAAAGAACAAGGTCTGTGTTTTCCTCTGAAAGGGAAGCAGAGACTCTGTCATTCAGAGCTTGGACAATCACAGGCTGTAGAAGAAACTGCAGAAACCTCTTAGAGGTGACTCTGCTGCTGACCTTTCTTCTGGGCATCCAGGAGGATGAAATCATTTGTCTCGTGGTCTCAGCAGCTTTCCAACACGCACACTAGTGGGGTTTTTGGGTTGTTGTGGTTTTTTTGGGCAGGTTTTCATGAAGGAGCGGGAGCGGCAGGTTCTGCAGGACCTGCTCCATCAGGAGGTGCTGCGCCGGATCACGCTGCTGCAGCGCTGGTTCCGCTGCATGCTCTGCAGGAGGCAGTTCCTGAGTTTGAGGCAAGCTGCAGTGGTCATACAGGTAGGTGACAGTGCCTGATTTCATTGCATGTGTCCAACCATGAGTCCCACAGAGCTGAAGGACAGAGCTCAGACAGTTGTGATCAGTGGTGCAGAGTCTACTTGGAGGCCTGTAGCTCAGGGTGTTTCCCCAGGGGGGGGTCAGTACTGCATCCAGTCTTGTTCAATGTCTTCATCAATGGCCTGGGTGAAGGGATAGGTGGACCCTCAGCAAGTTTGTTGATGGTTTAGAACTGGGAGCAGTGTCCCTTTCAAGCCCCACCGGTCTGTGATTCTGTGATACAGACAGAGCTGAAGGGTAACATCAGGTTCCCTGAGGAAGGAGCTTACAATCGGGATTTGACTCCTGGTGCTGTAGTAAGTTGGGAATGGAGAAGACAAGGCTGGAAAGGTTGTGTGAAGGCAGGTGCTCTCCCATCCCCACCCTTCACGAGGAGCTCCCTGCTGTGTTTGCAGAGATCTTGGCGGAGCTACCAGAGCCGAAAACAAGGTGAACCATCCCCAGACCCCCTCGTCCTCGGCAGAGCCGCCGTCATTCTCCAGACCCACTGGCGTGGCTTCGTGGAGAGGAGGAGGTTCCTCCAGATGCAGTTTGCAGCCCAGCTCATCCAGAGCTGCTGGCGGGAGTACGCCAAGCGGAGACACGCCGCGGCCACCAGCATCCAGGCAGCCTGGCGAGGACACCGTGCCCAGCAGGCCTACACAGCCAGCAGAAGCAGAGTCCTCTGCTTGCAAGCGGCCTGCAGGGGATATTTAGCACGACAAAGGTAATGCTGGTGAAAAAAAGAAGACATTTCCTGAGCATGCTCATTGGGTTGAGGCCTGTGGGATGAGGTTCAACCAGGCCAAGGGCTGAGTTCTGCCCTTGGGGTCACCACAACCCCCTGCAATGCTCCAGGCTGGGGGAAGAGTGGCTGGAAAGTGCCTGGTGGGAAAGGACCTTGGGGTGTTGGTTGATAGCTGGCTGAAGATGAGCCGAGAGGGCCACCAGCATCCTGGCTTGTGTCAGCACTAGTGGGGCCAGCAGGACCAGGGCAGGGATTGTCCCCCTGGACTGGGCACTGGGGAGGTCACATCTCAAATATGGGCATCAGTTCTGGGCCCCTCACTCCCAGAAGGACATTGAGGGGCTGGAGCGTGGCCAGAGAAGGGCAACGAAGCTGGGGAGGGGTCTAGAGCAGGAGTGTGGTGAGGAGCAGCTGAGGGAGCTGGGGGTGTTGAACCTGGAGAAAAGGAGGCTCAGGGGAGACCATCTGGCTCTGGACAAGTCCCTGAAAGGAGGTTGGAGCCAGGTGGGGTCAGGCTCTTCTCCCAAGGAACAAGCAATAAGACAAGAAGAAACGGCCTCAAGTTGCACCAGGGGAGGTTTAGGTTGGCCATGAGGAACAATTTCTTCCACAAAAGAGTTGTGAAGGGCTGTCCCAGTCTGCCCAGGGCAGTGGTGGAGTCCCCATCCCTGGAGGGGTTTCCAAGCTGTGGAGATGTGGTGCTGAGGGCCGTGGTTTAGTGGCAGTGCTGGGTTAATGGTTGGACTTGATGACCTTAAAATTCTTTTCCAACCAAAACAACGTTATGATTCTATGAATTCGGGCACTGCTCGAACCTTGGTGACTTATGGAGGATGATGTCCCTTCATAGGCTCACTGACCCTTTCCCGACCTGCCCTGATCCTTTGTTTGCCCCTGCTTTCTAATACAGGAGTTTATTTAGCTGCATGTCCTACTCCTGGCATCAGCAGAGCCTATTTTGGGTGGGAGCACGTAGGCAGTGGAAAGCCAAGGCCAGAAATACTCACGAGGGGTTTTTTTTATCCCCCTTGGCAGCAGCACCAGTTTAAGTAGCCTATTTTTAGCTCAGATTGCCTCCATGATCTGCTCGCTGCGCTGTCTCACAGGGACAGGAGATCCCAGAGCCAGCTGCAGCGAAGGGGAGAGGGGCTTCCAGCCATGCCTTGGCCTGCTGGCCACAGGGCAGGTCTTGGTTCCTTCTCCAGAGGCATTGCCTGCAAGATGTGGAGCACCTTGACGTAGGGTGGAAGATCTGGGAGCTGCAAAGAGCTCAGGGTGTGAGTCCCTGCTAAGCTGTACCAGAGGCAGCCCAAGCAGGATGGAGAAGCCAAGGGGGTGCAATGGGTTGAGATGTGTTTCTGTCAACTTACAAATGAGCTAGACCAAGGATGGAGGCTGGAGCTGCTGCCCTCAGCATGAGAAGAGCTTTCAGGTGCGTTGGGGCAGTCCTTGAGTAGGAGAGATGGTGTAAGAGGAGAAGGTTGCAAACTGAACATACGCTCACATCATCTTGTACTAGATATAAGGACAGTTGCTTGAGATGCTGATGGTGGTGAGGTGGTGGTGGTGATGAGATGCCACCAGTGCAGTGCCTTGAAGGGAGTGGGCACAGAGGTACAATATGCTGGTTTTCTGCTCTGTTGCAGGTTTAGAGCTTTGAAAGAGCAGCGATTGAAAGAGATGCAGCTGGAGAACGGCCTGTCAGTGAGAGAAGAGGATGGACTGGAGGCAGATGAAGCTTTGGAAATTAAAGGCTCCGACCCATCCAAGTGGGAGGACAGCTCGTTTGAAGAGCGAGTGAGAGCTATAGAGGAACATAAATCCCTGATGGAGAATAATCGGGTGAATCACATGGAATCCCTGGATGCTTCTGGGAATTTACTGTACAAAAGGCACGAGAGAGCCAGTAGCCAGGGCGGGATGGACACCGAAGAGGAGGTCGTTGTGAGAGAGAGGCCCAAGTCGCTGGAGGACCTCAACCAGAAGAAAGTGGTTCGTGCCAAAAGAGAAAGCCGGAGGATGCGTGAACTGGAACAGGCCAAATTTAGCTTGGAGCTGCTCAAGGTCCGCTCCACCGGTGGGCTGTCCCCTTCAGAAGAGCGGCGGTGGTCCACCGAGCTCGGATCTGAGGCACTTCATTCCCCTCAGGGAACCTCGGAGAGCGAAAGCTCTCAAGGGAGCTTTGAGATGTTAAGCTGTGAAGACACCCCAAGTAATAAACTCGTTTCCTTAGTTTCAGACGAGCAAGACGCGCAGTTGGCCACGGACTCCTTGCCAAGCAGTCCCCAGGCTCATCTGCAGGAGAAGTCTTTCTGTGCAACAGATGTTAACAGCAACTTGCCCAGTTGCAGAAGGACCCCTTCAGAGTTGGAGCTACCTGCTAACCTCACCATGAAGGAGCGCGTGGTCTGTGACCCCCAGAATGTTATATACAAGGCGCATCCAAGAGAAACTTTCCTTTCCAGCAACCTACCTACTTTCTACATTCCACCACAAGACAATGTGAAGGTGAAGCTGATGGAGAATAACTTGAGGAACAAAGCAGGGGATAGAGAGGAGAGGACAGTTACATTCTCTGAGGTCAGGAAGGACTTGGAGCCAGACCAGGGCAGAGCCTTAGGAGGGGAGGAAGCAGAGAAGTCCTCTACCAAGAGAGAGGAACGTGGGACAGCGACACAGGCCCATTCTCCAGACTCTGTCATCAAGAGACTGGAAAAGCTCAATGTGGAGAAGGAGGAACGGCAAAAGCAGCTTCAGCTGCAGAATGAAAGGGAGATGATGGAGCAGATCCGTCAGCAGAAGGAAATTCTGGAGAGACAACGCAAAGCCTTCGAGCAACAAGGGAGGGTGGAGGCTTTGCAGAGGGCTGAGCAGACCAGAATGAAGGACTCCTCCCTCAGACCAACCAAAAAACCAGACAGCCGGCCTCAGTCTGTCCTCATCCTGCACCCCCAGAGCAGAGGGGAGCACAGCCCCACCGCAGGTGTGACTCCGACCTCATCGGTGGACATCAAAGGTCTCACTGTTGGGACCAGGGGAAGCTCTCCAGCCCACAGTGCCCCCAGAGACAGACCTGTCAGCATGTTCATGGAGCGAAGAGAAGGTCAGTCTGGAACCTCGTGCCATTCCAGACCAGCTCTGGACCCCAGGGACCTCCCGGGCAGCCACTTCTCGAGGACAGAACGCCTGCGGCAACCCCGATTGCCCAACCAGGCCACCGAGGAGACAAGGGCAGGCGTGATGTTCTTCACGCCAAAAGACAATCCCTTTGGCCTCCAGTGAGTAAAGAGATGCTATGCTTTCTCCATGGGCTTCTCCGTAGGCTTTCTCCTTAGGCCTTCCCTGTAGGCCTTTCCTGTAGGCCTTCTCTGTAGGCTTTCTCCGTGGGCTTTTTGTTCTAGTAAAGACCTTTTTATACAAATGGTCCAGAATGTTGTGTTCTGGAGACTGTACAAAACCCCTGGCAAAATGAAGACAGGTTTCTTGATCTTCTAGCAAGGAGCGGGCAGAGATCAGAAGAAAAGGAGGAAGAATGTGGGAATATGATTTCTTGGTCTTTTATGTGATGGACATGACATAAGCCAGGGGAGATAAGAACCATCCAGTATTGTGAGAGAGTTTGGGACATGAACGTGCTTTTGTCAGCCTATCACTTACATGTATCATCACACGTGTAATGGGTTTAGTGGTTTTTCAGCTCCATCACATTCCTTAACTGGTGAGCTGCTCCAGCACAGGGTCTAGAGACTGCAGCAAGATCTTGGGACAACATTTGCTCCCACTTCATTGTGTTGCTTAAGCTCCCTTGCCTGGTTTTGGAGAGGTTTTGGCCATTTAGCTCCAAAAGGACAGAAAACCCACCCCAGATCCTGCTGCACCCTCTCCAAGGCTAAAGCCACCAGTGAAGGTTGGCTGTGGATAACTCAAGGTGCCTCCCAAGAAGAGTAGTCTTGTGGTTTATGCGCCGTTGCGATGGGAGAAGATTCCCATTTAATTTCTGCAGGTTCTTTAAGTCCAGACACATGAAAAATTTCTTCCTTCTATCCTTGTCCTTTGATATTAACTCAAACCCTGAAGAACACAATGCGATTCCAAAACCCCATGATCTCAAATTTGTAATTTGGTCTTGATTGCTTGAGCTTTGAGCTGGGCTGGCAGGGTGGGAAGACTCTTAGGAGAAGATGAAACATCTCTGTTGTATTGTCTTTCAGTGGAGAAGCAAATCATCAATGCCCTTCCAAGGGTGAACTATCCAGAAAGCCATTTAAGATGCCAGGGTCTGGCAGAGGAGAGGTAAGTCATGACTTGCATATTTTGTCTTTTAATTGAACAACCTAGGGAAAAAAAAACTTGTTTCTGCCAGTTTTCCTTCAAAAGCTTCAAAGAAGTTGTCCTGGTTGTCCCTAAACCTCGACAGAAGTGAACTGTAAAGCACAAGGGCTTCTAGAGGTAGGGAAGGGGGATACCACAGCAGCCTTCACACCTTCTCTTACAAATAAAAAGCCCCTGTAACATGAATCCATAGCAGCTCTGGATAAGAAGGATCTCATGGTCCTGATGGCAAACACTGTCCAACACAGTCTTGTCTTAGTTTGGTCCCACCTCCATTTGAGTACCACCCACGACTGTCCATTTCCACCATGTTGTCCTGATTTTCGTTTCCCCTCATCCTTTCTCAAACGCCGCGTCCCCTCCGTCGGGGTGCAGCGTGGCTCAGAGATGCCTTCAGGCTCTCCTCAAGCTCCTCTATGACCCCGAACATCTGTAGAACCTCCATTTTTATTTTTTAAAACCCGTTGTGTTCTTTTTTTGTTTTATCATTTGGTCAAGCAGGTTCCCAGGCCGGCCCATAAAAAGAAAGCCCGCATGGCGCGGACGCGCTCCGATTTCTTGACTAGAGGTACCTTTGCTGATGGGGAGGGGGACACGGAGGAAGATGAGTATGATGGCAATTTTGATGAGTTCCTCCTCTCCTCTGAGCAACCTCCTCACCCCGAGGCGGTGCCCGCGGCCCGGCTGGGCCAGGCCTGTTACAGTGACTCCGAAATGGTAAATTCCTCACCCGCGATGGGGGCAACTAAACCAGGGAGTGAGCTGAGCCTTCCTCTGCTAACCTGAACCTCACTGGTCCTTCCACTGCTGCTTCTCCCCCTTCTGAGGCTGCTGGAGAGGGGTAAACTCGGCCAACACAGCAGAAACGGGTGTGAAATGGGGAAATTGTTTGTATTTTTTGACCATGGCATTCTTCTGTATCTTTACCCATGGGTGATTAGTCAGTCCTCAATTACCAGAGCGGTGCTGGCAGGTGAGAACACAAAACCACATAAATTGAGCAATAAAAATATAGTAAGAGTGAAATAGTGGGGTTTGGAAAACAAACACCCAACCTCGGTGGCTTTTTCAAGCACAGTGGTTGCAGGACCGTTGCTACATGAGCTTCTGCTGCTGAGTGTTTGCATCTCAAGCTTAATCTCCCTGCCTGGATAAGCTGCTTTTGGAAAATCACAACCAAGAGGCTTCAGGAGTGGGAGAGGCCAACGGGGCTTCCAGCCCACTCCTGTTTTTAATTCCTGAGGTGGTGGAGATGTTCCTAAAGGAGTGTGGATAAACACCAGGAATCATCTCCTGCCAGAAGAGCTCAGGTGGGGCCTTGAGGACTTGCTCTTCTGCTCCAGCTTCAGTGCTGGATGTGGAGCTCCTTGGGAAACCCATGAAAGGCACAGAAACCAAAGTCAGTGGTTTAGGTTGTGCTGCAGCGTTGCCACGTGTCCAACAAACATCTCCTGCAATCCTAAAATCTGCTTTTCCAAGAAAGGCAGATGGCCAAGGAGGGATTTTTGTGACTTTTCCGTTAGCAGCTTTTATTATCAAGGTTAAATTTTTCCCAGGATAATTTCCTCACTGGAATAGGGCAGAGATTTAGAGATTCCATGAATTTTTAAGGTTGCTCTTGATAAATTTCCAGGGGTTTTGAGCCAGGAGTGCTGTAAACCTGTTTGAAAGACACGTCTCTATGAAGCAAGATCTCTTGGCTGCATTTTTACACATCTCCCGGTTTGTAGATCAGGAAAGGGAGAATTTTACAGAGTGAAATGTGGTATTTTTACATAGCCCTGGAGTTCCATGCTGTGTTCCTGGAGGTTACCCTCTCACAGAGCATCAGGGGGTTTTTTTAGCCATCAAAATCTTTCTGCCTGGCATGCAAAAGGTGCTGGGCTGGTGCTTGATAAGCTCCATCCTTGGGAGCAACCTGGCTCGTTCCACTCTTTGGAGAAGCTTCTTGGGGCTCTACTCACCTGGTTTAACAACTCTCACCACATGCCAGTAGTAGTAGGTGCCAACTGTCTCTCATCTCTCCTGTCTCCCTCTTCTCTCCATCACTAACTTTTGGGTCAGCCCTTTCACCCCTCGTGCAGTTGAGTTCTGCTTTCCAGCAAACCCTACCCATGAAGTCGTGTGCTCGACGATACCCTATGTCTGTGTGTCCTGTGGTGTTTCCATCTGTGTCCTGTGTTGCAGGTTTGGGGCTTTTATGGGTCAGGATCACCACCAGTAGCAAAATTTAGGGTCTACTAATTCATCTTTGTTAGCAGAGCTCAGCTGGATGTTGCAGGTGATGGAGCAGCCCATGATAGAGCAACAGTGGAGCATGTTGCTTTGGGTACACGCTCAAGTCAGTTGATGTAGCCACATTCATGGTGTCTTGTGATGGTCACATGAAGACGAGTCATGCAGCCATGCTGCTGAATAACTTATTTCATCCAGCTCCTGCCCCCAGCTATGACTTTCCCAAAAAAGCCTCTTTCAACGTGCTGCTCAGTGGCCAAGGGCTGCAGGACAGATGAAAGAGAGATCACGTGCAACCTTGTGAAGCTGAGCATGTGATGGGTCACCAGCTGTGCTGGTTTTGCTGTTCTACCCATTGGTTTCTTGACCACCAAGTCAATGGTTGTGTGTCATCAAGTAGAGGTCCACCAGAAACCGATGCTCCTGACATAAGTCTGGGATATCCCAGAGCAGCAAAGACCAAGAGCATCTTCAGCCAGAGCTGAAACACAAGGTGCACCAGTATAGAAGGTGACTGCTGAAGGTACAGTTGACTCCAAGGTGGCTTTAAGGCTACAGGGCTTCCTGACAAGACTTAGCCTTCAAAGGCTGCTTGAGTTATTTGGCCTAAGGTTAACCTACCTTGTGATGTGACAGGTAGGAGTGGGAGGAATAGCTCCTGGCTGTGGTCAGCACATGTGGTCAGCCCTTCTGATTTGCACCTAAGCCTCTAGAGCTTTTCTGCAGCAGAGGAATGGAAAACCTTGGGTAGAGAAACTACTTCAGAAATACCTCCTGAATATGACCTCCTTTGGCAGAGACTCTTAGAGGGAGGAACCTGAGTCAGGAAGCAGTTGTTTTACTCCAGCCTCCATCCTAAAGCCACTCACTGACAAACAGCAGTCCAAGTATCTGTCACCAGCTGATCCCAAGCATGCCTGAAGAGCCAGCAGTGAAAGAAGATCTCTAGAGGAAGCACTGCACTTAGGAAGCTCTTCAGTGCAGCCCATAGCACTGCTGCCTGCTGGGACCAGTCGCTTGGCCAAGGATTTGGTCCCCTCTGGTTGGAACTAGACGATCTTTGAGGTCCCTTCCCACCCAAACCATTCTGATTGTGTGATTCTTCACCCAGGGGACAACTCCAGGTTTCCAGCTATTGGCATTTGCCCACATGTGATGCTTTGTGGTGTTCATTGCCCGGAGATTTTCTGGTGTAGAGGCTCATCTTGACATCTGAGAAGGTTTCTCATGCAGAGAAGGACCTTCCCCTTCAGAGCTTCTTGAAGGAGACCCTCAAACTGAAGGATCTCATGCCAGAAAATCCTTTTAGTCCTTACCTTAAGAAGTTGCTGTGATAGTGGAGGAAACACTGACTGATATTAGGTCAAGAATTGAGACAAAGCAAGGAGAGGTGATGATAGTAGTGGTGGAAAATCCTTCCTCCAGTTTTGTCTAAAAAGTTCATTACATCTGTAACTTATGTGAGATCATCACCTAAGTGTGAGAGCCACAGGAACAAGACACCCTTTGATTGGCAGTTTCTTTCCCTCCTTCTGGTGGCAATTTTGCCTCGTGTGCTGCCATCTCCTGGCTGGTAGGAAGCTTGGTCCAGGGGTGAAAAAGAAATCAGCAGAGTAAAGATGGTAAATGTGACTCCCCTGCAGCCCGTACTTTATATACTTTTACCTGAAATATTTCTAATAGAAGAAGAAAAAAAGCTTAAATCCAGAGTGTGTTCAGCTGAGATATTTAGGTGATGGAAGAACTACAGGAGATACTTGACCATCATCTCCTGAATCCTTTCATACAACCTGATTCTCTGCTTTCCTCAGGCTGAAAGTGTCTTCCAGGAGTCCAGCTCTGAAATCACAGCTGCAATTGGAAAAAAAAAAGAACAAAAATTGCTATTTTTGAAAAAATACAAGACGACTTTTTCTGGCCTGTTTCTTGGAAATCCATTAGGGTGAATTATTGCAAATTAATTTCACCCTTAAAAATGATCCCAGGGCATTTGAAATGGTGGTAAAAATATTAAAGCTGCAAAATCTCTTCTTCCTAAAGGGTTCTTTTTGACACAACCTTGTGGCTTTGGTCTTCTTTTCCATCAAGACCTCAACAAAAGCTGGAGGAGGAAGCTGGGGTGGGACAAAACCATGTGGTTGAAGATTCCTTTGGTTCTAGGAACACCACAAATCACTTTGTTGTGGCTGATGTGGCTCTTTGGGGGTGGAGAGCTGGGCTGCCCAAGGTGGTGGAGAAGTTGTGCAGGACCTGTGGCTTGGTGCACATCTGTTTTCCTCATTGGTTGCTCAAGGAGAAGGAAGGTTGGACCTCAGTGTAGAGTTGGAGCAAGGGAGATGCCTTTCTTTTGGGAGTCATTAAAATATTTCTCTAGTTGTAGCTCAACAGGACTTTAGGTTTTCACCTGTAGGCCAGTAGAAATTGAGATGTAACAGGTGAAATATCTGATTTTTGCTAGGGAAAAAAAATAATCAGTTGGTTTCCCAAGAGCTGTCTCATTTTTAAATACTTCATGCTTGGAATCATTACAGACAGTGCAACGATTCACTTCTGGGGAAGGCCAAGCCAAACTGCACAAAACCATGTCTCAGGGGGAGATTGGGAAGCTGGCGGCCACGCAGAAGAGCCTGGCTCCAGATGGAAGGTAGGAAACATGGCTGGAGGTGGGAGATGAGGTCCTCCCGTGTCCTTCTTGCTCTCCATCACCTTGCTGAACCACCCTGGCTCCTTTGGAGCTCCACCAGCCAAAGGTAGCACAGGAGTTACTCATCCCACTTCTCCTATCAGTCCTGCTGGAGAACATCTCCGATGCCTCTGCTCAAGGTGTCCCATCATGCCAGGGCCGGGCAAGGTCTGACCTCTCCTCCGTGCAGGCCGTGGACGTGCCCAATTAGAAGAGGTGTCCTGCTCACGTTGTGATGAAGTTTTGATGACATGGGCCAGACATCCCATCCCAAACCACCCAATTGCATGTGTGAAACTTTGAGTTTCTTGCCTTTCTTGAAGACCACTAGCCTGGTTTCCCTGGTAGAAGTTGTGTGGATTTAACTCCTCCTCAAACACCATGAAGGTCCAAGAGATTCGGGGTAATTTTGGGTAGAAAGACGTTTTTCTACTTAAGGAACCTCCTCTTTTCTTGACTTATTTCCAGGCCTCAGCGAGCCAAGATGAGATTCTGGGTGAAGGGGAAGCAGGGGGAGAAGAAGACCTCACGGGAGAAGCTTGCTACCCAATCAGAGCTGCTGGAGCTGTATGCAGAGCAAGAAGCCCCTGGCAGGGAGGTCATTTCTGGCTTGCAGCTTGGTGAAGGTGAGTGGTGGGGTGGCAGGGGCTGGTGTTGTAAGGAGCAGAAAAATTGTGGTCACCCTGATGGCAGTGACCAAAGTTGGTGTAAATCTGGCTTTATGCTACAACCAAGGGTAGCCCAATATTTAGGGGCTTGGGTAAAGGTATAGAACCGAAGAAGGTTGGCTTATCCATAGGGTTTGGAAGTCTACATGGTGTGGTCTAGATGAGGTTACTGTGGGAAAACAGGTTGGGAAGCTGCACAATGTCCACACTGGTTCACCTCTTTTGAATTCATGGATGACGTCAACTTGAAACAGTGGCAAGTAGGTTAGAGGGTGGGATCCAAACCAAGGAATTCCATGTCACTAATCCTCCCAGCAGCCATCTGGACACTGGCAGATGTTTCCTCTCTTGATGGAGGAAATGACATTTAATCTCCCTGAGAGGACCACACAGCGCTCTTCTCCTCCACAGCTTCATTCCGATGCCCATCTCCTTGGTTTAGTGGCAGAATTCTTCTTCATCTGCTCTTCAACCTCTTTCCCACAGAGCTGGGTCCTCACCACCTGACCCCTCCGCGGAGCCCCGAGCTGTCCGGTCTCTACCGGCGGGAGTTTAAGGAGAATAAGGAGCCCTCTCCCAAAGTCAAGCGCAAGCGCAGCGTCAAGATCAGCAACGTGGCTCTGGAGCCCGTGCAGTGGCAGAACGACTCGCTCCAGATCATAACCAGTGCCAGTGACTTGAAGAGCATGGATGAGTTTCTCCTGAAGAAGGTAACTCCTCTCCTCGCTGCTCCAGATACATCATCAGAGAGCTCAAAGAGCAGATGGATTAAAATTAACCCCTGGGGCAGAGGTAGCAGTAGTAATCATTCATCTGTGGTCATCCTGCATGAACACAGCAGCTTCAGAACTTCCATGGTTTTGGGCCTCCTCTGGTGACATCAGAAATGGGTCACCTAGGAGGGCAGGAGTTGAAGGCTGTGGGGAGATGCTCGTGTTTCTAATTTGCACGCAGGAGAAACCACCTTGTAGTCATTATTAACGTGGTCTGCCCATGGTGGAGCAGCTGCTTGTTTAGAGCTGCTTCATCTCAGCTGGCATGGGTGCATAAATCCCTTTGGTTTCCCAGATGAATGAACTGGATAATGAGGACAGCAAGAAGGACACACTGGTGGATGTGGTGTTCAAGAAAGCACTGAAAGAATTCCGACAAAACATCTTCAGCTTTTACTCCTCAGCGTTGGCGGTAAGTGGCTGGATGTTGGGTGAGAACTTCCATCTCCAGGAGAAACAAGATCATAGAATCATTTTGGTTGGAAGAAACCTTTAAGATCATTGAGTCCAACCATTAACCCAGCACTGCCAGGTCACCACTAACCCATGTCCCTCAGCACCACATCTCCACGGCTTGGAAACCCCTCCAGGGATGGGGACTCCACCGCTGCCCTGGGCAGCCTGGGCCAGCCCTTCACAACTCAATCTCTGTCCTAGTCCTGCTGGCCATACCAGTGCTGATCCAAGCCAGGATGCTGGTGGCTTTCTTGGCCACCTGGATACGTATTGGCTCATCTTCAGCCAGATGTTGACCAACCCCCCCAGGTCCTTTTCCTCCAGGCACTTTCCAGCCACTCTTACCCCAGCCTGGAGCGTTCAGGGGGTTGTTGTGGCCTGAGGGCAGGACCCAGCCCTTGGCCTGGTTGAACCTCATCCCATTGGCCTCAGCCCATCAATCCAGCCTGACCAGATCTGTCTGTAGAGCCTCCAACCTCCAATAGATCAACACTCCCACCCAACTTGGTGTCATCTGCAAACTTACTGAGGGAGCACTTTTCTTTTTGCTTCTGTTTCCTTAAAAGATGGATGATGGGAAGAGCATCCGCTATAAGGACCTCTACGCCTTATTCGAGCAGATTCTGGAGAAGACCATGAGGCTTGAGCAGAGGGACTGGAGTGAGTCTCCAGTTAAAGTCTGGGTCAATACCTTCAAAGTCTTCCTGGATGAATATATGATAGAGTACAAGCCCCTGGACTACACCACGGTGAAGGTAGTCAGCACTTTTCTTCAGCCCCTTGAAGATTTGGGAAGTGTCCTTCTGTGGGATTGTGCTCTCTGTAGACATATGGGAACCTCTGTTGTCTTCTCCTCTGCTTTAAGCTGAGGTGGACAACATGAGCCATCATGCAATGTGTGATTCGTTGGTTGTGTTCCACTGGGCTCAGCAAACCCCAGTTCACATCTGGGCTGAGCTGGGCCTTGGCCAATGCCAACGTGTAGATGCAAGGTAAGGCCTTCAGGGCATCTGTGGATGGTTGGAAAAGCAGCTCCTGGTGCTTCTATTTTAGTTTTGGGGTTTCTTTTCAGTCTCTGGTGGAAAGTGAAAGACAGACAAGCTTTCCTAGTCTCTTAACCTCTTCCCAAGTGACCACATTTGGGTTGCAGGAGAAGGGGACATGGGCAGTGGCTGTCCTCGGGGTCTAGGTACAGTTTTTAGAGCAGCCAGAGCTTGCAGTGTTCCTTTCACAAACCTCATCTCCTCGCTTTCTGTTCCATATTGTCTGGGAGGACAACCTGGGGTCTCAGGCTGGAGTTGGGAGATGGTGTTTATTATACAACTATCCCATCTTCTGGCTCTTCTGCTCTGAGTCCTCCTCTCCAGGCAGATTGAGCATCAGCTCCAGCTGCAGTGCTCTGCCATGTTCTGCTTGGTTGTCTTGCATGAGATGGGAGAACTTTAGGTCACTGGTGCTGGGCTTGGAGCTAGAGCAGCAGCTGATCTCAACTCTGAGATGAAGATGGGGATGGTTGTCCAGGGGACTACTGAAAACAGGGAGATCTATAGGAGACTTTTCTCGAGTGACTCTCCTGGGGCTGGAGGTGCACTGGAGGATGGGGTTGGAAAGGAGTGGACAATGTTAGATAGGAACCTTCTACGCTTTACCCATGGGAATCACTCATAAATCTCTTTCTAATACCAGGTGCCAAAAACGGAACGAAAAAAGAGAAGGAAAAAGGAAGCAGATGTGGTGAGTTGAGTGCTCTGTGCCATTAAAAAATTCATGGCCTTGTGGCCACAGTGAAGACCTTCTTAATGTGGAGAAGGTGACCAGCCAACCTCAATCAACCATAGTTTCTAACCTGCTTGCGTGGCTGGACATCTGTTTGGGTGGCCTATGGGGTTGTTGGGCTGAAAAGGAAGTAAAAATAGCAAATAACCACTAAAAATTGGAGAGCTGACCAAGTTCCTCTCCCCATTTTGCAGCAAAGCCCCCATCTCCTTTTTCTCACCACCCAACCTTTATCATCACAGGTGGAAGAGCACAATGGTCATATTTTTAAGGCCACCCAGTACAGCATCCCCACCTACTGTGAATATTGTTCCTCCTTGATCTGGATCATGGACAGGGCTTCTGTTTGTAAATGTAAGCACCTTCTCTTTGGTCTTTTTTCATGGGTTTGGGTCACAGGGACGAGGTTTTGGATTTTGGAAGGTGTTTCCTGCAACCCTACTGTCAAATAATTTCATTTTTTTCACATGAGAAGAGCTTTTGGGACAGATCTTAAGGGTTTCTGCAGTCAACTGGTAAATCCATCCCAGCAGTCCTTCCAGTCCTCATGGTACAGTTAGTTTCCTGTGTGGGAGCTTTGTTCTCACGTGTCTTATCCCATAAGGTCATCCCATAAAGTCAAACCATATTTAGGTGTCATGGTAAGAAGGATGGTTGGGTTGAGTATGGGAGACATGCCCCATGGCGTCAACTCTTAGGGTGCCTGTGGGTCTCGTGACCATGGCAAATTCATTTGGCTTGGCCTAGTTGACCTCTAGACACTGAGGTCTTTGACCTCTTCATTTGAAGGCCTCATTTTTTTGTGTGTTTGAGTGGATCTAATATAGACTTGGCCCCTGGGAACTCCAAATTCAACGTGCTTTTGACCTGCTTGTTCTGAGAGGAGCCACTTAATTTATATTAATTTGTATTTCTCCAGAGATCTGACTTTTTGGATTATTAAATATGGTTTTTCTTGCTTGCAGTATGTAAATATGCTTGTCACAAGAAGTGCTGTCTTAAAACCACGACCAAGTGCTCCAAAAAGGTAAATGTCTCTAATTTCTTTTCTCTCATTAAATACTTACCAGACGGTGACTCCAACCTTGTATAAAAAATTGTTTCCAGGCACAGCACTTGATATAATGCTGGCAATAACCTTCCTTCCATCAGGAGCTTGGACCAGAGATCCTTGGAGGTCTCTCCAAACAGTGTTTCCATGTATTTCCATAGAATCATGGAATGGTTTGGGTTGGGAGGGACCTTTAAAGCTCAACTAGTCCAACCTCCCTGCACTGAGCAGGGACATTGCATCTAGAGCAGGTTGCTCAGAGCCCCAGCCAACCTCACCTGGAATGGTTTCATGCTTGGTCCTCACCTCAGAGCTACGTGATCCATGTAGCACGTGGCTTTTGTGGCAATTGCATTTGGTGATGGTTTTAGCAGCTCTGCAGGCTGGCTGAGGAGCAGGTGATGAATTTCAACTGGTGGCTGAGACTAGATCTTCCTGGGGTGCTTTTTTACCTAGAGCATGAAACATTGTTGGCATCATCCCCACATCATCTCCTAAGGTTGATGAGATAGAAGAAAGATGCTGAATGGGAAAAACAAAGATGTGGGAGTGGTTATAAGGGGAGCTGGGACCTGGATGATGGCCACCATCATCTTGCTGGTGATTGCGTTGCCATCTCACATTCCTTTTACTGGGGCCATGCATTTGTGTCAAAATTTTATTGGGTCTTTTGACTTCTCCCACCCAGAATCCCCCATGCAAGACAACTTCACGTTTGAATTTGGCAGATAAGCAAATCTCCAGTGAGAGTTTGGGGTCAAAAGGGTCTTTCCTGAGAGATGTAGATAGATTTTTTTTCACACTCTTATTTTGGCACCGTGTTTGTTCACAGACATTTTGTAATTGCCAGTGCCGTGAGTTGATCTAAGTACCCGAGACTCAGATTTACTTGGTTTTGGAGGGTGAAATCACCCCTGGAGATGGTGCCAGAGGATCAGGAGGTGGAGGAGGACCATGCCCAACTGCGTTGGCTCTTCAAGGCTGAGGATATAACCACAACAGGGTGGTTAAAGAAAGAAAATCCAAACTATTATGACTTCAGGTGCACATCTAGAGACTGATTTAGAGTTGCAAGGCGTACATTGCTGGCTGTCCTGTCCTCCTTCCTGAGGCTGACTTGGACGTCACTTGGATCAGCTGAAGAAGCCTGAAGGTGGATCCAAGTGCTGCACCTTCCTAAAAGGATTTTAAACCCCTTTTTTCCCCCCTTTCTCTCTTCAGTATGACCCCGAGCTCTCACCCCGGCAGTTTGGTGTGGAACTCTCGCGCTTGACCAGCGAGGAGCGAGCGGTGCCAGTGCTGGTGGAGAAGCTCATCAACTACATCGAAATGCACGGGCTGTACACGGAGGGCATCTACAGGAAATCAGGGTCCACCAACAAGATCAAGGAGCTGCGGCAAGGACTCGATACAGGTAAAAGGATGGGGGGGGAAAAAACACCTCGTAGGGAGAAAAGTCTCTGCAAGAGCAAAGTTGGGTATAAGGAAGGTGGGATGAAAAGAAGGAACCTTAAAGGTCATCTAGACCAACCCCCTGGCTTCACTGGTGGCTTCATATTGATCGTTGCCTCTTGTTTTTTTTCTTTTTCCTCAACCTGCTGCCAACCCCAGACATTGATAATGTGAATTTAGATGACTACAACATCCACGTCATCGCCAGCGTCTTCAAGCAGTGGCTCCGAGATCTGCCCAACCCTCTCATGACCTTCGAGCTCTACGAGGAGTTCTTGCGGGCGATGGGTGAGGAGCCTCCTTCACTTTTATTTACTCTTTGGATCCAAACCAGGTGGTTTTGGCAAATTATATTTAGCAGGTTTCCAAGTTTGATATTTTGGCTATAAGGGGTTTTTTATGCAAAGCCACAGGTGATTTGGTCTCACCTGTGGTGGCTGATTTCAGCCCAAACCCATGTCCAGAAGATCCATTTTTTACAAGTAAGCATGAAGAAGATAACATTTTAAATAGGAAGAAGAAGTAGAAGCCACCCCTAAATGCTGGTGCTTTCTCCACAGGCCTCCAGGAGAGGAAGGAGACAGTGCGAGGAGTGTATTCGGTCATCGACCAGCTCTCCCGCACCCATCTCAGCACCTTGGAGCGTCTCATCTTCCACCTGGTGAGGTACGTTGGGCCAGGACAGCTTCAGGCAATGGGCAAGGGGAGGATGCTCGGCCATCCTTCATACTGAGACTGAAAGAAAGTGGTGGGCAAGAGAAAGGAAAGAGCTTTCAGGTCCATCATGTCTCCCAGGAGGTGGCCCCAGAGCTGTTTCTCCAAACAATGCTTGTATTGATGAGCAACCTCCGTAGTGTTCACATCACTCATGGTGCCTGTGGGTCCATGATGCCTCTTGTCACTGCAGGGACATGATTTTTGGGTGGAAAATGCCAGTTGTTCACCTGCCTTGGGAACACCTGAGATATCTTCAGGTTTAGCTTTCTCCATCCAGCAGAGCAAAGACAGTGGCAGAGTAGCATGCTTGCTGGCAGAGCAAGATGGTACCATAGAAATGTCATCTCCTCTATTCACCCATGGCCATGTGGTGCAGTGGAGGTGCCTTCACATCTAACTTCTTTCCTAATCCCTATTTGGTTTTTTTAGGATTGCCCTCCAAGAGGAGACCAACCGCATGTCGGCCAACGCCTTGGCCATCGTCTTTGCTCCCTGTATCCTCCGCTGCCCCGATACCACGGACCCGCTGCAGAGCGTGCAGGACATCAGTAAAACAACCACGTAAGAACGTGGTGCTGGGTGACCCAGCTCCATAACCATTACCTTGTCACCACTCACATCTTGGTGACCCTTATACAGTCAAATGGCTCAAGAATGGAGAAGTTTAGCATGGAAATGATCAAGACATTAAATGCATCTCCATGAAGGTGTTTCATATTCTCTCAATCCCCAAGGGGTTGTTGAACGGGGATTTTTAAGTGGTGGAGGATCCACAAGAGTAGATCAACTTGTGCTCCCGCCCAGAACATCTCAGCAGGAAAAGGTGGAGCTTGTTCTGACATGTCCCATTTATGGCAATCTTTATTCTTGCTTAATTGTACCTTTTTATTTGAGGAGGTGAATTTAGAATCATAGAATCATTTTGGTTGGAAGAGACCTTTAAGATCATTCTCTAGTCTTGAGATCCTTCGTCCATCTGTAGCCTGTTACCACCTTTTCTAGGGGAACTTCCACTGCCCTTTGGTTTCCAGCTGGAGCTTTCTCCGTGTCTTTCCATCAGGGCAGATCCTCAGGCAAGACAGCTCAGATCAAATCACTTCCTCCTCACATTTTGTCTTCTTCTGGGTCTTTTTTCCCCCCGTAGTTGTGTAGAATTAATCGTCATCGAGCAGATGAACAAATACAAGGCTCGTCTCAAGGACATCAACAGCCTGGAGTTTGCAGAGAACAAAGCCAAGAGCCGCCTCTCCCTGATCCGCAGATCGATGGTGAGATCCTAAAGCCATCTCTGTCCCCTCCTGTCCTCTCCATGCCCCTGAAGCAACCCTACTTGATCTTCTCCTGCTTATCCCAGCCTCCCAAACCCCTCGCAAGCTCCCACACTGTCTCCCCCAAGACGGGGACCCTCAGCCCCGTGGTGGCTCCTCACCAAAGCACGAGGAGGTGGGAATGGTCCGTAGAAATGTGATTGCTCCAACTCAAACACTCCTAATCAACGTTTCCACCTTCATTCGAGCTTATTTGCTCCTGGAGTGAGTCAAGCCTTTCACCGGCCGGCTTGACATCACCCCATGGGAGACCTGGACCAGCCTTTCTCGTGCTCAGTCGCATTCTCTGAACCCACAACGAGCTCCTCCAAGGCTCTCCCTGCTCCCGCACCACCTTCTTGGGGGCCTCAAACCCATCTCATTGAGCTTCCACACTGCGCTTGGCTTGTTGGGCTGCAGGAGAGGGCCGGACTCGGCGCAGCAAGGTCATCCCAGACTCGGGCTGACGAGCCCAGCAGCCCCTCTGCTTGGACCAGCCCACTGTGCTCCTCAGGGACGCGTCACTCCTGCTTTTGTGGGGCTGAAATCCAAGCAGGGGCCGCCCGAGGTGGTGGGGCTGGTGCTGCAGAGCTGCCCTGTTCATCCCAGTTGAAAAAAAAACCCCAAACCCCCTAAAACCAGAGCCAGACGGGGTTTTTTTGAGGGGCCACAGCATGTGCTCTCTAACCTTCTGCTTTCCTTTTCATCTCCTCTCCACTCCAGAAGCCCGTACTAATTGCGGTTAGATTTATGAGCATAGCCCGCGGCGCGGTCCCGGTATGTATCCACCGCCGCGCGGCCCTCCCGTGTCCGTCACCGCGCTCATTCCAGACCCTCCCACCGGCCATCCTCCCTCACCTCGCCTGGATGGGCCCCCAGTGGGTGCTGCTCCTCAAGGCCACCCTTTCTCCCCCAGGTTCCTCAAGTTTGGCTGCACTCAGCTCCTCTAAAAACCGCTTTCCGCCCTTTCCTCCTTATTTTTCGTTTTCTGATTTATTTTCTTTTTCATCCTGTGCTTCCTTCTTCTTCGTTTTGCTTGACTCATCCCTCCCCACCCCAATTTCTCAGGATGTGTTTCAACATCAAGTTGCTTTCCAAAACTCAGGTGAACCCCCAGCTCAGATGCCTTCAAGACCAAAGGTTTCCTCCACCTTCGAGGAGGAGGAGGAGGAGGAGGAGGAGGAGGAGGAGGAAGAACACCACCTCATAGAATCACAGCATCATAGAATGTTTTGGGTTGGAAGGGACCTCCAAAGGTCATCTCGTCCAACCCCCTACAATAAGCAGGGACATCTCTAAGTAGGTCAGAACACAAGGTCAAGACACCCAGGTTTGAACTGGGAGGGGTCCAGCAACCCCTGTGTTTCCCAACTCCATCCCAGGTTGCATTGGAGTTTCCAGTGAGACCACAATGGGCTAGAAGAGCACCTGCAGGTTTTGGGGGATGCTGTTTGGAGCTGTTTCCCTTCCTACCAGGTTCAGCCCATGATGCTTCTCCTTGTCCTTCAGCATTTGTGAGGGTCAGGAGATGGAGAAGAGCAAAATTTGAGCTTCACAAGCAGGGGCTTAAGTCCACGAGCTGGTGGGATCTTTGGGATCTCCGGGGTTTTGGCTAAGAGGATTCAGGAAGCTGTGCTTCAGCTCAGGAGCCCACGTGAGAAGGCAGCATCAGAAGAACGCCGGGGTGTGGGATCAGCTTTGCTGCTGAAGAAATGTCTCTGAGATAGGACATGAAAAGATGGAAGGGGTAAAATGGAGCAGATCTCACTTCTAAAGGAAAAAAGGGAGGCTCCTTCACCCTGCAGACCTGCACTGAGCATGTGGGTTATCAGGTAGACCTGGAGATGCTCCAGCTGCAGGGTCTAAATAGTCCTATGGTGAGAAAACCTGTGTTGCAATGAGCTCTTCAACCCCAAGGAGGTGCAGGTTCATCTTGGATGATGGTCGTCAGGTGGAGGGCAGCAAGTGATGGGCATGACTTAGGCTGGTCAACATCTCCCACATCCTGGTTGGCTCTTGTATGAGTCTGGTTATGATATTGGGTACGATAAAAGCTTTTTAAGGTCCGTGGTGTCCCTCAGCCCCCAAAATCCACCTTTTTCTTCTACTCCATGGAGCAGGTCAGGAGGGCTGGTCCTCAAAAGATTAAAACAGCTGCATAGATAATATTCCTCCATGTGTCCTACCTGGATGTGAGATGCAATCAAACGATAAAGTGGGAACGGGGTGCCATGAACTCATACCCCTGGTGATGCTCCCACCCAAAGCCAACATGGCCACCTGGCAGGTCAAGCTTCCCATCGCATGGGCTGTAGGCTTTGCAGAAACCCATCCTGCCACCAGCTGGGCTTGCTTGGAAGGCCAAGTTGCACTTGGTCCATCAGCAGGTAGCTGATCCATCCTCCATTGTCACCACCTCCATCTTCACCCCCTCCAGCGTGTTGAGTCCTTCTGGTACCTCTCTCAGCCTGGGGTGAGATTTTGGAAGGTCCTGGGTGCGGCTGCCATCGGCACACTGAGGACTGATGGCCAGGGCTGTCTTCTTCACTCCTTGGGAGGGCAGCATGGTTGGCACCTGAGATGTTTGCCAAACCACCTTGGCTGGTGGTGGTGACTCCGTTGTCTCTCTTCAGGGCAAAGGACGCGTGCGACGCGGCGCCTACCCCAGCCCAACGTCTCCCGTTGCCGTGCGCTTGCCCTCGGTGACGGACGTCCCCGAGGAGACCATGAGCAGCGAGGAAGCCATGGAGATGGAGGTGACGGAGCAGCAGCAGGTGGCCATGCAGCAGGAGGAGAAGGTGCTGACTGAGCAGATCGAGAGCCTGCAGAAGGAAAAGTGAGTGTGGCCAAGGGTTCAAGCCGTGTCCCCTAGCTATGGGTTGCATCTGGGTGTGGCTTGACATTGTATGGTTGACATGCTTCTCATGGGGTGACCTGGAGAACTTCATCCCTCCATGATCTCTTGGCATGTGTGCCTCCCTTTCTTCTCCTCTCCCCTTTTTGGTCCCGTTGGGTCAATGGGTTGGTTTTGGCAGGGAGGAGCTGACATTCGAGATGCTGACCCTGGAGCCCCGCGCCTCCGACGACGAAACCCTGGAGTCCGAGGCCTCCATCGGCACCGCCGACAGCTCCGAGAACCTGAACTTCGACTCCGAAGGAGCCATCTCCGACCGCTCGGGTGAGTCCAGGCCTTCTTGGCTTCATCATCCACTGGTTTGGGTTGGAAGGGACCTTCAAAGGTCATCTAGTCCAACCCCCCTGCAATGAGCAGGGACATCTTCAAGAAGAGGGTAGATTTAGATTAAATGGAAGGAAGTTCTTCACTCTGAGGATGGTGAGACAGGTTGCCCAGGGAAGATGTGGATGCTCCATCACTGGATGTGTCCAAGGCCAGGTTGGATGGGGCTTTGAGCAACCTGGTCGAGTGGGAGGGGTCCCTGGATTGGAACTAGATGATCTTGAAGATCTCTTCCAACTCAAACCACTCTGTTTTTAATTTAAAGGGGTGTAAAGAGGGGGGTTAAGGGTTAAAACACATGGACCTGGGGAGGTGGGTGGTGGCACCCAGAGTTTGGTGGGGAGCTGAGCCCTCCTCTAGTGCTGCCACATCATCCAGTTGATGCCACCTCCACCAAGATGGTGGGGACATTGTCCTGCCTTCATGGCAGGAGTGGTGCTGAGATGCCAGATGGGGGTGAGCTTGGCAGTGCCAGGTTAACGGTTGGGCTCGATGATCTTAAAGGTCTTCTCCAACCTAAATGGTTCTAGGGTTTCATTCTGGGTGGTTTCGAGGTGTTCACCCAATGGTCCTTCCCCCCACCCCAGAGAGAAGCGTAGCACTTACCTCCCTGCGCCCCACCAAGGAGGGGCCGAACCGGCTGCGGAGACACCCCAGGCCACGACCCGACCCCATGGACCCAGCTGATGCCACCATCTCCTCCACCTCCTCCTCCCANTGAGTCCTTCTGGTACCTCTCTCAGCCTGGGGTGAGATTTTGGAAGGTCCTGGGTGCGGCTGCCATCGGCACACTGAGGACTGATGGCCAGGGCTGTCTTCTTCACTCCTTGGGAGGGCAGCATGGTTGGCACCTGAGATGTTTGCCAAACCACCTTGGCTGGTGGTGGTGACTCCGTTGTCTCTCTTCAGGGCAAAGGACGCGTGCGACGCGGCGCCTACCCCAGCCCAACGTCTCCCGTTGCCGTGCGCTTGCCCTCGGTGACGGACGTCCCCGAGGAGACCATGAGCAGCGAGGAAGCCATGGAGATGGAGGTGACGGAGCAGCAGCAGGTGGCCATGCAGCAGGAGGAGAAGGTGCTGACTGAGCAGATCGAGAGCCTGCAGAAGGAAAAGTGAGTGTGGCCAAGGGTTCAAGCCGTGTCCCCTAGCTATGGGTTGCATCTGGGTGTGGCTTGACATTGTATGGTTGACATGCTTCTCATGGGGTGACCTGGAGAACTTCATCCCTCCATGATCTCTTGGCATGTGTGCCTCCCTTTCTTCTCCTCTCCCCTTTTTGGTCCCGTTGGGTCAATGGGTTGGTTTTGGCAGGGAGGAGCTGACATTCGAGATGCTGACCCTGGAGCCCCGCGCCTCCGACGACGAAACCCTGGAGTCCGAGGCCTCCATCGGCACCGCCGACAGCTCCGAGAACCTGAACTTCGACTCCGAAGGAGCCATCTCCGACCGCTCGGGTGAGTCCAGGCCTTCTTGGCTTCATCATCCACTGGTTTGGGTTGGAAGGGACCTTCAAAGGTCATCTAGTCCAACCCCCCTGCAATGAGCAGGGACATCTTCAAGAAGAGGGTAGATTTAGATTAAATGGAAGGAAGTTCTTCACTCTGAGGATGGTGAGACAGGTTGCCCAGGGAAGATGTGGATGCTCCATCACTGGATGTGTCCAAGGCCAGGTTGGATGGGGCTTTGAGCAACCTGGTCGAGTGGGAGGTGTCCCTGGATTGGAACTAGATGATCTTGAAGATCTCTTCCAACTCAAACCACTCTGTTTTTAATTTAAAGGGGTGTAAAGAGGGGGGTTAAGGGTTAAAACACATGGACCTGGGGAGGTGGGTGGTGGCACCCAGAGTTTGGTGGGGAGCTGAGCCCTCCTCTAGTGCTGCCACATCATCCAGTTGATGCCACCTCCACCAAGATGGTGGGGACATTGTCCTGCCTTCATGGCAGGAGTGGTGCTGAGATGCCAGATGGGGGTGAGCTTGGCAGTGCCAGGTTAACGGTTGGGCTCGATGATCTTAAAGGTCTTCTCCAACCTAAATGGTTCTAGGGTTTCATTCTGGGTGGTTTCGAGGTGTTCACCCAATGGTCCTTCCCCCCACCCCAGAGAGAAGCGTAGCACTTACCTCCCTGCGCCCCACCAAGGAGGGGCCGAACCGGCTGCGGAGACACCCCAGGCCACGACCCGACCCCATGGACCCAGCTGATGCCACCATCTCCTCCACCTCCTCCTCCCAGTCATCCACCTCCTGCTTGCCCCACCTGCCCCGGAAGCGCTTCCAGATGTACTCCAAATCCCCTTTCTACCGAGCAGGGGGGGCTGGCGAAGCCCCCGAGAACCGAGCCAACCCCGAGGGCTTGGTGGGACCTCTGCGCTACCCCGAGGACCGACCTCAGTTCACCACCCGCGGGACCTTCAACCCGGAGAAGGGCAAACAGAAACTGAAGAGCGTCAAAACCTCCCCCCCCAAAACCAAAGAGCCCCCAGACGGGGGGTCGGGAGGGGGGGGACCCCGCAAGAGGAACCCCGAGGCTGACTGTGCCACCACCCAACCCCTTGTCCTCCTGGGGAGCAACGAGTTCATGGTGTGAGGTTCTCCACGCTGAGCTCCCCCCATGGCTTCCTCCTTAGCCATGGAGGTTTTCATGGTGGCCTTAACGGGTTGAGACCTTCTTGGAGGTGGGGTGGGGTGGGGTTGGGTCAGGGGTGGAGGGACACCAACCAGCTCCTGCACCCTTCCCATCGGAGCATCAAAAAGCCTGGAAGATCCCATGGGACCATCCCAAGCCAGCCAAGCCCTCCACGCTTCGACCGCCTCATCAACGCCAAGCGCATGGAAAAGCGTTAAAATCTGCCAAAAAATCACTTTCTGTTTAATTTTATTTTTTAATGTGACCCTAACCACCTTTTTTTTTTCTTTCTTTTTTT
>VYZX01028813.1:31280-42618 GCA_013401335.1 Brachypteracias leptosomus | reverse complement strand
GGTTTTTCTTTGTTGTTTGTTGTGTTGTGGGCTGTTTTGGGGGGGTGGGGAAGTTGGAATAGAGATTAAAACAGCACTTGTTTCTTACTGATATCTAGTACTGCGTATAAGCTATTAGAATTTCCTCCTGTCTTTTATACTATCAAAGAAAAGGTCATGCTATTGCACCAGTGCCCACTAAAGGTAGAGAAGAAAGAAGCAGTGCAGAGGTCCTCCTTTCTTCTTTCATCTTATCTTGGCTGTGTTCAGGGAACAGAGGGCTCTGAACTGAAACAGTCCCTTCAGAATGAGTCCCTTGCTACTGTCCTTTCTTCTATGCCTTCCATTTTACATCCTCTACATCAGTGGATTGTCTAATCTGGCTGTTCATGTTAAGGTAATAAAAAATATTTGTCTTAGTAATTTGAGCAGTTCTTAACTGTTGTTTTCAGTACCTTCTACCAAGAGTAGTTATGCAAAAAGTAAAATGCTGAGTAGTTATGCAGTTTATTTCTACGTATAATCTAAATTTTGACCAATATGGATATCATATGCATATTAAATACCCTGAACAAATTCTGTGAACAGGCAATAGATGTCATGTAATAAGCTTTCATTAGTGGTACATTGGAGAAAATAGAAGAACAGAAATATGGAAATTGAGAGAAGAAATGAATCCCCTTACCAGTAGTCACTTTAGAAGCTTTTGCAAGCTGAAAGCCAGGGAGATATTATTATTGATACAAATACACATTTTTAAAAGCAATACTCTCCTATATTTTATAGTATAGATTATATCTTACTCCAGAAATCATCCTATAGTAAGTATTCTAAAAAAAATACTACAATTTATAGAATCTGTACTATTAAGATGTCAAAATATTGCCAAACAAAGCAGAAGCTTTCATGGAATATTGATGTATATATTGCTATTTTTCCTCACAAACACAGCAGATGAATTAAGGACAAGTCAGACATATAACTGACTTTCTCTCTGAAGAACACCAGTCAACTGTATATTACCATTACAGAAAACACTGTATTTATACTGAAATAAATCTGGAAAAACAAAACAAAACTAAGTAAACAAAAAGAAATTAAAAAATTATTTTAAAAACCTCAGACAGAAGCAACATGTTCTGCCCCTGGGAAAGGTTTTCAGCTTGTCTTTATAATGATTTACAATTTAAGCTCAGTGTGTTATTGGCAGAGTTGGGCAGTGGAGAGAAAAGAATTGAAGCAGCAATCGGGTGCCCTGAGGACACTAACATTACCTCTTACTTTTTTCATATTCCACTCAAATAATTTTGGAGACTAAGATGTAAAGATAGTAATGTAGATGCAATGGTCATTCAGAAAGTTGGGATTTCTGTTGTTCTTTGAGTGAATCCTGTCCTTAGGCATTTAAAAAAGATTTTATTTGCAGAATTGTTCCACATGTCAAGGGGGAAAATAATCTTTTGCATAGATTCAGGCATAATGGATTTTTACTCAGATCAGAACATCAGGTTTATATAATTGTCTTTTTTAACAGTTGGTAAGCTGGGAATGGTTATATTATTATGGTATAAATCCAAGGGCCTTAGGAATGAGGTAACAGATTTTCATAAGGTTTCCTTATTTCAAGAAGGGGCAATTCAGGTGATGCAAACAGCTCTCTGGTAAGCAAAGTGTTTCTGAATATCATTTGAAAAATATTTGTTTGTCAGATTCTCAGGAGAGAAATGCCAAAATAAAATGCATCTTCCTCTGAAATCTCCTGGCTTCACATGCAGCATCCCAGCTAAGCAATGGCTAAAACTATTACTCAGAAATTGGCAATACTTTGCAGGAAAATATCATCAGAATTTATAATATATACAATAAACTCTTCATGAAAGAGTAGGAGTGAATCACTTTGAAATATTAGACCAATAAAATTAGAGTAATGAAAAGTACCTAGACTACAGGATGAGTTGCTGCATGAAACCATTTGAAATAGTTGTATGCAAAACATTTACAGTCCAATTAGAAAATGTGGCCACCCCCTTAAATACTGATGCAAATGATTATTACTGTTAGAAAATGAGCACTCTGACTTTATCATCATCCTCAGGCTACTGTCCTAGTCATACATGGTTTATTTGTTATTGTTCCTTTGTAAATTCTATATTATGATCAGGATGAAGAGAACAGGGGTTTGGTTTTTTGTTTTGGTTGGTTGGATTTTTTTTAGAAAAATCCAGGATACAGCTTTGAAAAGAAAGATGCACAAGCAAGAGATCTACCCCAGAGGTAGTCAAGTATCTATGAGCTATAACGTGATATTGTGTCTGGCATAACTATGATATCGTCCTGGGATATGTTGTTTTGCACACTTCCCTTCCTGCTACCCATATCTCCTGCTCTCTCCTTGGACATCAGTTTAATAAAGTGAACATAAGAGCCTCCTCTTGTTATCTGAAGTGCCCTTTTCACCATTTTGGACTTCTGTCTGATTAACAAAGAAATTTGCCAGGATTTGTCAAGAACCTACAGAAATTACAACTCCTTGTCTTTTTTTTTTTCCCCTAACTTTCTTATCTTAATTATATAGCTATAGCTAAAACTGAGAAATGTTTCTCGGAGTCAAGTTCTGCATTTTTACCTGCCGTAACTTACATCTGAAGCCACTCTACCTAATTTTACTTTCATTTCAGTTTCTTTTACTTAGTTGCGACTGGAAATGTAAAAGGGGAAGGTAGTGGAGTAGTTTCTATGAGAGAAGAATAAGGATTTTCCCATCTATACAGTTGTTCCAGAAAAGCTATTCCAGAATGAATTGTCTACAATCCACTTTTCCACTTGGAATAGAATGTTTTATTCTATTACAAATTAATTCTCCCTGAAAACAAAAATTTCTGATGAAACCAAAGATGAAGAGACACGTATCTTGGGCTTAACTTGTAGAGCCATGCTGAGGTATAGCATCTGGTGTGCTTTTTAAGTAACACCAAACCCAGTATTAGTTCAATTTCAGGCATAAATACACTGAGTTCCATTTTCCTGGACCTCATTTTTGTTCGTGGCTGGCTATTTCATTCCACTCAGCTGGATCAAGTTATCTTAAAATGAAAGGATCCGGGGTCAGTGTAGGATTTGCCTATAAAAACATAGTTTGTGTCTTAGAACATCTGAGAGAGACTAATGCTGTATGTGAGACAACTTGGTCACTGAAGTGCACATGAGGTTACTTCATACCATATGAAAATTTGATGTTAGTTCTGAAGTTTTCTTATAATTTTCTTAATACTGCTTTTCTAAGTAGCTATCTTCCTCTTTTTATGATTTAAAGCTTTACTAGCAAATACTTGTGCTGTTAAACTGTTTCTTTCATTCTGATACTCATGTGGAGCATTACAGAGGCTGAAACCAGTCTTCTTTCTGAAATCCAGTAGTTCTTTCCATTCAGCATTCCAAATGTTTTAGAAAAGTGCTTCTCAGCTTCCTTTTACTGCAGCACCTAGGAACTGGTGAACTTAAGTTTTTGGGAATATGGGAACAGACTTACACAATTGCTTTAAATTGAGCAGGTGACAGGGCTTTGGAGATGTCCTTAAAGTTTAAACAACCACCGCATGATGAAACGAGAGAAATTCTTTGGAGGTTTTTGTTTGCTATTATTTTCTTTAGAATGCTAATAGCTTATGGCTTCTAATAATAGAAGGTCTGATCCTATAAATCATTGTAAATTCAAACTGCAGACAGTGGGAATTGTTCACATATCGGCTTTGCGGCACTTCATTAGCTGGTGTTACAGCAGCTCTGCCATTGCTTATATTAAACTCTTTCCTCTTAGACACCCTCCTGGACGTAGTCTATGGACATTTAGAAGAAAATGTTTGCTAATTAATGAGTCAGGGAAGTGAAAGAAATCACTGTTTCTACAGAGGATTCCTCCTTATTTCTCAGGGTAGTCATTTTGTTGCTTCCTGGCATTTAAGATTCAAACAGTGTCACTAAGAAAGAGGTGGGAGAGAACAGAAATTGAGATGCATTTTCATAAGCATACATTAGAGGCAGAAATTTTGCTGGTCCCTTGGAGTTGCATGGCCTGTTTTTATCCCCAGCTTGCGGTTCTGTTTATTCTTCTGATATCTTAAAAAAAATTAGTTTTAATATAGAGTGCATCAGCAGCCTTATTAGGAATGTGCCAGCTGAGAGAATGAGAATCCAAGATGTATATGATCTCTAAAGACCATAGTAGAAAATAGAAAAAAGTGTTTTAAAACAGATATGCAGAGTTTTGTTGGGGTTTTTTGTAGTGGAAATGGTTATTATTATGGTGAGGTTTCTGACAACAGATAGTTGTCAACATCCTGCCCCTGTCCTTGTCTTGTGCTTAATTTACTGCCAACTTTAGCTTCTCTACAAGATGCAAAGAATGATATAGTCCCTGCACTGTTGACAGCCTTTTAACCTTAAAAATCCAGGTAATGCGTAAAGCAAGAGACTTAAATCAGTCACCAAGCAGGCTGCACTCTGCACTGGCGTATGTGTCTGATGCTATTGACTGAGTGAAGAGAAAGGAGCTGCTCAGCTGTCATTTTGTGCAACAAATTCGATGCAACATTTGAAAACCAAGCAGTCCTGAGAGAAGGCAGTCGTGTCTGTAGGCTCTTACTGCCTTGGGAGCACCTCACTCCCCTTTGCCCTCCCAAGGGAGGGCCACTTTTCCATGTGGATGTCACAGAGACAGCAGGAACCCTGCAGCCCACAGAGGGACAGAGCCATGCACCAGGGTTTTTGCGTTGTAGGACTAGCAATGGGGTTTTTTTTGCAGGCAAAGCAAAAAAACCCATGAGTTTGAAAGAAGCGAATCACTGGTGCATTAAGTTCTTTTCCCACATTACAGTGCTGTTGGCTAGACCTTCAGAACAGCATTTCTTGGCACGGATATTTGGGGTGGTGAGGTGGGTCAATTCACAATGTTTACAGGAATTGCAAGTAGGTAGCCTGGCATAGAAACAGTGTTTCAGTTGCAAAACTGCAAGCCTGTCTTAAAATAAAGAATGAAATTCTTCAGGTATGGATTTAATCCCAGTTTATTTATTTATTTATTTTAATAAGGAATGGCAGATCTGGTACTTTGGCTCTTTGCCCTGCGCTGCCAGGTAGCGCTTATGCTGTTATTTTCAAAGGGTGAAAGGACTTGCCCTCTGTCTACAATTTGTAAAGCAAGCCAGAAAAATATCATCATGGCTCCTCATTAACAGTTTGTCCCTATTTTCTGTTGGTTTGGGTGTTTCATTTTTGTTCACATGAGGCAGCAGAGATCTTTTACCGATAATGGTGTGTCTATGTGTTTTCAATAGAATTGTGTACAGGTGCCTTTCACTGAGTGAGGAAATCTCTTTTAGGGACCATTCAAGGACATATCCTTTATTTTTAAAAAAGAGAGGAAAAAACCTGTGCCTGAAATGTTTTCATTACTTATATCTGGACAGCTGACTAATGATCAAGAAAATTGGCTGCTTTCTGCCTCTTGTTTCAGCTCTGAAAGTTGTGATATAGAGAAATACTTGAAGAAGCCCTTAAGTATGGACAGACATATCTATTGCTGGGTTCTATTTTTCACCTATTCCACTTCTAATGGTGCTATGCATTCATGATACAATGAAAGTTAGTGGGACTTCCTGTATATATGGATATAATATAGATCTGTATATATTGAACTGGCCTTCTCTGCTTTTCCCATTTATTCTTGACCAATGCAGTCTCTGCCTGCTGACTCGCAAGAACTGGTTGTGTAGGGAAAGGATGTAAAAATCAGCCACGACAACAAGGAATGATTGCTTAGAAATTGCATACGAAGAGTTCTGTGATCATTTTAAACCTGAACCAGTTCTTTTGCCTATTCACCAGAGTAGGGTAGGAGAAGAGGCACTTTAGGAGGGGGCTTTCTTACAGGTGACCAAGGTGGGCTCATGAGCAAGTGTCGTTGCTGTGACAGAACAGCCAGATGGGACCCTCCCCATTTCATAATTGTCAATTAGTGATACCACAGAAAGACTGTGGCTATATTTGTAGGTTTAATGAATTACAGTCAGCAGGATGTGCCTGCTTAAGGAGTGATTGAGAACTTTACAGTGGCCACCAAAAGTGTCCTCCCACAGAAAAAAAAGGACTTGTTAAGGGTTTTATCAAGTTGTGTGAAGCACAAGAAACCAGTTTTCATAACTCTGTCTCTTCTAGCAAATAAACTTAACAAATCCATTTGAATTGTACCTGCTATTATTTCACAAGATTTAGGATTCTTAAGTAGCCTCGTAGTTGCCACACTGTTATTTCCAAATTTCTCCAATCAATACCAACTATATGTGCATGGTATATTAACATGGACAGCAAGCTCTCCAGAAAGCACTATGGAATATGGAGCATAATCAGTTCCTACTGTGAACTGGAACTATTAATTACCTAAAATAATAAAACCATAATAATACCTTCAGTGTGCATATATATTTTGCAGGGGGGGAAAAAAGGAAGGAGAGGGATAAAGATATGGTTATTGCCTTGACATTTTGGTAGTGGGATTTTATGCTGAGATGAAGCTCAGGAAAAGCACAGCAAGAGAAACTAATAGAAAATGGAAAGGAAAAGAGCAAAGGTTGGAAGGTACAGGAGGGAGCTCTGAGGTGCCACACAATTATGCTCATGTCCTCTGTAGAGCTTCCCGTGTTTGTCTGTCTGTTTTTGACATTAGCAATTGAGGTGGGGGGAGAGCATCACTGCAGTGGCTAAGGGCATCTAGCTATTAGTAAACATCACCATAAGTACAGAAATTTGTCTTTTCATATATGTTGCTGTGGATTATCTAGCAGCGTTTTTTTCTGATAACAAACCCGTGAGAATTATTACATGTGAGTAGATAATATAAGGGGAAGCTGGTCCTCCTCCCTCTTAGTTGGTCAGTGTCACAAATGCCCCATATCTTGCTTCCTTTGGAATTTCCTATATTTTCATGTTTGATTTTGCTTAGGCTGTCTGAGAGAGTGGGGGACTTGGCCATTTTGAGGGTGTAGTGCCCATACATCCTATGTTTTCCAATTTCTTTATTATTGAAAATTCAGATGTTTTGTATGCATGCAAAGGCAAGTGCACATTCTTACATGTGGTTGTGGAACTATCTAAATATATATATTTCATAATAGTTCATTTCTCATTTTAAAGGTAGTTTTATTTAAAATGCCATTTGAAAGCTTGTACATGAAAATCTCAGCCTTGCTATCATTGATTCAAGCTGTGGGGAATCATTCCCATAGGTGTTATAGAACTTTCTTTTTGACTATATATAATTTGATGTGAAAGTGCAGCATATTGGTTGGAGCAAATAAGCAAGGGGCTTAGCAACAGGTAAGCTTGTGGATATAAAAGAGCAAGAGGGCCAAGGCAAAAATCATTATATGTAATTAATAGGGGTTTGTTTCAGGCTTTGGACCAAGAGGGGTGTCTGCCTTTATCTCCTTCTCTTCTTGTTTTAAATTGTCAGAAAGGTTAAAGTAAACTCCCTAGGTAATATGTTCTTACGTGTGGATTAACCAACTGTAATGAGAATTCAATGGGGCTATAGAGTTAGTATAGGACTCAATGTATAACTCATTTTGTGTCAGGACCCCACAGGTACTTCTGAATAAAAGGACATATGGATACACGTTGGATTTTTGCTTTTTGTGCTTCATTCAAATAGTTTTTCATTCAATTACTTTTTTTATTCTTCCAATTTTTCTTTTCTGCTGCATGTGTACTACAGAAAATAGATTGTTTAGCATAAAACGTGTACGTATACGAAGAGCTACTTTTCCCCTTGTAGCTGAAAGGTTTCTTCAAAAGCATACAGCTATAAAAGATTAGTTATAGTTTATCCTGGAAAAAAAGCTCAGTTTCTGAATGTTACCTAAAACCATAACACTTTGGTTTGTATATCAAAACACTTCTTCAAACAAATGTTTAGCAGGACGTGTGTACATACTTCCTCAGAGCAAAACAATCAGTTTCTGACAACATGTTCACATGCTTGTATTAACAAACGTAATTAGCATTAATATGTTTGCATTTGGTTGGGATAACTTAGATACTTCTCTGTAGCCTGATATTTTTTGAAGTGCCAACTGTCTGCTAGTCCTCATAAGTGCTCAGAGCCTCACATTGAAGCTGTTATTCTGTGTTCAACAGTATGTCCCTGTTCATTCTCTTGCAGGAGTACTCTGAGAAGCAATTATCATGGTGAGAGATAATGCTCTATTTTCTCTAATTATTCAGGGTGGTTTTCACTATGTGTTAATGTGAATGGGTAAACCACAGTCTCAAAGTTTGGTGAAAATAAGAATCGGGGGGCACATCCACCTAACTAAGCTGTCTTTAGTCTGGGAAACACCTAAGAATCAGTTTTCAATAATTTTTCTAGTATTCCTAGGTTCTCACAAGATCAGAAGTACTACAAGAATAACGGTGTTTTCTCAAGGTGTACTTTAAAACTTAACTTCAGTCAAACTCTGGGAACTGAAAATACTGTTGAAGGAAACTCTTTTCAAAACTTTGTGGAATAATTTGNAAGAAGTTATTAAAAGCTGAGTTGTAGATACAGTGGTAAAATTTCATGCTTTCTCTAAATTAAAAAGGAAGACTGTCTTAATAATGGGAGTAAAATGGGGCTAACTGCTATGGTCGATGTGCTAATATGCTATTAAAAAAAAAAGAGAGAGAAAGAATTAATTTGTTGCTATTATAAATTGCTAATTTGAAAACAAGACAGATTATACCGGTTCCAGTTCTATAATTAACTGTAAATGCTTCATCCCAAGAACTTTGTTTAGCACAGTAACTGATTAAATAGAAAGGATTGAATAACTGCGAGTAGATCAACAGGTTTTAACCAGCCTGTGTCCAAACCTCTGTTCTCCCTGTGTTTCCCAAGCATTGCCATGGTCCATCATTAATTACTGTTCTCAGGAGAAGGTGTAGTCCTGATTTATTTTTTAAGATCTAAACTGGTATATTGATACTGTTCTGGGTTCTGATGTGCAACTTCCCGCAACCCATCAGCTAAAGAGTTTGCTTGTTGGACTCAAAGTTCACATCAGCTTCAAGTCTCACCAAGAAATGGTTCACAGGGAATATCATGTTCTGTCTGGGGGCTTAACTTTAGGCTAACTTTGGTCACTGTAACAAGGCTGCCTTTTTCACTATAGTACTTATAGGTAATCTGGTTTGAATATAATAATGTTTCCATTATTTATGTTGGACAGGGGAGATGGGCTGTACATGACTTTAATATGAAACTGGATAAACCATGAAAAAGCGAAAACTTAATAAAATGAGACATGATCACATGGGGACATGTATACCTGGGACTAATTTTTATTTATTTATTTAAAATAAGCTTAGAAGAGTCTCACTTTACTGTGTCAGTATTTGTTACACGCTTTAGCCACCTTAATTATAGAGCTAGAGACAAATTAAGAAATCGTATCGGTATTCATCTATGAAGAAAAGACTCATTAAGGAAGATGAGTTTCTCTGTATCTCTGCATGGAAAAATAGTCACGAAAGCAAGGGCAGATAAGAGCCCTTCACGCTGAAACTCTACTTTTCTCAAAATTCTTGGAAAAGTCTTTTAAGTTATATGTATATGATTATTTTCAGAGGCACTTTCTCTTCATTCCTATGAGCAAGTTCTGCTTCTGCCCTAATAAATCCCTTATATCATCCAGTTATTCTGGAAATGAACTGATAACACTGGCAAATGGCAGCAATTGGCTGAAAACAGTCAGCTTCCACTACATGAAGCAGGGTCAAAGGTCCTGTGGCTGTAGATAAAGGTTTGTTCCTACCTTTAAGTTGAGACAGCAAATAGTCCTTTAGGGGAAGTATTTCCTTGCAACTGCTTTCCACAGTATAAAATATGTATATATATATAAAATGCATAAAATCTTATCTCATTTTAACTATGCATATTAAAATCTAGGTGTCTGAGCTCAGCAAGTATAAATTGACAGAAGTCTGCTGACTTGGCTCTCTTCTTGGGGACCAGGAGTCTTAATGGACCTATTTTACAGAGCGTAACAGTGGTGAAGAGAAGTCACTTGTTTAAATGAACATTACACAGCAGTTTTCCGGGTTATGTAAGGACAAAGGCTGAATCAATTTATATTGGCTTCGTTACCTCACTAGCTGACATAGATCCTTCACTTCTAAGTTTTGGACACTGTCTTAAATAATTTGCACAAAATAATATAAGCTCCTTTTACTAGGTTTTTCTGTATTGTCATAGAAACAACAGAATTTGTTTTAGTATGACTGAAACCTCCTTAAAATTATCTTTTTCTAAGGGATATAATTTAGGACCAAATTTATTATGTCCACATATCCTTTTTCTATTGTTTTTACATCGTCATTCTGAGCAAAGAGGAAGGTGGAGGTTGAAAAAGAAGGTGCAGACTTTGAAAGATTTGTGTTCCCCTCCTGAGATTGACAAAATAAGCCAAGTAGATATAAACTGCAGATGATTATTCTCTGAGGATTTTGTTGTCTGAGGTTCAGTGCTCTGCAACTCAGTATCCACAGAATTTCCCTTCCCTTTAGAAGTGTATTATTTTTATTTTTGCTGTATTTTGTAGGTCACATTTTTAAGATAAGATATAGGTTTTGGGGTGTATTCTTTCATTTCTGTAGTTAGTGGCACTTTCTATAGATACTGAGTAGTATGATTTCAATAGTGCTTATACAGAACAGCTGTCAGAGGTTTCTTACTGTGTGTGTTTAATCCAGAGGCAGTGTGATGACTCTATGATAATTTTCATCCTTGTCCTTTTTCTTATAGCTTCCTCCAGATTTCCTCCATGCTTGCACAGCAGAGATGGTAAAATTCCAGTTAATTAACGTGCTTGAGATTATAAAGGAAGCTTTCCAGACTAAAATATAGATAACAATGTTACAACTTCTTCAGTGTTGGTCACTTTATTATCAGATTTAATACTTTTGTAGGTGCATTCATACTAGCACATGCTCTAACATAGGCCTCAGGCAGTGTTCAGTCAGCATCAATAAGGTTTGAATGCTGTTTAAGTGCTCACTTGCACCCATCAGCTCAGCCGCAACTGTGCTGGGAAACTGGATATTACCTTTGCTAGTGTGAGGGTAGCTGAGGGTGCTCCTGCTTTGCTTACATAGCTGGTAGGCAATACCTTCTCGCTTTTCAAAGGAGGAGGCTTGTTTCAGAATATTCGGTTGTCTTTTTTATATCACCATTATTATAATTTATTTGTAGTAATATGTTTTCCAGCTGAGTCTAGGACTAGAATCCCTTTGAGGACAAAATTGTATTAAAAATTAATAGAAATGA
>VYZX01028813.1:0-16730 GCA_013401335.1 Brachypteracias leptosomus | reverse complement strand
TTTTTTACCTTAAAATAAGCAGTTTCTAAGTACATTATTGTTCATTGAGTATACTACTCCACTTTCTAGTAATGGGATGCCAGTGCAGGTAGCATAATGTACTCATGATTCTGAGTTAAAGCCAAGTAGTTTCAGAACATATCTGTGGTGGTTTTGTTGNTTTTTAATCCTTGGTAACTAGGTGACTAATAGCCTAGGGATTCTCTATCAGGTTTCACCCAAGGTTTTCGTTTTCATTTAGAACTTGAGGGAAAGGAATCCCAAAAAGAGATGATGCTCTGTAAGAATAAAAATAGTTATTGCCATGGGTGGGTTTTTTCCCCCTCTCAAGAGTGGAAATGGGTAGAGATTAAAATTAGATTCCAGAAATATTGCCTTCGGTGAACAGAGATTTTTATGAGCTTTAGTTTTTGGTGTGCAAAAATGAGCTTTATAAATCAGCAACTGATTTCCCTACTGAGAAGCTCAAAAGCTAAGAGCGGAGATATAGGAAAGGTCTTGCTGTGGCACCAGCAGGAAGAAATGCTACAAAAAGCCTGATAAAATGGTGGTGGTTTAATGAACTAGCAGCTAGATGAAAAAAAAAAAGGGAAGGGGGGGAGGAGGAGGGGAGGAAAAAAGATGAAAAAAAAGGAGGAGGGGGTGAAACCCCAAACTTGAAAACAAGCTCAGCTTGTTTCATGCACAAGTCCTCCAGTGTTTAATATAGTACAACATGCTAAACAGTACAACCCCATGAATTTACCTTGCTAAACTGCAGATCATTTAAGGTAGTCTTCGGTTTATCACCTAACTTTCTTTGTACTACCTGTACCTTAGCTATTTAATAGTCTTTAACTTTCGTATTTTGCTTTGCATACCACTGCTTGAGGAGCCATGTATACTACAGGAGACTGCTCTAGATGCCCAAACTAGTCAAATCACATCTTTTCAGTTAAACAAAATGTTAAGAAAGCTTCTGACTTCTCCTATTTGTTTAGTGGTTGATCTTTTTTGGTTGGATTTGTTGGAGGGTTTGAGGGTGGGGTGAGAGGTGGCTTCCTGTCTCACATATATGTACAGCAGGCCTGGTTTTTATCATATCTTAGTGAACAGCAAATTACTATGTGCCTGGGAGAGAAAATTAGGTTGAGGCACATAGTCATTTATAAAACAGCAATGGTGACTCCAAGAGATTGGTCTATGAAAAGACACAGGCAACAAATCTAGTGATTTTGGATGAAAGCAATTTACCAGCTTTCCAGCTGGAAGAGTGTAGCTAAGATTACAAAATCACATAAATGGGACATATTGTAGACAGAGGATGTTTGGAAGAGGTTAGAAGGGAGTTTGAATCCCAGCTCAACTCTTGGGAAAATTAACTTTCTAAATCACTTTCTAAATTATTTCAATACCAGTCATTTCCAAAACAAGGGATTATGCAATGCCATGTGTTGGCTTTTGCGAAAAATCAAATGGAAAATGTGGTGGTAGAGCAGAAAGAACATTCACATTCACTACCACAGCTTCTGGTGGAGCAGAAAATAAATGAGAAGTCCAGCTCTAGCTGGAGACACTTTTTTTCAATGTTTTGAGAAATGAGTCATGGCATCTTGGTAGTTTGTTGTAGAGTAGTCCTAACTAGCAAAGGTAAAACTCGAGCCCAGGAGTTCTCCCCTATATTTCAAACAGGAGCTACTTGAGATAACCAAATTNNNCAGGAGATACTTGAGATAACCAAATTCTGTATGGATCTTCTCATACATGCAACATTACAGCTCATTAGATGTTTGAAAAACTTTTCAAACTTGTCGCCTATGTGTAGAGGTGAAATTTGAACATCCAGAACAGTTTTCCTAGGTTTGCTTTGCGAGATTTCTGATCCGTATCTTATAGTTTTGACCCACACCTGTGGGCCCATGTCTGTAAGGAAGAAGGGATGTAAATAACTCTTTATGTCCTTTTCCATTAAATTACGTGCACTTTTTATTGGGAAGCTATTTGACTTTCTTGCTTATTACTGCACATACAAAAAGCTTGCATGCTGGCACTACTACTGCTTTATTTGTTTTAGATTGTCTTGTATTAAGCCCATTTGAAGGTTTGAGTGTGAACAATAGAAATAGTTGTGATAAATTGTCAGACTCTTTCAAAAATTCAGAAGTTCTGGAGTCACTGCCAATGACAGATGGCTTGTCCTTGCTCATCACTTGTCTTCTTGACAGCATTTTTCTGATCTCTGCAAAATCTCCCTTGGTGTGTAGTTGAATTCTTTGGAAAAAGAAAATTATTTTCTGCTTCATCTATGTTCCTGCTCATCGTTTCAATAGCATCCATGTTTGACTAAGTGAAACACCTTCCTCATGAAGCAGAAGTTTGATTTATTTTAATAGGGTGTTAGGAGAACTGCTGGAGTTTGACATGAGCACATTTCTAAAGTTACAAAGATGTTAAGAATGATCTTTTATGTCAATTGCTGTGGATTTCTATGACTGTGTATGAATGGCACTGCGTATCTGACGGGCTGTATCCTTCGCTGCAGGATTTATGCAACTGATGACACAATGTTCTCACATACTCCAGTGTGAAGTCTCAGCCTGAGCAGTGGCTGAGCGGGTAGAGAGTGAATTTCTTTTTCATTTTTTCCACAATTTCATGAAGTCTAGTTCACAATGGGACTGTTAACTTGCTGCTTTGATTTCTAGTACTGGAGAATTATGTGATATGATGAAAAAAATGCTGAATTCAGGAAAATCATTCTCTGGAGTTGCTGGCTATATTGGCTGTCCTCTGCTTTTCCCTGACACCAATTTAGTTGTGTGAGACAGGAATGTGTGAGTTGCCATGGGCATTATACTGCAAGGACACAGCTCCCCAGTTCATACTGGAGTTCAACTGCTTGTGTATGTTCCTGCACAGTGGAGATACTCTCAATGGCACAGCAGAAATGCCATCTTGACGGTGCAAAAATGCTTTTTTTAGTATTGTTTCAAATATTTGCCCTTTCAGTAAATAAAATCAGTCTGAACTGTACAACAGTTGATACAGAAATAGTGTTTCCACTTCTTTTAGCTACTGTAAGTACGATACATCACAGTTAAGAAAACAAAATATTTTTGGAAGCATAAAAGCAGCCATCTTGGGTTACACTAAAGACTGTTTCAGTATTTTATCTCCAAAGGTGTCCTTAAACAAATGCCTGAGGGAGCAGTAAGAACAGGGTAGACATATATGATACTGTGTCCTAGTACTCTCCCAGCTGGCAGCTATGTTTAGCTTTAGAGAGCTTTCTGCATTGGGTATAGCTTTGTGTGTTTAGTAACCCACAGCTGAATTCTTGAACGATTTCCCCTAGACTAAGTGTGAAAAGAGAATTTGTCAAATATATGCATGTTTTTCTTTGTTTCAGAAAGGGTCAGCTCTTCTCCATTTAATATCTGTGTAGGATTTTGGTGTTCAGCCCTCATTATGAATGCACACTCTAGTTTTTCTCAATTTTAGCTTAAGAGGTGAGCTGCATAAACAATACATTCACCTGCCTTCTGTCTTGTATGGAAATTTCCAATCTGCCCCTTGCCTTTCAGGAGTGCACAGCACTGATTCCTGTCACAGAGCCAGCAGAACCAGGAGATGAACCTGAAACTTGAATTATATTCAACTGCTTGAGGTCTTGAAGCCCCTACTTCCTACACACCCCATCAAATTGTTTTTTTGCTTCTAATAGACAGGATATCAGATTTCTTTTTCATTACTGTCCGTATGCCTTCGCAAGCATTATTTTGTACATTCATTGTCCCCTGGCACAGAACACAAGTTCATGCCAGCTCACTTGATATGCATGCAGATGTGAATTCTAACCAGAGAAAGATCACTGCTCAAATAACAAATACATGTTTTAACTTTCTGAACATATTAGTCATAGAAACCTTCTACAAAACCTCATTACATACTTCTCTTGAAACTGTATGCGCTTTTAGGTTATGATCAATTTTAGACAGAACCAGTCATGCTCTTTTGGTTTATTTACTTTAATCTTATGTGTTATCATTCCTACCCAGTGAAAATGCAGTTGCTTTTTTAAGTAAATAATACAGCAAATTCAGTAGATAGACAAGGGCATTGTGGAACACTGTGTCATGATTGTAAAGGCTTGCTGTGTCCAAGTAATGGCTGTTTTACTGACAGATAATTGGATCTAGGTTGTGTTGCTGCTGGCTTTAGACATTTTTATTTATTTATTTATTTGGACTGATTTAATAGAATCTCAAACTTGTCAACCTATGCTTAACTGCTGATCAGGAGAATCTTCTGACTGTGAGATTATGCATATGTTTACTGTTGGTGTTTGAAGAAAACTTTAGGATTGAATAACCTTTTCCTTCAAGCTTCAAAACTGAAGGTTTACATAGTATTGTATTTTTTTTCTGTAAAACAGCGAATGTGCCTGTGAATTCTTTTATACTGAAAAATGTAAGACAAAATAATTGGAAATATCAGAAGGTCATTAATGATGATGGTAATAGTACAGTACCCTGCCATTCATACAGACACAGAATGTGTGCTTCCAAACTTTAAAGTCAATTAAATGAAGAGTATAGGCCATACTGGGAGAAGGGATGTTCAGAACACGCAGCATCCTGATCCTGCTGAAATGCACAGTTCTTTTGTAAGCAATTTCAGTGGGACTAGGATTTCATCAGGTAAAACCAAATGATCCAAGTATGAACAGGTGACCTTGGAATCCTAGTCTAATGCTGAGTCCCAGTTTAGATGTAAATTTATATTTCATCAAATAAAATGTAAAAAAAAAAATTTTTAAAATGTCGACTTTGTCAGGGTATCATCAGTCATCTTTTTAAGCAACCACTGTCAATACTTTAACAAGCTTTGGGTGGATGGGCTAAGGAAAATTCTAAAAAGCAGCTTCTGGCAGACTGAAAGGGAAAGTGAATTCTTAAATCAGAGGCTATTCGTAGCCCATCTAATCTTGGAATATATTAGTTTGAGTGTCTCTGAGTACATTACAAGTTCATCTCAATTTGATATAAGCTTTCTGAAAATGGCTTTAATATTAAGTAGATTCACGAATGCATGAACTTTAATGGATAATGATCTTTCTGCCAAGGAGTTTCATCTGTAACTAAAAAATGGATGCATTTCATCTTATTATTTGCAAGTTGTGAATAAATCTGTCACAGGTAGCCTGAGCTGTTTGAAATACTAAGAGTGACTGTGAGACCAGTAAGCCTCTTCTAGACTCTGGTCTGTGAGTTGTACCTAATAAAAACAGTGACACGTAGAACCATACTCTGTTGAAAAGGCCTTGTCTAATTGAAATTTGAGAGCCTGGGCAAAGTAGATACATAGAACCAAGTATTTATAAAGAAGCTAAATGAAATGAAACCAAAGTTTTAATGGAAGACAAAGTACATTAAAATCTGTTCAGCTGAAGCTTCAGGCACAAAGAAGTGACCGATTGCACTTTTACTGTGTTATTAAAAACTGAACAGAAAATCTGAATTTTCATTTTGTGGATTCCTTCACTCTGAAGTTTTGGTTCTGCCATTTTGAAGCGGAGGAGGAGCTTAGAAGTCCTTTGTGGAACATAATTATCATTGTCATTCCCCTAACAGACCTGATAGCCTTGACTTTGAGGGTGTCCCTCTGGCAGGCTACCTTGGAGCCACGGGAACCTCAGGAGACCTCATCTTGAGCAGGGTAGTTAGGGCAGGGCAGGCATTCCTGGTGGGGCATCCTGGACCCAGAACTTAGGATGGACAAGGTTGCCAGGAACCTGACAAGAAAACAGAAAATATGTCAGATGTGCTGCTTTTTTTTATGTAGATTGACTAGTAGAATTGTTTCTGCTTTAGTAAGGTGTTGATTTGTTTTGTCTTACGGAAAATTTAAATGACATTGCTTTATGTTGTAAATGCAATAAACTTTCTATGCTTGAGAACTTTATATAAGGAGCAAATGGTCCTTTGAGAGCTTTGTCACTATTCTGTCCTTTTTTAACCTTTCTCTGTCCCTGGATCTGTTTATCTTCCATCTAGTTTCATGTGAGAGATCTGATTGGAACAGCCATACTCCAAGCATCCTGGCTGAGCCTGTTGTTATGCCTCCCATCACTTGGTTATTCACTTTGTATTCTGTTCCTTTGTGTGTGCCTTGTGGATGCCTACTGTCGAGAATGCAAGAAAATGTGAAAGCAACATGACAATATATACTGTTGTCACCACAGAGAAAGAGTAATGAGTCTAAATTCCATGTGCTGTGAGGACCCTGATTCCTATGACTAATAACATTGAAATATTCCAGGACTGTATTAGCAGCTATAGCTTCCATTTTCCCTCATTTCTTACTGATGCAGTGACAGTTTCAAATAAGAAGTCAATTCATATACTGCCGCTCTGGCTTTTTTTCCCCCAGTCTCTCCAGATCAGGTTTTCCAATCTTGCCTATCATTCTAGTAAATAAGTAGTGACCCCAATTCTAATGGCCTTTGAATTAATAGTGAAGATTATCAGTATGGGGTTTTTTGGTGTTCTTAAGATTTGTGGCCAGTTAAATTGTTCTCCTTTGGACATGGTCCAGTATAAATTGCAATCAACCTTGGCAACCGCTATTTGTGTTGGTCATCATTAAAAGCCAAACATGACTGCTATGCAACGGTCCAAGTAATAACAGCCCAGTACTAGTAATCTACTTGAACATTAAACCATTTTAAGTTCCAAGCCCTGTTTCAGTTTTTGTTGTTGTGTTTTTCTGTGATTCAATGCAGTTTTAAGTATTGAGTGATTTTGAATTGTGAATCAAGATGAGCATGGTGATTATACAAATAAAATGGGATTAATTTGGTTTTAAACATATTCCGGTGTCAATGCTAATTCAATTTCATTTAGAAAAAACATGTAAACATGTCCAGCCTTTTCCATAGTTTGCTTCTGGCCTCCCTCCTGTTGATGATTTGTTTCCTAGCTAATGAAAGCAGACCAAATGTATTTTCTTTCCATCTTTGATTCCACTGTAAAGGTGAATCAAACATGACTCACCACAAAAGAGTAATGGATTCAAGGAGGGAAAGAACAGGGCAGAGGAAAAGATGAGTTAGGAAGTACATTTTCACGCCTCTGCATGGAGGCAGCTCCTGGAATAACCTTCAACATAGAAAAGAGGATGGTTGGAGGAGGATTAGAGGCCTTCTGTGCATGGAGCCTGGGACAGGCCATCATTCATCAGAGCCCTCTCTCTCAAGAGAACCCTTTCCTCCCCACTCTTTACATTTCTATGAACCCCAATATTTGTGCTGTGGGGTTTTTTTTTGGTTTGAGTTTGTTTGGGTTTTTTTAATTCATAAGCTTCCAGGGTAGGTGCACACTGGAAAGGCCTTAGAGGCAGGAGCTACAGAAATCTGACAGGAGTTACTTGGTATTAATTTTCTGCCTTCCTCTCTGTTGCTCCCTCTCAACACACAATATTAAGGCAAAAATGATTTCATTTTCTCTTCAGTCAGCTGAAACATTCTTTTCTGTGATGCCGGCAATGAAATGTATTTTCCAAGTTTAATTAGCAAGTCAAACAATAATGCAAATGCCTCTGTAGAATTTTGCTAAAGGTTCTCTATCCTCAGTTGAATAACAAAGGTCTTTGAGGGCATGTGCTTCGAGTTTTGTCATTTGCAGAGAGCATCCATTTAATTTTTTTTCTGGCTTTCACAGGCAAGTTGACTGATGGCTGGTTTGTTCTCTATTTCAGGTCGTGGAGACTAATTTGGTTGCTTTTGACTGTCACTGGATCATTATAAATGAGGTAACTGTCAAGTGAACGTTGTTGTGAACCATGAATCTTGTTTTCAGGCTTACTGACAATATTCATGCTGGTCTTGACTTTGCCAACAGGAAGCGGTAGCTACAGCAAAGTTCAGGCATGCTGGGGGAGTGGATTTTGGTCAATAAAAATAGAATGACAAGTTCTTGGACTTCACTGTTTTGCCTTGTCTATTTGAAACAGAAGTCCTTGAATGAATAAATGGAAAATAAAATGAAAAAACCCTTTTTCTTCTGAGTATCTTGAGAGTTCACATTTTACTTGAGCTGACTGTTTTTAGAGGATCTTTTTAAGGTCTTTTTTACTATGTAATCTTTCATAGTGTAGTGCTTATTCTTTGTTTATATTTTAATGATTTTTTTTAATTATAAAAATAAAATCCAGTCTTTCCCTTTGCTTTAAGAATTCCACTAGAATTCAGTCATGATTGATACCCAAACCTATTGATATTAGTGGGAGGCTTTTTGGTGGACTTCTGCATCAGATCATATATGACTGTTTATGAAGGGAAAAAAAGAGAGTTAAAAGATCCTATTTTTAAACTGTGAAATAGATTCTTCCATGAACACCTGTCAGCTAAAATATGACAAATCAGTATGTGAAGTAGCTTTGCATATAGAACATTGAACAATGCAGTTGTTCTTAGATTTGACAACATTCAGATTTTTCTTTTGTTTTATGAAAAGCAATTTAGGTCCAGAACAGCTGAATTCCCTGGGGAGATAACTCTCCCCTAACATCTAGATCATGCAACTCCTATACATTCTCAGGATAAAAGGTTGCTTGGAGATATTGCATGTGAATTCCAAGTCTACTCTCTGGATTTACTGTACACTTCTGTTAGTACAGCATGCTAATAGTGAGTTAACTTAACTAAAAACATTTTTTTCAAGGTTATGTTAAGGAATAACATTGCAGTGGGATTGCACTTTGGCCTATTCATTTAAACCAGTGGGGTTTTAGCCATTTTTACCTGGATAAAATTATACCTCCAAAAGTGCTCTGAAGACAACCAAGGTCCAGTAGAAATTACTGGTTTGGGCCCTGAACTGTTCCTGACCAGTAATGCCCCACTGAAGGGGGCCTTGCTGGCTGGTAACTCAGCTTTAAGCTACAGATGATCATGTAAACAGCATACATGTTTTCTTTTTCCTGTCAGATTAAACTAGAATTCGCTTGTAGTGAGTGCAATCTTGCCATAGAGTGTTCATCTTTACTCTTCAGAGTTAACACTTATTGTTTTAAAAAGAGCATTAACTAAATCTAAAACAGTCCACCATTAACCTCTGTATCAGTGGATTAGACAACAATTTCTTAGTCAGAGTCTAGATATTGACTTACTAATCAAGTTAAAGACACTGCCACTGGTTTTTCATTTTAAATGTTATTTGAATTGGAAAGTTTAAAAACAGGTGAATTGCTTTTAGCTGTGTCAGTACCTCCACTCTCAAAAAAGCCCAAGGACCCATTCTTAGTGTACATGCTTTCTCCTTGCTTTTTATTCAGAAATCAGTGTCTCTGTGGGAAAAAAAATCTGCTTTCTGAGCATTGTTATTTGCACACTGCAGAGATTAAATGGCAGAGCAATTGAATGGCTACCACTCAACTGCCTTTTCCACTCCAAAACTCTTTCTCCGGGCTGTGGTCCCAATAGCTAGGAGAGCTGAAGGGTGTACACAGAGCAACATATGTTGTCCCTTCTTAGTTTTATAGTCTTGTATGTGAAATGGATGAAAGTCACAATTAAATTCATTCTGACAAACTGTGCTGTAAACTACAGTCATTAAAATCTCTGTATTTCATTCAGTCGCTCCTGAGTAGGCTTTAAAGAAAGTGAATGTGTTCAGTGCTGTCTCAGCTTAATCTAATTCTGGACCTATATCCATATTCCCACTTAAGTAACTTCATTTTAAGCTCTACTTGTTTCAAAAAGCTAAAAAAGTCAATACTTTATGGACACAAAAATCAGATTAATGATAAGTAAAATCGGTAGATAATGATGTGCAAAGAATCATGTTTTGCCCTATGTTTCCTTATCACTATGTTTAAATTACAACGGAAATGTAAATATTTCCTGAATGATGAATGTTGCATAACATCACTTGCTTATTGCAACATTTTCCCAGTTCAGTAATGAGATCGCAATTCCTCCACTTGAGCAGTGCAAGATTTGGAAATGCAGTGATTTACGGGCCCCTTACTGTGTGGTATGTAAAATAGCTGTCTTCACATCAAAGTTCATTTGATATGGTTGTCCTTTACCTGTTGATGACCACAGGACTTCTATATGACTATGAAATGATCTCAGATCTCTGCCTGTTTTGTTGCTTACATGAATCTTTTTTGACATCTTAGACAACTTAGACATCACTGTTTGTTTGTCTGTATTGACTAAATCAGTCTGTCAACTAAGTAACTGTAACACTGCTTCTCTGGCCTCCTAAATTGAAATTCCAGGATGATCTATTACAGTGGAAATGCATTGTTTTGCAAAATCCACATAAGATTCAAGTAATTCCTTGCATTGAGATGTCAAAATAAGACGGAATTCTTTCCTTTTTGATCACTGTGCCAAGGGGATACAACACACATACCAAGTACAGTAATTCACAAGGAAATACCACGTTCAGTTTTGTGATCAGGAATCAGCATAGGCTTTGTGAGGTAACATCTGTTATTTTAATTGCTCGCTTTAAATGCTATAATGCCTGGAAAGAGTTCCTTAATTTTTATTGTGCCATTAGTTGCTATTTTATGTAATACAGGAAATTGCTTGAAGACTGTGTATCATGATGGAAATGCATGTGTGGGAGGAGGGGGATTGTTTCCATAAAATGAAAGGATTCATAATTTGATAAGGCATAATACATCATATTAGTCCTTTGCAAATAATACAAATCTCTTCTGATCAGTGCAGTCATCTGAGGAAACACTTTCCAAATAAATACTCCTGTTTCTTCAGGGCCTTAAAGCAGATGGTGCAATTCTTTATTTAAAATTTGCAAGAGTCATAGATTTCAATGTAGTTGTGATCAAATATGCCTTAACAATGTGTGAATGGATTTCTCACACTCTCACTCCCTCTGTCTGTCTCTGCTTCCTTCTTTTCCTCTGTACAATAGTAAATATAACCTCAAAGCCCAGCACAGTAAATTTATATTACTTCTATGACTCTTAAATCACAAGTGTACAGTAAGCTTAGAGTTTATATGAACTCAAGAAGGGGCATTTGTATGATTTTAACCACTTTTCTTTCTTTTGCTCTTAAGAAGGAATGTCCTTTTTAATTTTAAATCCATGTCTCTCTCAAATGCTTTCCTTTGTTAAAACCTTCAGGGTACCAGTTCTTTATTACTGTTGTTTACTCAAGGACAGCCCAAAATGCTTTCCATGACCTTCAGTTACCATACAGGAGGTGAAAATACTAATGCTACTGTACAAAGGATTGGTTGGATTTCATCTGCAATAATATGCACAATTATGACTAGCTCTATTAGAATTAGAATGGAATGGGTGCACAAAAAAAGCTGATTTGTGTGAGAAAAGACTGAAAAGTTTGGCTTGATTAGCCTATGAGAACAGAGACTGAAAGAGGATATGCTTTCTGTTTATAAACACATAGAGAGTGTGAATAAATGCTTCATTGTCAAGGGCTAGAGGACAAGACTGGCACAAGAGCAAATGAGTTCAAATTGCCCATGAATAGATTGAGGGCAGAAGTTAGTAGAAGGTTTCTGATTACCAGAGACATCAGAGTCTGGAAAAACTCCTTTGAGTAAAGAAGTAAAAAAACCCCAATCTCTTTTAAAGGACAGTTTATGAAAAAAGATCCAACTTGTTTGCCCATCATAGCACAAGAGAGGACTGGGGGACCCACAAAGTTGTATTCAAAAGCTACTTTTGGATGAACACGTTTTTCCTAGGAGAAGACTGGTCCTCGGTTGATACATTCAGCTTGTTCTGTTGTGTTTCAGACTAATGCACTCCACCATGAAGACGACTGTGGAGCATAACTTTTTTAAGCTTGAGCAGCTAGATCAGGTCCTATAATCACAGCTCAGATCCAAGAGTTCACAGAATTCTACATTTTAATATGGATAATTGATTAACAGTAGCATTAGAGGTTCATTTGAACCCTTACATTCTCCAATGGTGACAGCAGGTCAGGTGTGTAATGCCACTCTCTTTGGTACATGTTGGCGACAAAGCTGCCAGCTTTTTTTTTCTGACAAGCAAAAGCCAATGGACAGACTGACTTATCCCTGTTCTCTCCAAGCACTTGGATTTTTTTCTCTGTGGAAGCTAAAAATTGATTTCTCCTTGTCCTATCGGTTTTCTCTTTTTTCATCACCACCCACTCTCCCCCCCAGAATCTAAGAAACCTAAGGGAGACATAATGGAGCAAATGATTATGCAGTTCAAGATCTCCCTTTACCTCTCTTGGAGCTTCATCTAGTTAAGCCTTTCCCCAACTAATCTGCTATGGGAAATGCTGAGAGATTCAGGAAGGGAATAGCATAAGTATGCAAAGGCATGGGCAGCGGCAGCCCAGAGAGGGGTGTGCAGTGGCCATCCTTTCCTGCTCAGTCCTTTACTCACTGCTTTTGGAGGACAAAGAAGCACCCTTCTCTCTGAGTGTCAAGAAGGCTGTTATGAAGACATGGCATGTACTAGAAAATAGGGCATGTCCAGCATATGATAAATTCTGGAATCATCTTCTTGGCCCTAAGTTAAGATGTTTCCGTAAGAAAAGGTATTGCTACCATTGTTTCGTACTTATTACAGGAGCATGTGAATAAATTCATCCCCTCCATGTCTCTCAGTACTGGAGCAGTTGTTCTGTGGTGAATAGTAACTCTCTGTCCAGGTTACTTACCTTAATGAGAAAAAGCTGAACAGCTTTAGGTGTCCGGTATATAGTCTTACTTCCCACTAGAGTTACTGCTGGATATATCAAGGTGATCTTTTCCCATTCCCTTTTCCTAATTCATCTGTAAAGAGCTTTTAATTGAAAATAGCATTTCTTTCCTTATTTATTTCCCTACTTGGATTAAATGTATGTCTAATTTTATCCTTATACCATTTGAAATAGAACAGCCTCCCCTTCATTCTAAGTTCAGAACAACAAAAGAAAGGTTTGGAACTATGTATTGAACTTCTGATTTTGCCAAAAAAACTCCACATAACCTAGCCCAAATTTATACAGGTGTCAGCTCAGTTCAACTTGGCCAACTCTGTAATTTTTTTGACATTTGATGCTTGTATAACAGATCATCTGCCATCCTTATATCATTATACTGTATCCTCCTTTGAAGTGCAAATGAAAATTGTTTCCTCTCATACAATAGCTGCTTTATATAGTTTTCTTAAATCAGATCCAAAATTCAAGAATGAGAGATGATATTGGAGAGTCATTATATAAAAGGCTCATCACTCAGTCAATGCCATGTATTAAAAAAATTACAAAGAAATATGTAACAAATGACGAGAATTGAATTTGGGTTTGCATGGCATTGCTTTGTTGTTAACCTAAAATCTGTATTTATGATATGTGGAATTCACAGCATTTAAAATAATAGCTGTCATTAGTCTATTGATGTATATACCTCCTTGGCAGACATGCAAAAATCTCTTTGTTTGGATTCTTAGTTCCCAGGTGATGTACAAAAATATGAGGTAGTAACCTAAAGGTTAAAATGAGAACACTCTAATTAAAATGCACAAAAAATGCTGAAGACAGAAAATATAAATATACTTTTGAGGCAGAAAAGATAAACGTTGGAGCAGCTGAAAGACAAAATCTCTTTTAAAGTATTATTTAGCAATATAACTTGGCCATGCAGTTATGTCTTTACATTATTAGAATAAATCTAATAGACTTGCTGATACAATTTGGGAACAGTGTGTAATGAAACCAAGCAAACATTTTTTAAATCCTCTGAGAAAGAATATAGTTTAAAATCAAGATAAGAAGTTTTTTGAGTTCTCCTTTCTGATTATATTGAAAGTAGTATACAAAAATTATGTGCATTTTGATAAAAGAGTATTTTTATTTTTGTTACCTTGCAACTATTGAAATGATACAGACTAAATGAAAAGATGGCATCTTAAGCTGAGAGAAACCATTATCTGTGGTACATTAAGAATTAATCGACCAGAAATGCAAAATATTACTCTGCATGCAGCTGATGACATGGGTTATTTTTGTTTGCAGAAAAATCTTTATTTCCTAAAGAACATTAATAACAGATGAATTCAGAAAATATGACAATCTGTGAAGAAGAATAAAATACTTTTATTGTAGTCAAGAGAGTGGAAGTTAAAATTTACATTTCATTTATGGTTCTTCCAAAATTTAAAAGAAATAAACAAATAACAGTATGTTCAAAGAAGTTGCTTCAAAATAATTAAAGAATGTTAACTGAAGATAAAAAAAAAAAAAAAGCCAAAATTGCCAGGATAGTTTTCTTAATATTTAAAGAATGGCTTTTTCAAAAAGCTTGACTTCCTTTTCACAAGAAAGGTTCTGTCATTTGAGTCCAAGTTTATCTCCTGATGTCTCCTAGGTTCTTGGTTATGGCTATAGATCAGGAAGCTAGAGGTAAAAAGAGATGAAGGTATTTAGTTACAGGTATAACTGTGCAGGTGTGCTGTATCCTTTAAAAAATAAAAAACTATAAATACACAAATGAGAATCAGAAATATTCAATAAACTTTGTGTATTCAAGAGGATGTTAAATGCAGACTGCTAACAGGAGCATTTCAAGCACCTCCCTTACCGGAGGGGTATCCACAAATTTAAACGTTTAGGAAGTTTGGGGCATCAGCCTCTGTAATTAAGACAGATTGTAGACAAACAGTTCAGCATGATGGAAAAACATATTTCAGTTAAAAAGATTGAGGAATTTTTTAGATTATTTCTCTTGCTTTAGACAAAAATACAAACACGGAATTGCCTTGAAAGCTACCAGCTGACCCTGTTTGAGTTATCAGAAAGAGAATGTGTTTAACTAGTGTTTAAGTTCTTATATGGAGGTTGGAGTCAGTTGCAGTTGTTTATGAGCCTGGGCTCCTCTCTCAACTTGTTCCCCAAGGGCTTCATCATTCAGTGGTGTAAAACACCATGTTCCCAAACTGCAGGACTTTATACTATGTAAAGAACTGTTTTTCTGGTTTCCTTAACCTGCCTTAAAGTTAATATTTAAGCTTAATATTTCACATATCGATGTATTTACTTAGTTATTTTTTTCTTTAAAGTATGTGTCCATAGAGCTCAGTGTTCAGCTGCAAGCCTTAATAGGTACCCTATGGAGTAAAAAGTTGTTTTTAAATTAGATCTTGCTGTAAATAGGCACATACACACCTAGAATGCTCTAATGCATTTTCTTTATCCCTTTGGTAAATGATATCTGTTATCTTGCACATTGTTTATAGGTTCTTGATACTCTGTTTCCACGAAATGAACACTTAAGACCTAAATAATTGTCTGTACCTTCACAGCTCCTAAGTAGTGCTACACTTAGAAATGCATCATGGTATGATTTGCACGTTATCTGCCAAAGATGCTGTGAAACGCTTTTAGGTAAAAGATCAAAGGTAAAAGGAGAGGAAGAGAAAACCCAAAATGAAACAGCTAGGTCCAGTTATAGCTACAAAGATTCTGTGAGGTTTGGGCGCAGTACATTTTAAACTCCTGCAATTAGTGAAAGGGTGCTATGTCAGTTGTTTTAATGAGCACTCATAATTTGGTTTGGAGGCTGTGGCAGAGCTCGACAATAGCCATGTAGCAATCACATGCCTCTTGGTCTTCTCAGTTTATTTTTTCTTTATAATCTGGTGATAATGTTTCTGTATTTTAACTTTTATGCATATTCTCTCCCTTACATTATCTTCCAGGAAATAAATGATGTGGATGTGCAGGAGCTGGTGAGAAGGTCAATTGGAAGGTTAACAATTATTCGACAGACATTTCCAGTCCCCCAAAATATAAGTCAGCGCTGTTTCCGTGGCAACCACAGAATATCTTCATCACTGTGTGATCCGAAGGACCCTTTCTCCCAAAGCATGGAGGTACTTCATATACCAGTCTATTCCCACTTGGGAACTGTCTTTCTAGATCAAGGTTTTTCCACAGGGACTTAGTGTAATTTAATGTTTATTTTTCATATCCTCTCTGACATCTAGTTTAATGGCTTATGGCATGACAAGAAAATACTTGGGCAGGGGTTGAGTTTGATTGATGGGCCAGAATAACTTGCCTACTCCACAGCAGTTGAGAAAGAAGTCAAAAAAACCTACCTGATCTCCAGGCAGTGGGGTAGTTGTTTTGTTGCCCTGCTAAATTTTTTTGTCATCTCACTGAGGAGAATTTCCTCCTCGTAGCCAGTGTCTCCTGAGTTGCCATGTTTCTCTAAGCCTCAAATGTGTTGTCAATAGGAAAGCCTTCCTGGGGAGCACCCACATAATCTCTTTCAAGTGTATTGGTGTACACACCTAATCTATGCCTGTGTTCCAAAGAGGCCTTATTTTCAGGGTTTTTAATTACAAATCACAATTAAACTATAACAGACTTCCTGCCACATAAAATAAGCAACTGGATCATGGCCACTGTCCTCCTGACTTTGTGTATAGTGTTTTCCAAGAGCAAGTCTTCTATCTCTCTCATGTATCTGTTTAAGCTTCATCATGACAAAGCTATGGCAAATCAGAAGTGTGAAATTGGCTTAAGATGTCGATTTTACTTTTGGATTTTTTTGTATGGTCATTTAAGAAGTTTTGGAAGGATGACTGAATTGGCAGCAACACAGGAGGAGCATATCTGATTGAGCAGCAGAGAGAAGTTATCTTGTGATGCTGAAAGGAAGGAGTGAAAGAAAACAATAGGAAAGAAATAGGGAGGTGTTGTGTGGTGGGTTTACCTT
>VYZX01028812.1:88337-106210 GCA_013401335.1 Brachypteracias leptosomus | reverse complement strand
CTGTCTCCTCTTGGTCCATTCATACATCATTGCAGAAAAATCTGAACAATTTCAAGTGAGAGGTTAGTAAAAATGAATTAACCTCTTCAGTTACAAGAAAATAATTACTTTTTACTTTTATTTGAATCAAATATGCTGGAGAAAAAAAGCTTTAACCATGAATAAACACATCTTGCAGATGAGCTGGAATTGGATGAACTATGATTATTAAAAAATCAATATATTATATGTAANACAACGACCATCTCTGCCTCAAACAACTAGCACCCAGGAGCAATAAAAAAGAAAATAGAGAGTAACATTGAACATTCTCTAAGAAAAAATCCAAAATTAATAATGTCTATTAAAACAGACTAGGCTCTCTATAAGAGAATCAAATTTCCAAGGTTGAGTTTCTCTGATACGAGAGAATAAGTGTGGAACCCAGTGGCCAAATAAAAGTTTTGACACNGACCATCTCTGCCTCAAACAACTAGCACCCAGGAGCAATAAAAAAGAAAATAGAGAGTAACATTGAACATTCTCTAAGAAAAAATCCAAAATTAATAATGTCTATTAAAACAGACTAGGCTCTCTATAAGAGAATCAAATTTCCAAGGTTGAGTTTCTCTGATACGAGAGAATAAGTGTGGAACCCAGTGGCCAAATAAAAGTTTTAACACCACTTTAGTGTCAGTCCACTCAAAGAATGACTTTCAGTTTTAACAGTTTCTTTTAGCTTAAATGACAGAAGTATGAGTTATTAATTCAAGAAAAACAACCCTGCTGATAGTTATGTGTCATTATAGGGCCTAATTTCCTTTTCTCAGCTCTGTCTTTGTTTTAAGACCTTGAAAATTGTGCAAAACTGGATATTTTTTAAGTGACTGCTGTAAAACTGATCATGCTAAAATTAAGAAATGTGAGGAATAAAGTGGTATCTGTCACCTTAATTTCACACCTCTGCTTGAACGCATTGTAATAATCTTAATGATATCACCACATGCTGTACAGATTTCTACCTCTGAGTATATAGTGTGAATCTTCTCTGGGGAGAATTCACTGGTCTGCAGCAAAAGAAGCAGTTGTCCCTAACACCTTGGTTTACTTTGGGAGGTGTAAACTGAAATAGGAAACAAGATGGTCTTCTAAGACAGGTGAAATCTGTCCCACTGAATTACATTTTATCCCTACCTCTATCAGAGAGATGATGAGAAGGTCTCATCAGCTAAGCAGAAAAGCTTTAAAATTATTTACTCAGGTGTCTACTAATTATGAGTTTCTCATTAAATGCTTGACTTGACACTCTGCAGTCAAAACTGATTGCTCAGAGGAAAGTGAAGTCAGCAAAAGCTATACCTTCAACCTGAAAACCACTAATTGTAAGCATTCTGATAAAAATCAAGCTCCAGACATCTTGAAGTAGACATCCAAGACTGATAAATATTTTACACCTAAAATCATTCTGTGTATCAGTTTCACCTGTGTAAGAACAAGCCAATATTTCTTACACCTCTAGAGTTGCAGTATCAAATAAATTTATCACTGTTGAATAAACAAGATCATGTGAGTTAGTATTCTGTTTTCAAGAAAGACCAATTAGAGTAAACATTATATTGAATCATCCCATGATATTAATAAAATATATTAAATGGCTTCTCACTGAGTAAACATAATATGGGAACAATAAAAAATAAACAGAATACCTCAAAGAATATATGCATAAGGGTCTTGCTCAGTGGTAAGGTTGCACATGCACAGAATTTACATTTTTTACACTAAAGGTACTTGATCTTGCAGCAGGTATGTTTCTTTTTATACAAGACAGATTAAATTTTTAGTATTTAAATTCAGGGTGATCCCATTCAATCTAGTCATTGAGTGAATCATAAATATAGAATAATTTCTGTACCTTTGCAATAATCAACTTATTTATATTGCTGTATTGCCATTGTTGATATTTTTCAGCTTTAGAATGGGACAATTGAAGCTTCTCAGTAACACATGGTAACAATAAGAGTTCCAAATGAATCACTTCATTTGATGTAGTATATTTTGTCTCACAAGATTGATACTTTTCAAAGCTCTTATCATTGGGTTAGATTACCAATGTCAGTCAACCTATAAACAAAGTGTATGGTGTTATTTTCATGGAAGACTTAGCTGTTGTTAATGTTTATTTAAGCAAACAGAAATAATCAGTATGAGATCCAAAGATAATTGCACTTTTAAAACCAAAAGTACAAATTTGTTTTTATATGCCTGTGGCTATGTTGAGTAACAAGAAAGCCTGTAGCTTTGTGGTAAAGGGAACTTTTGTGCATTAAAAACATTAGAAATTGATTCTTCAGAGACTGAATTTTCACCAGCTTATGAAAAAGACAAAAACCTCTCAAGTTCAAAAATAGTCTTTCATATACCAGGTCTATTTGTGGTGTGCTTGTCTGTGATAGATTGGTTTCAGTCCAACACACCAAGCTGCCTTTCAGTGATACTTTACTTATGATTAAGCCTTTACTCACTTGTTTGTACAGACTGTTTAACATTTAAAATGAAATTTCATTAAAAAGGTTGCTTCTGTGGTTCAGACATCTTTTTCTTTTTTTAGATTACTAATCACTCTAGGGGAAATCCTTCCTACACTGATAACTGAACTTTGAAGATAATAGTTGAAGACTAAACAGAAATATTCATCTCATTCCAAAGTTAATCTAGCCCTATCATCCAAATGTAAACTTTCAGACCTAGCTATCACAGGTAAAACTGCTGTATCTTGTGCTTGAATACAACAGTTGCATCTTCATGGCCACTTATTACCAAAAATCAATAAAACAAAACTTGTAGATAGAAGAAAGATGGCTTGCAAAATTTTGGTTCTACTGATTTTAGATTGGCAAAATTATAAGAAAATAAACAAAAGCTTTATGATTAAAATCATGAGGCTTTTCTTGATAATAGGTGGTCACATATTATATTGAACAATACAGTCAAAATGAAAAGTATTTTTGCTAAAAGAGAGGTCCATTTTTAAATTGTGAAAAAACGGTAATTTTCTACCTGAGGGATTTCTTGAGAGAAAACTCATCAAAATTGAATCTATTTAAAATTTCTGGGGAAAGGATATACTAGTGACTTTCAACAGAGGATCACCTGAGCAAGTAAATTCTATTTTAATAGCCAGATGGTAAGGAGGAAGTCTAAGCTTGGGAAGAAAAGGTACTGTTGAAGTCTTAAATGAGAGGAGGGAGATAAATCACAATATGTGGAAAGGATCATCCTAAGAGAGGTTGGAAATTGATCTTTCACAGGCATGAAGGATGAGCTTCTGGTTTTTGAAAATTAATGTCCTAAGGGCAATCCTCTTGTCAAGCTATGGTATGATACTTTGGTACACGACTTCCTTCTCTCACAAAAACTTTAATCAGAGCCTGCCTCTCCCCCTTTCCACACCTCTTCCCAACCCCGCCCCCCCCAGTTATTCTTCTGTAGTGTATGGAGCAGAGCTGCGAAACATGCAGTTCAGCAGGGGACATTTATGCTCAAAAAATTTTTAAAGCAATTCAGTCAATTGCATTTGTACAATTGTCAGTAATGTATAAAGGTGAAAAGCACTGGTGGTTTCAGGAAAACAAATCCTTTCATTTTAGAGAATATAAGAATACTGAATATTAGGGATGCAAGCCACAGAATTCATAGAATTACAGATTTAGCTGGGTAGAAGATAGATTCACCTGGGAACAGCTAAGAAGAAATAGAGTAGCTACTTGTAATTTATAGAATACCAGGGAAAGAGGGAAGAAATATTTGGAAAGTTGTGTACCTGGGGTGCAGGTCCAGCAAAGGCTGCTAAGCTTTGTAGTAAACCAAAGAAAGGTGTTGAAGACAGACTATACTGAATGAAAGGGAAATAACTTAGTATAAATTTTGGAGAGATTGCTGTAAGAGCTTTTAACTCAGCGAGATAGGTATAAAAAGGGTTGGTAGAAGCTTGAATCTTTCACTGTCAAATAGGAACTTCTCTGACATGCAAGAAGTGTGGAAAGGAGACTACTCTCAGCTTTGTGCATCACCATCACCACGGCATCAAATAGTAACACCCTTCTATTTTAGCCTAAAACTAACAAGTGCTTAAATGTATGGCTACTAGATCTGGATGCTATTGCTCATACCATGTCATATGAGATGCAATGTATTTGGAAATCCCCTGTGGAAGCACTGACACTTCATTTTGCAGATGCAAGAGATCTTACTGTACCTCCTTCAGAAAAATGTTATTGAAGAAGCATGGTTATCATTTGTGTGATATCACTGTTCACTGTTACAAGACCAGGTACTCAGCATGGCCTGCCATGATGGAAATCACCAGTAGGACCAAGTTTCTTTTTTACTCTCTTAAAAGAGGAGGAAAGCAAGGCAAATGGAAAATTATTCACTGAGCATTTGTAGATAGCAAATGTACAATAGCTGCAGAACAATCTAGACCAGAAACCTAAATTTGTCTCTTGCAGAAAGGAATTCAGAACATGTCTGTTCATTAGCATTATTAAGAAAGTCTACAGTCAAGAAAGCCTATATTCCTAGACTAAACTAGTCATCTAAACTTCTAGAGCCAATGGTGACAGTCACACCTACAGAGTAATTAATTCCATCTTAAAATAGGTCAATAAGAAAGTAAGGTTGAATCACAACTGATAAGGCCTGTCTTTATTATTCATAGAAAAACTCCACATTAACAAATTAGGTAAAATAAGTCTTACTCAGAGTAACCAGCTATCTCTGTTAGGCAGTCACACTAGGTAAAAACTAATATATTTCCTTACTGACTAGAACTTCTCAATTTGGCTATTGCTGTTCTTCAGCAATTAGCGTGATCTCCTTGAACATTACTTCTACTGATATATTGCATTATTATAGGACATTTTATAATTTTATTCTTTCTGCAATATCAAAAAAAGATATCTGCATCCTATTGCTATAAACTGATTGTAAATGAACAGTTTGATACAAGGTAACAGATTTCTCTGGAGGCAGGGCTCTGACATGTTTTTTTAATTCTTCAGTTTTAGTTACTCCAGCATGACCAAAAATTCAACAAACACTAATAAGTAGATTGGCACTAAAATGTACCTAAAAATCCAAATATTCCCAGTTGCTTTCTTGATAAAGGTTGATACAGCTTTGTTTGGAAATCCCTTAAAGACATAATTTTTCCCTAGCTTCTCCGTTGTTTCCTCATTCTTTGAAATAGAACTAGTAAAGCTTCATATTTTTTTCTTCAATTCATGTGAGTGTTCAGTTTCTTTTCCAGTCAAGAGGTTTAAAGTGAAATAAAAAATTACAAAGAGGAGGATGACAACTCAAGTAATATTTTCCAAGACAGACAGAGGAAGGAAACATTCGTGTATAGATAGGGGTGGGTTTTTTTAGAATTTCTGTTCTCACTTTCTACAAGCCTTTTTAAAAAAAATAAAATACTGTATAAGCATTGCATGTATACTAGATGACAGTGTTCATTATTTTACTTTCAACACAAACAAGATTTAGAGAGTAAAAAATACTAAGGATATACTTCCATGTTAAAGAAGGACCCTGGAAACAACTACACTAAAATTCACAATACAACTACATTGCTGAATTGGTGGTCTGCAGTTTTTTTGTTTTCCCTTAGGAATATAATACATATGATTTTAGATTAAAATTTAGGTTTCTTCCTTATATGTGTAACCTGTTATTTCATCTTGTAGTTCAAAGTTTTTCACTTTGTCTGTACTACCAAGGGTACACATAACAGAAGTGAAAAGTCTGATTAATACTACTATCAAGAGTGTGTGCTAATCTCTTATATCCAGAGAAGTTGTAGGTTATTTCCAAGCTGACATCATTTGTAGAAAAAAAGCATTTTTTAAATGCCTGACATGATTGGGAAATTTATAATCTAAAATACATACTCCCTCTTTATGTTTTTTATGCAGATTATTCTATCTGGCTCTTTTTGTCTCTTTCATTCCATGAAATGCTTCAGGACCCTGATGATAGGCATGGCATAAAAGAAAGGTCAAAATTATATTATCAAAACAAGACATATAAAAATAGCACTTAAAAGGTTTGTACTTAGAAGAGATAAATCAAATTTATATATGTGTATTGCCTATCTAAACAGAAATTATTGTTGTCCTGACAGTCATCAGCAATACTTATTTGTGTTATGAAAAAACCTCCCTTTCACAGCATGTGGTGGATCCTGGGATGTCCTTTCCATCCTTCAGGTTTCTGGGTGGGGATCAGGAAGAAGGCATGGGGATGCTCAGCCTAGGCCAGGGGCACCCCAGGGACTGGCAGAGCCTATCCTGCCATCCCAACCAGGAGCAGGGGCAGCCAGGGGCTGCCAGAGCAGCCCCAGGCACCTCCCTGAGGATGGAAGAGGAACAACCAGTTGGGCCTGGCTCAGTGGGGCCCATGGGTGGACGGGGTAGGGAGCAGCTGGAGACTAGCCCTGCTGCAACGTCACTGCTGAAATGGGGTCCTGGGCAGGTACATACAGGCCCATGAGCATCCTTGGGGCCCAGATAGAGGCCTCTCCTTCCAGGAAGGTCTGTTCTCACACCCTGCAGAGGTCTGGGTTCAGCCAAGGGACAGCCTGGCAGCACCCGAGAAAGACAGAGCCAGAAGCAGTGGTCAGGTCCAGCCAAGAAGCCAAACCATAAGGCAAGATTTTGGTGTTGAGTCAGGTCTGGAATCAAGCTGGGAAGTCAACTCACAAGTCATGGCCAGGATCAGGTTCAGGGATCACCAAACTAGACTTAGCTGGGCTAGGGAGCTAGCCCAGAGAGTGAGCTCAGTTCAAATGGGTCTGTAGAGAAACAAGGTCAACACCGTGGCCAAGCTGAGGATCAATGCTCCTCCATCATTACTCAGGGAGCGAAGGCCTGTGACTGAGCTTATATAGAACTCTTGGACACATGGGTGTGGGTGAAGGCCCCAGGTAAGGCTGGTCAGGGTCTTTATGGCTTATTAGTGCATATAGTGATGACGGGAATGGTGAGTCAGATTGAATACGACTGTGCTCTACTGTGGGTTCTTGATTTTACAGGTACACATGTACAAACTAAAAATTGGCATGACTATCCCTAACTACAGCAAGACAGGGACACAGTCATTCCTAACTGAAGAGGCACTGACAGGAAGCACAACAGACAGTTCTTGAATTCAAGACTAAAACTTCTATAAGCAGCAACTTCTGATTTCTCTATCACAGAACCATAGAAACTAAGAGAGGAATGGACTTAAAGACACCATCTAGTCCATTTACCTGCCTCAAAAGCTGTAGAATTGCAGCTCTATCTTTCCTAACAGCTGTTCTTAAAAATCTCCAGTAATGGCTTTATATAAGACATATGCCCATGGTGCATGCCCTGCTGGAAAACATTCACTTTTGTGTGTTTTTTTAAAATTCTAACAGTTTCCCTCAATCTTTTTTACTTCAGAGTCTCTTATTTCTTGTCCTGTCCATCAAAAACACAGAGAACAGATTATTTCTTCCCTCTGTCTATTAGTTTCTTCTAGTTTTCAAGACTTACCAACTGCTACCTCTATCTTTTCCTTCACTGACTAAATAAATCCAGGTATTTCAAGATTTCCTCATAAGTCATATGTTTGAAGAGATGGACCGCTCTTGCTGTTCATTTCCGAATTTTCTCCAATTGCAGTATATTGTTCATGAAGCATGAAGATTGAAAGAAATACTCTGGTTGCTAAATACATACTAAATACACCAGCTTGTTGACTTTCAAGGTACAACCTGACATTTGTCTTTATTATATTGCACCCATTCTTTTCCAGATATTTTTCTCAAGTTTACTAGAAGCACTTTGAATTGTAATACAATCTTCTAGTGTAGTTGTTGTCATCTGCAAATTTAAGAGTCATACTCCCTACTTCTTCAACACGGACACTAATGAAATAGTGAATAGGATCCTACTAAAACCCCACTCAATATATTTTCCTTGTTATTATAAAGAAAATAATTTATAATTATTCTAGGGAAGGAAACTTTCAGGTCTTCAAGGAGTTAGTCTATAGGACTCTCTGGGAAATAGCCCTCAGGGAGAGGGGAACAGAACAAAGCTGGCAGATTTTAAGGATGCTTGCCACAGAGTGCAAAGCTCTTAACTCCAAGGTGTCAGAAATCAGGTAAGAAAGACAAGAGACAGGCATTACTGAGTTGAGACCTGCTGATCAAGCTAAACGGCAAGAAGGAACTGCACAGGCAGTTCAAACAGGGTCAGGGCAATCTTCAATATCAATACAGGATGGGAGATGGTGGGATTGAAAACACCCCTGCAGAGAAGGACTTTGGGGTACTAGTGGATTAAAAGATGGTCATGGGCTTGCAATGTGCACTTGCAGTCCAGAAGGCAACCATATCCTGGGCTGCATCAAAAGAAGCCTGGCAGAGAGTTGATTCTGCCCCTCTACTCTGCTCTGGTGAGACCCCACCTGGAGTACTGTGCCAGCTCTGAAGCCCTGAGCACGAGAAAGACGTTGACCTATTGGAGCAGGTCTAGAAGAGGGCCACAAAAATGATCAGAGGGCTGAAACACCTCTCCTATGAGGAAAGGCTGAGAGTTGGGGTTGTTCAGTGGGGAGAAGAGAAGTCTCCATCAAGACCTTATAGCAGCATTTCAGTACTTAAAGGGGGCCTGTGAGAAAGGTGGGGACAGTCTTTTTAGCAGGACCTGTTGTGAAAGGACAAGGGGTAATGGTTTTAATCTAAAAGAGAGTAGATTCAGGCTAGATATAAGGAAGAAATTTTTTACAATGAGGGTGGTGAATCACTCAAACAAGTTGCCCGGAGAGGTGGTAGATGCCTCATCCCTGGAAACATCCAAGGCCAGGTTGGATGGGGCTCTGAGCAACCTGATCTAGTTGAAGATGTCCCTGCTCATTGCAGGAGGGTTGGACTAGATGATTTTTAAATGTACCTTCCAACCCAAACCATTCTATGATTCAATAATTCCTAGCATGATGCCACGTTTCCGTTCAAGAATGAAGCTACTTGACACATTTTGTTCTTAGTGAATCTATACATCTAGGTGTTTATGAAAAAATAAAGAGTCTATAACTTCCTACATCCCCTTTGTGATGCACTCGCTCTCCTCCAGACCTTTTGAGCACCATCTGTTTCCTAAAAGTTTACAAAGATAGCTGTGAATGACTTTGAGTCCGTATCAAGCTTGTTCTCTAAGTATTTGGTGAGAAATTCGACTGAGCCAAGGTGATTTGAAAAAAAGATGTTTAAATAGCCCTTAACCCCACATTCCCTCAGAGGGAACCTATTTGATGCTGGTATTAATTCTGTTGGCCTACTGTAAGACATATCTCCTCAGTCACTAAGGTCACCATTCCCTACAAAAGTCCTCAGTCTCATCCCCACCAATCACAAAGGACAGTTAATTCTATACCTGAAACTCCCTGACCATAGTCCCCACCAAACCATGCTGCCACTGGCCCAGGCTGAGAACAATCCCTGCAGCAACTGGCTGTGGAGGGAAGAAGGAGAGCTGTCCCCTGTTATTACGCTCCATCATTGTGTTTCTCCTCCTATAGGCAAGCAGTGACTCAGCCCTCATGTGTGATCCTTCTCAGACTCATATAGGTCAGAACTAGGGCAGTGGCAACTGGTGGATTTGGGCCTCGCACCCCTCACACTGGTCCATAGGGAAACAGCCTGTTTCTCTATGAGGGATGGCTGCCACAGGCTCAAACCAGCCTCCTGCATGGCTACAAAGCCTACCTATGGTCCTCATTGTCTTTTCAGCCCTCAGCTGCACCTTCAGGGAAGCAGAGTAAGATGTGACCCCAGTATGATTAGTCCTGTAGACCACACAGTGACACTTCCCCAGACATTAATATCCATGGATACTTGACTGAAGACAAAGTATAAAGAAGAGTGCTCTTAGTACTGTGGAGTTATGCTTGTTCCCACAGAAACTATTTACTAAGGTATTTTTGTGTTATTCCCTCATTCCTGTTTAAGTCTTTCACAACACAGGTGTGGCATATCTAGCAGCTACTGTTCAAATTATCTCATCCACTCTCTTCAAGCCCACTTCGAGACTTCAAGTCAGTCATCTTTCCTATTATATTCATCAAATTCACTGAAATGCTTTCCTTCTTGAATGAAATGCATTACCTTCAGGGAAAGAAAACAGCCTGCCGTGAGGTAGAATAGATTTGGTACTGTAAGCCTCACCTCCTCCCATTAGTCAAATAGGTTAAACCCATCTGCCATGTTTTTAGATGTCCGTTTTCTAGACAAAGGATTTGTTTGGGGGAGCAAATACATCTTTAACATCAATAACCTAAACCAAGGTATTACACCTTATATAAAAGAAGTCATTTGAAAGCCAAGGACATACAATAAATTTCATTGTTTTTCCACTCCCAGGAGAGAGGCTAACATGCCTAACCACACTCTAGAGGAAAGAAAATTAAAATCTTCTCAAGACAAACTGAGAAACCTGATGTTTTTCTTTCTTCTGTAAAATGAAACACAAATTTCCATATTCAGGTCTGAATAGTCTCCTTGAAGCAAAGGCTAATTTGAAATGAGTGCCTGGAATACTTTCCCAGGACAAACATCCTCTTCATCAATTTATTCGCTATGTGTATCCTGAGAGCTTCCACATACAGAGTCACTCTAGAGATGTTTCAGCTGCACTTCAGGATGAAACCCAGAAGTTTTTTTGAGGAAAAGTAGATACACAGAAAAAAACAGGAAACCTTCAGTCTGGTTTATCAATACACTAAGATTGCAACAGGCAACTTGGAGTTCATCTGCTCTGATTGAGCCTTTAAATGCAATTTGACCTTGTCTGCTTTTAAGAGACATATTTTATTTAGCTACTTCCAGCTTTTAGAGCTAATGTCCTAGTTCACTTGGAACTAAAAAACAGCTCCATCTTCTTACAAGTGCTGGAATGTCAGTCACAAAGGCTGCTTTAAACAGCACTATTTTGATTCCTCTTTCAAATTCCCTCCTAAATGAGTCTTCCATAGCATTCACAACTGACTGTTGAATTCTGAAAATTCTTCAGAAGCCAAATCTCCAGACACGGTTTTTACAGTCTTCATAGTCACTGAAATGTTGATAAGAGTGGGGACTAAATAGAATCATAAAACAGTAGAATTCTTTAGGTTGGAAAAGACCTTTAAGATCATCAAGTCCAACTGTTACCCCAGCACAGCCAAGTCAACCTGTAAACCATGTCCCTAAGTGCCACATCTACATGTCTTTTAATTACCTCCAATGAGTTCACTACTTCCCTGGGCAGCCTCTTCCAGGGCTTGACAACCCTTTCACAGAAGACATTTTTCCTAATGTCCAACCTAAACCTCCCCTGGTGCAACTTGAGGCCATTTCCTCTTGTCCTATCACTTGTCACTTGGGAGAAAAGACTAGCACCCACCTCTCTACAACCTCCTTTCAGGTAGTCGTAGAGAGTGAGAATGTCTCCCCCTGAGCCTCCTTTTCTCCAGGCTAAACAACCCCATTTACCTCAGTCACTCCTCATAAGACTTGTTCTCTAGACCNCCAGTTTCTCCAGGAGAATGCTGCAGGAAATGGTGTAAAATGCTTTACTGAAGTCTAGGTAGACAATATTCACAGCCTTTCCCTCATCCACAAGTGGGTTACCTTGTCATAGAATGTGAGTCAAGAAGGACCTGCCTTTCATAAATCCATGCTGTTTGGGCCTGATCGCCTGGTTTCCTGTACCTGCCGCATGACAGCACTCAAGATGATCTGCTCCATAATCTTCCCTGGCACAGAGGTCAGACTGACAGGCCTGTAGTTCCCCAGATCCTCTTTCTGGCTCTTGTAGATGGGTGTCACATTTGCCAACCTCCAGCCAACTGGGACCTCCCAAGTTAATCAGGACTGCTGCTAAATGTTTGAATGTGTCTTGGATATTTATCAAATCAAGGTGCCAAGAGGGGTGATATCATACAGGATTTCATCTATTTTGTTTCTGATGAAAAGAGATACGTTTGGAATAGAAGGAAAAAAAGCAGTAGGGGCAATGAGGAAGCAGTGTTAAGGTAAGAAGTCAAGAAGTACATGTAAACAATATTTCTGGCCATGAAATCCAGTATAGGACTATTATTCTTCATCCTGGAATATGAAAAAGCTGACGGAGGAGGGAATAGGCTATACTGAAGTGCTGTACTGAGGGGAAGGCATGGAAATAATAGAGAAAGGGAAAAGGAAAAGTAGAAGGGAATGAACATTTCCTCTACCAAAAGGATGTAAGAGCTAACATGTAGAAACTAAGGATGACAGAAAAGTCCTTCATGTCCCTTGATGGAGATTTTGAAAAAAATGAGAGAAAAATGGATATGGTACAAGATGAATAAACATACAGCTTTGGCATTTGGACAGATATACAGACATTTGGATTATCCTTGTGGTGGTTTAGACCCAGCCGGGACCTAAGCACCATATGTCTGCTTCCCATTGCTCTCCCACTCCCAGATGGGAAGGGGAGAGGGAGGAAAATACAAACCCTGCAGGTTGAGATAAGGAGAATTTAATACAGCTATGCAAAAGGAACAGTCAGAAGAACAACAGTAACAGTGAGGAGACAATATACAAAACAAGTGATATAAAGCGTACAGACCCCCCCAAACTGAAAGCATCAACCCCCAGCTCAGACCATGTGCTCCTGGCTTTAAGGGCATGAGGTCAGCATGGTATCGAATAGCCGACTGGCTGGTTTGGGTGTCTATCCTGGCTGTGGCTCCCTCCCAACTCCTGGTGAAAATGAACTCTACCCTAGTCAATCCAGGACATCATCGTTTTCAGAATTTATATACATTTTAGGACATATATGCTACTACCAGAAAAAGAAAGAAAGTAGCAAAACGAGAGAAAAAGATACAACAGAAATAAAAAAGACAACCCTTAGTTCCTTTCTAGTCAAAGCATATTTGCAATCACCAATTTTTATTTAGAAGAGAAGAATTTCTATAGATCATAGCTCTGCCAATGATACAACTACTCATAATATCAGTTTTGTTCAGCTCCACACGAGGCTTTTTTGCCTTCAATGATCTTAATCCTACAATCATCATTTTTACATATTGAAAGTTACCTCAACATGGCCTACTCTGTGAAAAGCACACAAGTTTGGCAAAGACAAGATATAAAATCTACATANAACACAGTATTTGAGATGCAGCCTCAGCAATGCCAAGTACAGGGGGACAATCACTTCCTTAGTCCAGCTGGCCACACTATTTCTGATACAGGCCAGGATCCCGTTGGCCTTCTTGGCCACCTGGGTACACTGCTGGCTCATATTCAGGTGGCTGTCAAACAACACCTGGAGGTCCTTTTCCACCAGGCAGCTTTCCAGCCACTCTTCCCCAAGCCTGTAGATTTGCATGGGGTTGTTGTGATCCAAGCATAGGACCTGTTACTTGGCCTTGTTGAACCTCATACCACTGGCCTCAGTCCTTTGATCCAGCACATCCAGATACCTCTGTAGAGCCTCCTTACCCCCAAGCAGATCAACAATTCCATTCAACTTGGTGTGGTCTGAAAACTTGCTGAGGGTGCCTTTGATCCCCTTGTCCAGATTATTCATAAAGATATTAAAGAGAACATGTTCCAATACTGACCCCTGGGAAACACCACTTGTAACCACCAACCAACAGGGTTTAACTCCATTCATCACCACCCTTTGGGCCCAGCCATCCAGAAGTACAGTGAAACAGATGCCCATCCAAGCCATGAGCAGCCAGTTTCTCCAGGAGAATGCTGCAGGAAATGGTGTAAAATGCTTTACTGAAGTCTAGGTAGACAATATTCACAGCCTTTCCCTCATCCACAAGTGGGTTACCTTGTCATAGAATGTGAGTCAAGAAGGACCTGCCTTTCATAAATCCATGCTGTTTGGGCCTGATCGCCTGGTTTCCTGTACCTGCCGCATGACAGCACTCAAGATGATCTGCTCCATAATCTTCCCTGGCACAGAGGTCAGACTGACAGGCCTGTAGTTCCCCAGATCCTCTTTCTGGCTCTTGTAGATGGGTGTCACATTTGCCAACCTCCAGCCAACTGGGACCTCCCAAGTTAATCAGGACTGCTGCTAAATGTTTGAATGTGTCTTGGATATTTATCAAATCAAGGTGCCAAGAGGGGTGATATCATACAGGATTTCATCTATTTTGTTTCTGATGAAAAGAGATACGTTTGGAATAGAAGGAAAAAAAGCAGTAGGGGCAATGAGGAAGCAGTGTTAAGGTAAGAAGTCAAGAAGTACATGTAAACAATATTTCTGGCCATGAAATCCAGTATAGGACTATTATTCTTCATCCTGGAATATGAAAAAGCTGACGGAGGAGGGAATAGGCTATACTGAAGTGCTGTACTGAGGGGAAGGCATGGAAATAATAGAGAAAGGGAAAAGGAAAAGTAGAAGGGAATGAACATTTCCTCTACCAAAAGGATGTAAGAGCTAACATGTAGAAACTAAGGATGACAGAAAAGTCCTTCATGTCCCTTGATGGAGATTTTGAAAAAAATGAGAGAAAAATGGATATGGTACAAGATGAATAAACATACAGCTTTGGCATTTGGACAGATATACAGACATTTGGATTATCCTTGTGGTGGTTTAGACCCAGCCGGGACCTAAGCACCATATGTCTGCTTCCCATTGCTCTCCCACTCCCAGATGGGAAGGGGAGAGGGAGGAAAATACAAACCCTGCAGGTTGAGATAAGGAGAATTTAATACAGCTATGCAAAAGGAACAGTCAGAAGAACAACAGTAACAATAACAGTGGGGAGACAATGTACAAAACAAGTGATATAAAACATACAGACCTCGAACAGAGATGAACACGACAACCACCAGCTTGGATCAAGAGCTCCTGGTGCCATGGGCATGACATCAGTATGGTATCAAATAGTCCACTGGCTGGTTCAGTTGTCTATCCTAGCTACGGCTCCCTCCCAACTTCTGGTGAAAATTAACCCCATCCTAGCCAAACCAGGACAATCCCGAACAAGAGCAACAGTTAGAGAAGAGGTGAAAGTTTTCAAAATGTTTCTCAACATTGAATAAAACCTATATATTTCAAAACAAGTGTCTTAGTGACACAGCAAAATGGACCAAAAATAAGGTATGGTCTGTGAAATATGAGTACACATTAAGAGAACTGCAGAAACAACAGCTGAAGGGGAAACTTTTTCCTTTACTTGTGTATGACAGTTGAGAGATGAATGCTATAGAAGATGAGTATGGTCGTTCAAGAAAGAAAGGGAAACAAGTTATGAGCAGAGGCAAAGCAAAATTACAACAAAGGTTGGAGAAATATATAAAACCTGAAAAGCTGCATGAATGGCTAGGAAAGTGAATGGTGATGATGGAGGTAACAAAAAGGGAATGTGAGCTTAAAATGATACAATCCAATCCATGAGGTAGAAGTAAAAATGACAGCATAATATGAAATAATTGGAGAAAAGTAAGGGAGAGAAGGAAACTTAGAAGAAAAAAATTACATTAGGAAAACGGGAAGCTGGAAAATCATCACAGGTTATTGTAATGAGAAGGTAAGTCAGAGGGAATTGCTTGCAGTGCAAGTCTTTGCTTTTCTGCTGCACTAGTATGAAGACATCATTCCCCTACATTGCCCAGTCCAGTACACCCACAGATTTGGGCAGAGGAAAGATGAATGAGGAGCAGAGTGAACTCATCAGCAGACACGCATTTAAGATGGTAAAGTCCTGATCTTCACAACTGGGCTAAGATCAGAAATATGCTGAGATGCAGAAATTCACTTACAGTCACTCTCTTAGAATTACCCTTGTTCAGTGGGAATCCCCATTCAATGTACAAAATAAACTGAGAATTGCCAGGATGAATCACAGCACTGGTCCAGCCTGCCCTAGCCAATACCAACAGATGTTATGTACCAGACACCTTGGGCACAAGATCATTGCAAAATATGTTGCTATTTAAGTCATAGCCTTCATTTGCAGTTATTTCTGTATTTTAATTATAAGACCCCTCTTGTGCAAGCCACATTGCTTTGTAATAACTCTACAAGTGCAGTAAAAACAAAGGGATACATTTACTTATAAATATACATCAAATTAATAATTCTTTTTAAATTGTGGCCTGTAGTCTAGTTGTGAACTCATTTTTTTTTTCTTCTTTGTGATGAAAAGCATAAAGGCTTACAAAAATTAGTATAAGCAAATATCAAGACATGAAAAAGCATAAAAGTACAATGTGTCAGTATGACCGCTGAGCTGTACTCACATGCATCACACAGTAAAAATCTCCACCCTGGGACAGATGGAATTACCAGGAAACTTAACAGCATGTAGGCATCCAGAGAAAATAATGGTTCTCTTATAGCCACCAACTTCTCTGCCTGTGATTTAATGCCCTTAAAATGCCAAAAAAATTACTCATTACAAGTGTAGGTCCCAAGAAGGAAACAGACTACCAAAACAAAAGTGAGATGCAAATGTTCTTTAAGTAATGGCATTTCTCAAGTGTTCATTAAAAGACATTAAAAAAATTATTTCACTGATGCCTTCTGTGTACCACAGTGATCTCCATGAATCCTGCAGAAATTCAGGCTCTGATCCTGCAAACTGGTATACTCACTTTAAATTTTCAAGTAGTCCTGTTAGCCTTGCTGGAATTACTCTTTCATATAAGTCAAGCACTGTTATCAGCATTTCTATGATTAGAGAAAAGTTTCCAAAACTCATTAAAGTATTTGTCAAAGAAGCAGGTTGCTGAGTAGGATTCTAACAGGGTACTAGAGACGAAAGTGAGATGTAAGCCACAAACAACTTGATGTCATGTTGAGGAGTACTCCACAAACACTGAATGTTGCTGAAATACTTCATACTTTATCTGGACATGCTCCTGGAATAAATGAATTCAAAGTGTATTTGAGGAATTAAAAATTAATTAATAAAAAAAAGTTGTGACAACACATACGAGGAAGTATCATTACTTTCACTATGCTCAATTCTTTACAAAAAGAGAATAGATGCACTCTCCTCTGATATATTAAAGAGATCAGTTCCCACTTCATTTACATTTCTGTTCTGTCAGGAAATACCAAAGGTTTAGGTCTCTGGTCATGTCTTACAATTTGCCTACACACAAAATTGCCCAGATAGTAGTACAAGATGTGCTTTAAAACCAGCTTTGTTTAAACCATGGTGATCACTCATAGGAACTCAGCAGGGTCAAATGTGGTGTTCTGCTAGGAACATAAAGTCTGCTTCAAGTAAAATATGAGTATAACCATTACTTTATCAAAAAGACAATTTTTAAATATGTATTTCTCATCCCACAACACCACAGTACGTCTTTAGATAAGTATTGTTTTGAAGGTCCTAAGTCAACACAATGAAATATCATGGGCCTATAGCCCCAGCAAAAGTGAAGGGAAGGCATCACTTTGCGAAATTCACTCTGTGAAAGTAGAAGACAAGTTCACTTCTCTCCTGTGGTTGGTAAGAACCCTGAGTAATTTCATGTGAGTACAAGAAGTTTCAGGATGAAAGGTGTAAAAGTGAGAGAAGTTTTAGATTTTCCTTGTAGCGTTCCCAAGATATATATCTAACAAACCCCACGTCAATTTGTTTAATGAAATTTTCAGCTTAAAATGACTGCAAGCCACTGCAAAAATCAGATTCATTTCTTAAAAAGAAATATGGAGAAAGGACACTTGAGTAAGACTCCATATCCTTGTGACTCAAAAAAGTTTGTCATTCTGGGACCTGATTTTCAATTTTGAATAAAAGATATTGCCCAAGTGTCACGTTTAATTAAAAAAAAAAAAAAGAGCTAAAAGAAA
>VYZX01028812.1:65991-88332 GCA_013401335.1 Brachypteracias leptosomus | reverse complement strand
ATGAGATTTTTCTACTTCGAATAGAGAAATCTGTTTCCAAATCATTTCTCTAGCTGTTGAGTCACTGGCTATTTGAAAATAAGTAATAGTTGTGATTAAGAAAAAATAAGGTTACATAAGACATTGAATTTAACAGTGTTTTCACAACATCTCTGACTATGTGCATATATCCATCAAAGGCATATATATGTTATATATTTCTTTATTCTTATAAATAGTTTGGATTTTCTGTCTGCATACACTGGATACAGCTTCCACTGAAGTAAATTCAAATGAGGCAAGTGAGAGTCTTCCACAGATACAATATTAGGATATATATGTGGGATCAGCATGAATAAATTCATTAATTCTCTCCAGTGAATATTTATTAATTTTATATAATGTTCAAACAAAATAAATACTTGCTATTTCTATGGTACATGCCCTATGGGCTTCAGTGTTAAGAACATAAGAAATTAGTTAATATTTGTTTGAATAACCAACTACATTTAAGAATCCATTCAACTAATGAGGTAACAATTATTTGTTATTAATGCTACATTATATCCTGCAAGAAAATTGGCTTCCTACTCCATCAGTGTTCCATCTAATTATTATTATTCCCAATGTCATTTATGAATTTGCTTTTATTTAAGTTTGTTTTACATATTTTCCAAGCAAATCTGCTCCAACTGAAAACTCTAGAACACTTGTGCTGCTTTTAAATAATCAGGGGGAGCATGTCTGCCATCCAGCAAGTTTTATTGTCGTGTTTTCAAAGTAAATATCACACCTGTGTTTGGTATTTAATCGACAAATTAATTTACATAGAACCCTACCCCCCAGAAAGAACGTAGCATCCCAAATTTCCAGTAAAGTCATGACATAATTGACTGGTATGAAACATCTTTCATTTTCATTGATCTCAAATACAAAATCCTCTCACTGCACCAAGCCCTTATAGATCACCTAGTTTCAAAAGTTTTGCAGAAATCCAAGAACTTTTTTTTTTAAATAATTACACTTTTTTTCCCTGTGCATGTGCATGTCTCAGAAGTCAGTCAGAATATAGTAATCTTGTTTCATATTGCAAATGTTGTGGTTAAAACACAGTTCTGTTTTGAAAAATCTGACAAATTAAGTGGCATTTCCTGTTTGAAAGAGGGGAGCAACAGAATTTTTCAGGAGTGTATAATGTTGATGACATTCAGGTAAGACAACTGCTGTCATGGCATGGCACTGAGCCTAGCATATGGGACAAGTCTAGTCTACAGTTCAGAATGTAAGAAAAAATATTCCCTGCACTCAAAATAATGCAAATCATGTCTATTCATGCAGACATTCAAATAAAGTATTACCAGGTTCACAAATTAATTCAGCCCTCCTGCAAGAACCTCATTTGCTGTCATAGCAGAAACATCCAGGCAGACAAAATCCTGTGTGGTCAAGCAACTTGCAGTGTTGCTGAAGTTGATGTCTATGGAGTGTTCTTCAGGTGACATCCTCCTTTGATTGAATCCTAAACTGAAAAATTTTGCCTTACTTATTTACCAGGAGGTAGAAATGCAACATTAGAGCAGGTCCTTAAATATACATCTAAATAAGGGTATAAAGTGCACTTCTGGAAAGCTGTGGCTAGATTCCTTCCCTAGCAGCCCTTTTTACAGTGTAGCTTTGCTAGATCAGGGGAGCAGACAGGTAGGCAGTAAATCCAGTCTACCAACTTTGCCCAGAATTTATCGTGTATTTGAACATGTTGTAAATAAAACTGCAAATTGATAAATTCCATTTAGTAGCTTTGATAAATGAATTTCAGACATTTTCTCCTGAAATTTTTATTTTTTAATAACGGAATCCTATAGCCGTATTCAGATCATGTTATGGTAAGTTCAAGTATTTATCTGCAACATCATATGTTAAAAATAGAGACAAATAAAAATTGAAGGAGGAATTTGATAAAGTAAATACACACCCTAAATCTTGTAGAATAGCTCCACAAAAACTTTGGAATTGTGTTTATGTTGCTACTGTTGGTAATCAGTACTGGATCTTGATCACTGTAGCTGTACAACCCCCTGCTCGAGGAGGTTGCTGATGTTAGTGCACTTCATTCTGCTCTTCCAGTTAGCCTGTGTCTTGACCTGGTTGTTACTGTGACTGGGTTCTGTGAATAGAATTCACCTGAAAAAATGTCTAGATTTTCCGTATAGTCCTAGGGATAAATAGGTCTTCTGGAGTACAAATCCTCTCTATCTAAAGTAGAAATCTAAAACAGGCCAGACGAACCGTGTTCAAAAAAAAATCTGTTTCTTCTCACTTACAGAACTTACAGAGAATCCAGGGTAACTAACACAAACACAGATGTCAACACCATGAAATTCCATCTTACATGAGATGAATCCCCTGTCAAAGGCCTAAACCTGCTGGCTTTCAAGCCCAAAAGGACTTCGGAATTGTCCTCCTCTTGTAGAAAGACCCAAGTCCGTTAAAACAATTGTCCCTGGAATGTCTTCCACAACAAAGGATTCCACTAACAGACTTGTTCACCTGTATGTGCAGCAAGTGTTGAGCAAGGATTGACCTTTCCCATGCATTGAAACATCCTCAGTTCTAGTATTCATATGAAATAGTTATACTCTGACCTATATCTGACATCTCTTATCAGGATTTTCAAATATCCAATAGCCTGTGCTGGCAAGCATCTGGAAATCTGATAGATTGCCACCTGCAGCAACAGGACAAATAAATTACTATAAAAATTACTATCCATGACCTAAGCCAGTAAAATTAGGTCAGCAATAAACATAAGATAAAGCTATCCATCTGTAGTATGACATACAGGAGATAAAAATATATGTATCTTGACAAGCTGATTTTTAGAATTATTTTTTTCTAAGGTAAAACATCCAAGTGCCCAGGCAACAAATATTATGCACAAAATTCTATCAATATGATAATGGTGCTTCTATAAGTAAATGAACACACAGGAATTAAATAAAATCTAAAACAAGAACAAGTATGTAAGTTTATGAACAAGTGAAAGTACACAAACAGGCATGTGTAAACTTATCTTGTGTTATATGAATCATCTTGACATGCAACTATAACGGCAGCTTTCATTAGAAAGGGGAACAGCAAAAACTTCTAAGAAATGAAGTAGGAATGCTTCCTAACGTTCAGTGGTTTGACATTCTTTTGTTAAGAAGGTGAAGAAAGCATAAGCAGAGCCTGCCTGCATTTCATGAGTCACTTCAGAAATTAAGAGTTTTGAGTATGAAGCTGTGTCACTTGAAAAAGAGGACATGATATGCATGTGGTGGACATGAAAATGCTAGATACATTTCTTGTTGTTAGTTGTGGGCTCTGTTTTACAAATGCTTATCTTTCAAAGGATGATATTTCAGAGAAACAGGTAATATTTGCTACCTGAAGGTTTTCATTTTATACTAGAGTGTAGATACATCTTATAGAAAGGAAGATGTCATTGGAGTTTTAAGGACTCAGGAAATAAAAGAGCGTGTGTATGTGGTGTAATCATGAACATCTTCTTGGATCATAAATTAATTTACATATCTACTGATCTTCCAGCTGATGTTATCTTATCTTTCCTGAAAATCATTCACAGATACATTTAATATTCTGAGATACAGCTGTCTGGTGGCCTACTGCAAACACTGCCATGGGCTGGGAAAGGAGGGGAGAGATATATCCATATGCATGTACACACTTATAATGATCTTGTTCCAAATTCCAACAGCAGACTGAACTACGTCTTTATGGTTAAAGTCCTAGAAGCAATGGACAACTATTTGAAACCAGCTTTCTCATACAAACTAACCTACCTCATGTTGAAGGATTTACAGGTTCTGGTCTGTCTCATCTCCACCAACAAGGTTATCCCGTTTTGATTTCATCAGCACTGATTCAGCAGCAAACTTTCTTGGCCAGATCAGTGCTATTGTGCACACTGAAAAGAAGTGGAAAAATATGAACTGGTCTTTCAACCTCTCTGATAAATTTGCTACTTTGAGATCCCCTAAGACATTGAAGTGTCATTTCAAATGGTTTCTTCCATTGAGAAACGCTTTTGACTTTTTTTATTCAGTCTCAGAACATTGGAAACATGACTGATTATACATAGCAATTTATCTCTTTGTGAACATTGAATACACAGCAACATAGTTGTTTGATGTTCTAAATTATTAGAAGGGAATATTTCACTTTGTGCTCAGTTGCCAAGTACTACAAAGAGCTAAAGTGATGGAGGGAAATGTTTTGGCTAATACCAAATCTTCCTTGCTCTACTCTGCCACCTGTTCTTTCTGCAGGATAGGAAAATGCAGGGAAAGGTCGGACAGGCTGAAAGAATGAAGTTGTGCAATGACTACATTTTGCTGGAAGAGAACAGCACTGAAACATTGAGATATTAGGTGTTTTTCTTTAGCAAACTCAAACTCAAGAATTCTGCAGTAACATCATACTTCCAGTTTTCACTCAGGGAAGCTTGCAAGCCTTCACATTTGCACACAAACACACTGAAAACATGTTCCTAAAATGCAGAACACATGAAGGAACAGGAAAACCCGTTTTACCACTTCTAAATCAATGTGCTGGTATTTTGCTTCTGACTTCAAGTCTTTGCACTTGGAGAAATCACACAGAGTTGATAAAGAATCTTGCAACCATGCAATTTTATGATGACCATAAGCCTTGTGGAAACATGGCTGTTTCAAAAGACTTTCAATAAATAACAAGCAGCATTTGTCCTGGTTTACAGCCAACTCATGTCTTCACTATGACCTCTAATCACTGAAGCTTGTGACCGCAGAGTTCCACTTCTCTCCCACTAGGATTACATTAGGACCAAACTGCCCCAAATTAAAGCAGGACTTTTAGGATACTTTAGCAAAATCTCCAGCAGCTCTGGAGGGTAGGAGAACCTTGGTCACAGAGTTTTCACATTCCTCACTATGCAAAGCTGCACGGAGTTTGTGCTGAAGCCAGACTTTCTCTGGCTCCTGGACTTGCACTTCATAGCAGGGATATGTCCTGAGGGGCTTTCCAAAGACCTCTGTGTGCCAGAGACTCCCTCAGAGTCCAAATACCTACCCACAGTCTGCCAGCTGCTGGGAGTAGCACCTGGATTAACCCCGATTTACAACTGCATCACACTTGCAAAATCTCACCTCCAGCTTCAGGGCGTCGGGATAAATCATGTGTGCCCATGTCATCCACACTCAGGGTGATGAGTTAGCTTGAAAGTATAACAGATCATTCACAGAACGAAGACCTACATGGATACAGATATACTTTGCTGCATTGTCACACTGTTAGCCAGTTTATTAGGTATAATCATGCTTCCCTGTTCATGTGTTTGCTGTTGAGTCAGGCTCTGGTCTGGGGTATTTTTCTTTGTTTTTCTCCAGTTCCAGAAATGTAGGAGGAAGAGATGGTCCATATCCTACAGTTAACAGACATAAATGTAATCTTATTTAACCCAACAACAGGACTGGTCATGTGAGGAAGTGCTCCTCACCTGAGCAAAACCACTGGGTATCCAGTCCTCAGTGCTACCACATCCTCCTTTAAAAACAGAGCACGCTGCTACAAGCGCATCTGCAACTTCTTGTTGGTGCAGGATTGCGTTGCTCTCTTTCAAACAAGACAGATCTATTCTTTCATTCCTCCCTCTAATAGAGAAGAAATCAGTTGAGACTGTGACTCAAAGTAAAACTGTTGGCCCCAATGAAGACCACAGTCTCTCCTTTGACGGCTATTTTAGATGTGACTTAACATGAATTTTAGGCACATAATTACTAGTTGGTTTCTCAAGACAACTTGATGCTGGTAACACATTCTGTCAGACTCTTGAGGCTTGATTATTCTAATTCTTTCACTGCCACTTACAGAAAGTGGTGAATAGGACCCTTGGTTGCAGTGAAACACCCTCATATACAGCCTTCCTTGAAGCCACTAGCTTTCAGGGTGTCAATCTGAAAAATGGTAGACCCCATTTTTTCATTTTTTTAAAAAGCTAAATAGAACTACAGTTATAGTGAGATATTGCCTACCCAATGAGCTTCTTCTCCCAGCTACAACTTAGTTTTAAGTGTGACACTGTCCCATCTAAAGTCCTTTCTCAGAGTTGTATTACCTTACTGAAACTAACCCCCTCCTCCTGTTTTATTTATGTGTTGCTTTTGACTTACCTATTCACACTTTTCTTGGAGTGTGCTTATAATTGAGAATTTTTAATTACTATTATTCAGTAAATGAGTTATGCATTAAATTATTAGTTGGTGTTACTATTTTTAATGCTGCTGCTGTCATTAATAAATCTCACTGACATCTCTCAATAAACCTTGCTGACATTTAAAGAGAAAATGCAATTGTATAACCGTGCTTACCATATGTTTAGCAGATTAATATTTGCAACATTCCTCAGTTTTCCTAGGAGCACACAATAGCATAGAAGACATCCAAACATGTAATTTTTCATTCAACATCTCTCTCTCTGTGACATAAAGATACTTATTATCGTATTACCAGGGAACCTTTTTTCTTTTTTAAATCCCATATCTCTGTAGTAACAACTAGTGTTTTCATAAAGGGGATTCTGGGAAGGAAATATTCATCACTGATAAAAGCACAAAATACCATGTACTTTACAGAAAGAAAGATCACTGATTGAAGACTGAATTCTTTAGAAATTTCTGAACTTGTGTGTAGCTTGTAAAAATTCCCCACCCACATTATTCTCTTTGAAGCACATTCTCACAGAGCAGATCCTTCCTTCCATTTCTTGCCATAAAACTGTCAGCTGAGTGTTTCATGTTGTGATACAGCTCTCTATGTTACAGGAAATCGACCTAAGTAGTTTTCCTGTGAATATAAAAGAAGCAGATAAAATCCATTAACCCTTTCAATACATGATATATTTACACAGCTGCAACCTTGCGGGTCTTAGAACAAAGAAAAACAGTCTCAATGGGAAACAGCAATGATTGCAGGGAGGATTTTTTCTTTTCATTAAGAACCTTTTCTCTACTCATTGAATAAAGATACTTGTCGGTATTTTCATAAGTGGCCCTTCTTTATAACACAGCTGTTTCTAACAGTCACAAAATATTTTTTTTTCATACTAAACATTAGCATACTTTCTCAGCCTAGAAAACAAAACATCTGTTTTTCCATCTTGATTTGACAGCCTGGTATGTTGCTGAAAGAGAGCTCTGCCGTGAGTTCAGATTCAGATCTAAATTTTCCATGTGTGATAGATATTTCTGATTTAGTTCTTGCTGAAACCTCTTGCTGGATTCTCAGACATATGCAGATGGTAAGACATTGGGATACTTGAATAAGGCTATACAAATTCATAATCTTTATCTAAATTTCCCTAAACGTCCAGGCAAAGAGAAAGTCTGGAACTTTATAAGGATAACTTGCACTGTGGAGTTCTTAATAAATCTTAATGTCCTGCAGATAATGGTTTATCAAAACACCCACTCACTTAAAAGTATCCTAATATTTTATATGAATAAAATTTACTTTGCAGTCCAAATTGGAGAAGTCAGTAGAGGCCCTCGGCTTAAACTATAATAAGAGGTGAGCAGGGATCTTAAACTCAAGATCCAAAACCCAAAATATATATCATTAACTCTACCTATCAGAACTTTTTTCTACTACCTATGAATTTTGCATTCATTTGTGCTATATTTTACCTGAACTCTGCTGTCAGAATCACTACATAATATCAGGTTGGAAGGAACTTCATGCTACAAGACCAGCTTATCTCATTGCATCTGAATACACTACAAAGCAACTAAACAAAATCATTGAATGGGCACATAGAGGCAGCTCGGAAAAGAACACCAGAAGAACCATCTTCAAAAGCAAAATAGGTCACATTTCAGGGAAAGGTTTTTTGACCTTCAAGTGGCACTCACAAATAACTGCAGACAACCCCTAATTCAGATAAAATATTGCCAATCCTTTTCTTGTGAAGAAACACGAGGCTTACCTAGCCTTTTTTTCGCTTTGTATTTGGTCTTGTATTCTCAAAAATTCCGAACTGCAACTTCTTGCTGTTCTACTTCCCACTCTCTTGCTGAGGATATGCCTCCATGTACCTTTGGCATATCATAATTTTTCAATAAGTTCAAACAGTTAATGGTTATTGTTGTCTGTCCTTTAGTCCAACTTCACATTAAACTATTTATCTTGAGAAAGGCAGGAATAAGAGAATACACTATTTTTTTCATGAAACCAACCTGGTTTATGCTGTAAAAAAATGTTTACCACCCTCAGAAATACAGCAAAACTTCTGAAATTATAAATTCCACAGACTGGCAGTTTTCTTCAGCCTAAGTGACCAATAAAAATGTTTTTCTGATTCCAAAAATGGAATTCTGATTTTTCAGGAGGAAATAAGAACTGTAGAATTTGATGTCTGGTCTATGCTTGTGGGCACTTTGTGTATGATCTGCACAGTTTTTTGTGTAGCTTATATAAAAATTATACAAATACTGCCATGATTATTCAGGGTACTTATAATAAAAAATACAGTAATTCTCAAGTGCCATGTAAGGAAGGCATATAGCACATAAACTTCAGGTAAAAGGAGGTTCCACAACATTGGAGGCAGACCGAGTTTTCTGCATGGTTCTGATTTCTTTTCCCTTTCTCTGTGAAAGTGCAAGTGCAACAATTGGGTTAGGATGGGAGAAAAAATTCTTTTAGTTTTAGGTCTAAGCTTATCTCTGCCCCCAGTTAAGACACCTATGGGATGTTTTAGCTTAGTGAGGGACCTAAGCAATTTGTGAAGATCATTTCTCTAAGCAGGAGTCATGTTAGTCACTTCAGTCCATGCCTTCCAAGCCTGAGGGGAAAAAAAGGAGATGCATAAAACTTTTCTGCTTAAGATTACACATGTCTTTCTATAATCCTAGCTTAGATGTAGACTAAATACACTTCTGTGGTGATTAACTTCCTCTTGACTATGCTTTGCTAATGTAATTGCAGACTATATTACATAGCTGAACAGGAGAGCTCCAAGAATTTCTAAGAAGGCATGAGGGGATACATGTGAATTCAATTTTTCTGAACTCTGCTATAAAAGCATCATTTATTATTTTATTATTTAGTGAATGCTCCCTTGTTCCCATCCTCTTTACCTCCTGCCAAACCCAGCAGAGATTTCTCTTCTACCTGTCATATATTGTCCCTTAACTGGTACCTCCTAAGAAAGAGAGGTTGAAGAGGTTTGTGGATGTTGCCCTGTAAGAGAGTATTACCAGTGGCCAGCCATGGCCCTGCCTTCCTCACCAGCTCCCCGCCAGCGCAGAGGTCCCTCTGGCAAGGACCTGAGGGGACCACAGTGACTGTATTATAAAGCACCCGTGCGCGTCCAGGGCTGGCCTCCATCAAGCAGTGCCTCTGAGTACCAGGCGTGCTGCCTGGCTCCACTTGTGGTGTGAAGAACTAGTAGTTTTCCACAAACCAGAATAGTGGACAGAACCCATATGAGCAAAAGAGTAGCAGAAATCCAACCAGCTGCTGTTCATACACAGAAATCACATATAAATGTAATCAGCAAAAAAACCCCAAAAACATTCCCCCACAATGTTAGCGCATTTCCCCACGATGTTAGTGAAGTTTGAGAATTACAAAAGCTCACTGGATGAAAGACTATGGACATCAGACTATCTTGTTCCTCTGGCCCTGGGGTTTTCAGAAATATTCATATTCCCTCTAATTTTCCATATTTGAAAGGATAACAGCAGTTTTTACCACCACCAAAGTAATGAGAAGGGACTTCCAGTATGTCAAAATTATTTCCAATTCATGTTTTATTGCCTTCCTTCCTAGAATCAAAGTGGACAAAGCACGGACACTAAACATAAAAAAAAAAAAGGACTATCTTACAGACTGCTAAAAATTAAAATTATTTAAAGTCTGGGAATAAAAGGTACCAGAAGATACCCCAAGAATAAAAGGCTACAATAAAGAAAATAGCCAGAAACTATGAGAGCTGCAACTGTAAACTGAGAACATTGTTAGAAGAAATGCCATTAGGATACAAATCCAAATATTATCCTTTGATGTCTAGATACAACTCAAAGCACTTAGGAATTGCATACAGCATTTTGGCATTATTAAACATACTTTTAATTATACCTGAGTTCTATTCAGTCACACTTAGACTTATCCAGGATTCATTAAAATGTGTATTTTATAAACATAGCCCATTCTGGCATGTAAAGATAATCTCAAAGGCAGTTCACAGTAAAATCCATTCCCTTTTTGTAGTAGAGTCCTCCTTACTAGTTCCAGTTTTCATTGCTTTCCAGGACCAAGTCTTTTCCTTTCCTTAAAGAAGTAGAAAGAACCTGTTTTCCCTAGCATGTAGCTTTTAAAGCAGCTTTCTCCATCACTGCTGCCTCATTCCAGGGCCTTGAGCACGAGGGCTCTGGAGTTCATGTTCAAAGACTGATCTCCAGCTTATTCATTGAAATGGCCTCCAAGATGCTTGAACATCTGTACATCACATTGCTCTGGCATGTTCTCCTGGATTTCTCATTGTCAGTTTTGATATGAGTGGAGGAAGACCATAAGCAGTTCATCTGCTTTTCCTGAGACTTCCCACCTCCTGGGTTACTGGATCTAGCCCTAGTTCCTCAGATAAGACCACAAGTTCCACTGGAAAGTAGGTCCCCCAGAACATCTTGCTTACATGGCAGCTTTACAAAGCAGCATCTCCATTGCATGGGCAAGAGAGACTGTAAAGGGAAGGCAGTGTTCGTCAGTGTTTAAAACTGCATCTAGTACTCATGACCTTTAAATCAGAAAGGGAAGATAGATCTGAGCAATCATGTTCTAGCTCCTCTATGGCTCACCAGTAGGATTTCAGTATCACAGAAGGAGCAATGAGAACTTAAAGAGTAATTTGGGCAGAATTTTGGTACCCACAAGAAAAAAATTATTTTCCTGTAAAAGAAGCTCAGTTGTCATTAAGACCCAGGACTGCACAAGTTGAAGTGCCAGAGGCAGGTTAGGGGAGAACAGGGAGAGATGGTTTGAAAAAGCTTCAAACATTCATCTCAAATTATGTTTTAGACACTTGACTAGGCAGTGTGACAAGAACCGATAAGCCATATAGAGTAATTTTTGGCTGATTGAAATGTTACCTTCTAGAGAAATTTTGTTCAAAAATATCTTATCTAATCAATGTCACAATTTCCATAAAAGTATTAAAAGTGTGCTCAAAATAAAAATTTACAGTCAGCTTTTATCGCAAAGCACAATTTTAGCAATTTGGGAATTTTCAATTCAAAAAACTCATTAGAAGAATAAAACCATTCATTTCAAAAAGGAGAAGAAGATTAGTCTGGAAAGTCTGAAGAAAATTGCAGTTAATTAAAAGAGAAGTTTGCTGCCTCTAGATTGTTATTACCTTTTCCAGTGACCCATGTTTTAAACCCCTGCAGTAACTCATGAGCAAGCTCTATTTAAAGAGGGGACTTCTGTCATGAAAGAGTTTTCTTAGATTTTGGGATTTCCACCTTTTTCATTGTTTATTTTCTGATAGAGCTCAAATTGTGATTTGTTTCTGTCTCTGATAGATGTCACTGGGAGTCTTAACCACTATCTCAAGTGATATTACTATTGAGTGTTACTGGTCCAACCAGTGTCATACTGTGCTCAAACTCTCCTTGATTTCCATAAGTTCAGGACCAGAGTTTATTGCTTGTATGAATGTATTGCCCTCTGTTGGTAGGGCATATCTTATAGAGTATCACAGGAGACAGGAAACCTTTATCATGTCAGTGAGGAAATTTATATTGGTCAACTAGAAAGATTTAAGGAATTTAAAAATATATGACAAACTTTTAGAGACTGACTTTTGTTTTTAATGACCCTAAAGGTCATTTTGACATTCCTGCAAGGCATTACTGCTTTGCGTCTCTCGGTGTAGCCACTAAAATCTTATTCACACACTTGAAAATACAAAGGGCATTTATGTTTCTCCCAAGAAATTATACTGCAGTTCTGTGCCATACTCGAGTGTAGAACTACAGTGATAATTGCTATAAGGTGTAAAAAGGAGCTAAGGCAATGAAACTGAGAGGAGCAGGAAGAATGCATGGGGCAGCCTCAGCAGTACCCTGCAGTACCCCGGACCACAGCAAAGCCACCAGACCACCTCATGGCACCCATTGGTCTAGGCATTTGAAGCTGATTGTCTGCCTGCCTTGAAACACAAATGCACACATGTAACCCTAATCAAGATACCCCTAATTAGGCATCAATGCCTAATTGACAGTTTTCCTGCTAAATTACCCATGTATATTGTTCTTAGCAACATTGGGATTTTATTTGCTCTTTAACTCAAAATTGTCTATTGATTGATGTATTAACTGCTGTTTTTAATGTAATCCCTTACAAAGGAAAAATAACAAAATCTGGCTTCTTATGGATTTGTAACTGATTTCCCATGTGGAATCTGTAATATTCAATAAGAGTTGAACTCCAATTGCCATCCTTTCCATGAGTGGGAATTTTAATAATGTCTTACCTAATCTGCTCACTTCACCAAAATCATAAGGGCTTCATATCCTCGAGATATCCCTCTGTCATTTGAGTTCAAATCACAGAATCACAGAATGTCAGGGATTGGAAGGGACCTCAAAAGATCATCTAGTCCAATCCCCCTGTCGGAGCAGGAACTAACCCATGATTTCAAGTCATTAGAGAGGAGACTGACAGGTACTCACACAGACATACACACATCAAGTACGATTCCCTAAATCTCTTCTCCTTAGGAATGTAAGTTTCTAATTTATACTGAAATCAAGTAAAAATGTAAGTTAAAAAAAGAATTTGAGGTAAAAAATAATATTTTGGAGTTGTAAGTATAATCAGGCTGGAGACAATCCCAGGATCTAAACTCACTGAAATGGAGCCTTCCTCTTCTTCCCCATAAAAGCTGGCCCCAAGTTTTAGCCCTACTTCAAGTACCAATTAAGAGAAGACATTTGGGGGAGAGGTCCAAGTAGCTCCGTGTTTTTTCTTTTTTCTGGGTGAGTGACCAAGAGAAACCCAGTCTCCTTCTGTCACCTGGGTGTAGGAAGAAAACAGAAAAGTGACTGTCATAACCTCCCCACCCACCCAGACACATGAGCATTAGAATGCAGCCAGACTCACTGCCCTCCTCTTCTTCAGCAGCATGGGTGGTGGGAATGTCCCCAGAGCAGGGGACCCTGAAGAGAAAATAAATTGTTTGTGTTTATCAGAGATGCTTCAGCTGGGATGTGTTAGAGAAACATCACTGCTCCAGCCACAGCTTCAAACTTTTCTCTATGACCACAGGAGCCAAAATGCATCACATTGTTAATGAGGTGTGAGTGTCTGATGTAATCATGTAAATGTAGATCTGTGGACAAGCACCCAAAACTTACATGGGCTCAATGGGGAAAATGAAGATGTTTATAACTACATATTTTAAACAAAGAAAAGAACAATGTGTGTAAGATAGAATTTGGCATATTTTTTTTCTTATATTTCAGTGGTTAGCACACAGAACTATTGTCTTTCAGCCATCTTGATGAGCTCTGAAATGAAAATAATTTTTTAAAACGTCACTGAACTTCCAAAGTATGAGGCAAAAGAAATTCTGTTATTCATAGTGAAAATGTAATATTCTGAGCACATAGAACCCTCAGTGTCTGAGAAAAATCAGGAGGTAGCAGCCACACCTTTCCTTGCTGGAAATTCACATAAACTGAATTTTTCTGGGAATATGTTCAGAACCTAGGAACTGTATAAATTTATATATTCTATACATTTAGACCAACCTGTATTTCCAGTCATCTGCAGCGGTCTTTCAAAAATGTTAAAAATGCTATAGAATTTTAATAGCAGGCTTCCACAACCCACCATTTTACAGTCTTCTATGTTCACCTCAATTTGACTAGAACTTGTCCCTGGTTTTAGATATTTGCAACTGTTCCAGCTACAGCTGTCAGGTGTCTCTGCACATTTCTTGAGGACAGGGATAATTTTACCCGTCTCTGATATTTTTTTTTCTGACTAATCTGTCAGGGTTAATTGTCATATGAAAAGTCTGTACAGGACATCTCTGGATGAAAAAGTAATACAGAGAAAAGTAAGAAAGAGCTTACCACAGTGAATTCCCTCTCCAGTTAGATCTCTGAAGATACTGGCATGAGCTCTCTCTCATACGACATACCCTTAACTTGCTTAAGTGTACTGTCACTACTAAACAATCATTTGCATTTATTATTATTACTTAGTTCAAAGGCTGATGCCAAGCTGTCTGAGGGAAGGAAAGTACATGGTGTATTTTTAAAAAATCCTCAGTCTGATTGGAGTTTTCTGTTTTCCTTGGGTTTTCTCTTTTCTTTTTCTTTTTTTTTTTTTTTAAGCTCTGTTCTAAGAAAAGGAAATCAGGGGATTTACTAAAGGCAAGGCAAGTCGGTTAGTTATGAGTCACCTTCATGGCTTATAAAGGGTCTCAAGTTGTTTGGAGCGGGCTTTCTTCACCTAACTTGTGCTGCAGGGATATCAGGCAGTGAGCCAGACCAACAGACCTCTGTGGCAATTGCTCCTGCCTCAGTTGCTTTTTTTTCATTTTCAGTTTGCCTTATTTCTCTCTCTCTCTCTTACTCTCCCTCTCTCTCTTTAGAAGAAAAAAAAAAAACAAGCCAAGCTCAGTGATCATGGTTACCCTGTGAGATGGAACAAAGGAAGTCTGTGGCCTCCTTGCTGCATTGGTTTTGCTTGCATCTCTGTGTAAAGAAACTGCCTCATAGAAGGTAGGTTTTTCAGTTTGGTTCTTTGGCTTTTTTTGTTTATTTTTGTGTGTTCTTTTTTTTTAAATAAGAAGTTCATATGTTACAGGAGATGGGAGCAGGCCAAGGAAAGGGGCCCCAGGGCAGGGTTTAGAAGCCTCAAGAGCCAGAGAAGCTAAACTTCAAACATTTGCACACATGCAGAAATACTCAGGCAGGCATCCTTATGGAAATATGCCTTCAGCCTTTCAGAATCACACATGGGCAACTAGTTTCAAGTGAATACAAACCTGGTCCCCTTGCAGTCTTTGCATTCACTTTTATAGATGACCTCACGTAACTGATGGGACAGCACACATGAGAAATTTGTCTGCAGAAAACTAGAAGGACATGGGGGGTGCATGCTGCTTTTTAGCTCCAGCACCCCTCCTTTTCTTGTTTTGAGATGAATTGTTTAGAAGACCACACAATATGGAATATAATTTCTAAAGTGTTTCAGTTATCTATTTAGAAGAGTTTTACGACTAATCTGCAGTTGTTCTCTTGCCTGTAGCTTGCCAGAGACATTCTGAGGTGGGGAAAAGTAACTGTACAGACTAGTTTGGCTTGTATGATTTTGGCTATGGAAGTAGTTTTGGACATGTGACACAAGTTCTGGTCCTCTTTTCATAGATGAGCAACAGATAAATGCTTTTTTTAGAGTATATCTGTTAGACCTGCATCATGTTTAAAATGCCCATGTAAGAACTTCATATAACTTTCTTGAAATGCATATAGATACTGAGAAAACAGGAGCTCCATGCTCAGTATTAACACCTGTATGGTGAAAACTCTAAAGTTTAATTTGGTAATAAAAATTTGCTCTGAACTCAAATTTGGCCACCAATATCTAAGATTAAGAATTTCTTTTATTAGCTTTTCAATGTTGCAATTTTTAATTTACAAAGGAACAAGCAAAATAGCTGAACTGTAGTATTAAAAAATCCAGCTACTTATCTATGAAGTGAAATAGAGGTACGTTTTATTTTAGAGGGAAATTTTCAGCAGAGAAAAGATTCTTTTATCAACATACACATCTATGGAGCTCGTCCAGTATCTTAAGTAAGAGACTTGAATTAAATATTTTTCTAAGCATTTTAAAAAGAGTAACTTTACTTTCTGTGAAATTAGAGAAGCATAGAGGACTTAAAATTCTCCTGAAAATCTAAATAGGGTACCTGAAAATGGATGTCTGGTATACCGTCTCTGTATAATAGCCACTTGTAGGTGACTAAAAGAATTATAGAATGTGTTCATTATATTAACCTTAATTCTTTTTCAGTCAAAATTAGATTTCTACTATTCAGGGGTAAAAACATCTCGGGAACTGGTACATTTCATTTTGGTCTTATTTTTCACAAAAAGGATTTTTTCATGACTGCAGAGGAAGACAGATTCAGAAGCCATTCTCATATACTATATCAGGTTTTAGTTTTGACAAATAAAAGGAAATAGGCATCTCCAGAAGGCAATTCACAGCATTCTAAGAAAGTGGCCAGTGCCCACTTATCTCTCTCTCTAGTGAATTTTGAGGGAAGATACACAGATAGATAGCACAGAATGAATGCCTAATTTTTCTATAGCTGCAGTTGGATGACGTGAGTCCCACCTAATATCTCCTACAAAGCTATTCACACAATCTGTTTGCTGGTACATCTCTTTCAAGACCCTGAAGCTCCTTCAAATTTTTTCTCCCAGATTCAGGCTTTAAGTTTATTTTCAATAGGTAATTTGACATTATGCTTGTGAGTTATGTCTCATTTATATGTAGGTAAATGGAAATAAAAGGCTGGGTCACCTTATGTCTGTTTCAAACCCTACTGTGGTCAGTGTGGGTCTCTATTCTTTAACTTCAAAGCATCAGGCTTGAGGTCTATCACAGTCTGATTCTTCCAACATGATTGTGACTGCGCATACATGCATGAGCACTGCAGATTACTGGCCTTGGTGAATTGCCTTTTCTCCCTCGCACCCTCCCACTGAAAAGGGGCTTTATAACAGGGGTGATTGCACAACTCTAAGCACCTTCAGATGAGGCTTGCCAAACAGGAAAGTTTTGAATTTTTTTTGCTGTTTGGAGAACAAGTTTTATCTTTTCTAAATTGGCTACCAAATTTTGCAGATTCGGAATTACTTTCCTAACATGCGTGTGGTTTTCATAAAGAAATTATATTGGGAAATACCACCAAAGCTGATGCATCTTTTTGCTATCAATCCAAAGACAAAAGGTTGAAATTGTATTCCAGGTTCATGACAAAGGATCTCCTCCAGCTGACAAATAGTTATATAAGAATTTGGTCATTTGAACAGGAGAGGTAAAACTGGCTAATAATCACATAACTAGACTAAAAAGCTGGATGCTTCTAGTCCATCAGAGCACCAGTGTAAGTCCAACTCAGACCCTTGAAGTACTGTACAATGATGTACAAATGTACAGGTGGAGAAATGAGCACTTGCTGCATTTAAAATAAGTAGTTTGAACTGTACATGTGGCACTTCTTTTGAAGGGAATCTAGATATAGACTATGATATGGGTGAAATTATTAACCATTGGTATTTCACTGACCAGAAAAAATCCTAGGTTAGAGAACAAAGAGCTACCTACACTTAAGCAGACTTTTTCATGCCTCAATAACTCACAGATTTTTCAAAAAATATATGAAATACAAAAATAGCTATGAATATGATGACCATTCTCACACATTTTGGAACACAGATTGCAAAGTAAAATTATTGTAGTCTGTAGAATTACTAGTCAATATTTATTTTTCAGTAATGTCATAGGTCCCAGCAAGGTCTCAAATCAGTTGCATTAATATTGCAACAAAAATTAAGATAAATATTGTCCCGTACTGAGGAAATTATAAAGATAAGAAATTAAATATATGTGCATATGTGTATACAAGAGCAGAGAAAATCTTGTCAATATTTACTAATTTTACTTTTGGTTTTATTACATATAGTTCAAACCAAGTCATCCACCCTCTCAGCTTATCCCAAGTGCCTCACAGGCTCTTCAGAAAGCTGTCATAGCAGAAGTCGACCTTCAGGGGGTATCTGAAATAGAAGAAAGGAATTATTTGTCTGAAAGAGAGTGGTCTGTAAAAAACTATGAGGAGGAATGGAATGGAATGGAATGGGCTGGGATAGAATAGAATAGAATAGAATAGAATAGAATAGAATAGAATAGAATAGAATAGAATAGAATAGAATAGAATATTTCAGCTGGAAGGGCCCTACAACTCATCCAACTGCCTGATCAATTCAGGGCTGACCAAAAGTTAAAGCATGTTATTAAGGGTACTGTCCAAATGCCTCTTAAACACTGACAGGCTTGGGGCATCAACCACCTCTCCAAGAAGCCTGTTTCAAGTAGATGAAGTACAGCAAGGAACATGGCTGGTGGAATAGGTCATACCTGTATAGTACTGACAGAAAAGGTAGTGGTAAGAATCGAATGTGAATAGGGAATAACTGAAGCAGAGATGACATTGGAGGAAAAATAACATGTTGCAGTTTATATGTCTTAAATCAAATGATTCTAGCAAGAAATCCAGAGGGACCTCTCAGAGAAATAGGCAAAGTCAATGACTAAATGAAGGTTAAAAACACAGAGACAGCTCTGTCACCACAGAGGTGGGAGAAGAGCCCAGAAAGAACAATCACAAAAAGCAACAAGCCTAAGAGATCAGTAGATAAGGTAGGAAGAATAAATGTGTTATTCTGGCATTAGTGACTGAAAGGAGAGGGTGCTGGAAGGAGGAAGAAGGAAATCACATCAGATCTTAAAACCTTTTTCTTTGTTAATGTTGCAAGGGAAATAATAGGGGATTTTATTTTATTATATTTAAGCATGAGTAGATGGTCATTGTTTCCACTGATGGCAAGGCCACATTTTCAGAGCTGTGTGAGAAGACAGGCGGCTATATATGTATTTGTTCATGTAATGGAAATCTGACAGCTGTACAAAAGGCTGTTTCAAAGGTTCAGCAAGAGGAAACACATGTCATTTCTTACCACTTCCTGATAAAGCATGATTCTTTTTTTTTGCCTTTAGCACAGAGAAGCAAACCAGTTTGCAGTATTTGAGATGCTATGCAGCTTTAAAAACCAAAATTAAAATGCTAGGGTGCCAGCCTAGGCAAAACTATTCCATTACATAAATCCAAGGTCATGGGAGTAAAAAAGTACTAGAGGCAAAGGCTTGTCTGTGGTTATGACTACTCACCCACTTTGGCCTAGAAGGGCTGGTTCTGGAGTAAGGCTGCAGAGAAAATGCTGCCTGAAGTCTCTCGCTTTCCTCATTGCTCAACAGTAAAGTTGGAAGTAGGCATGTGCAAGTACAGCACTTATTCAGCTTCTTTAGAGAAACAAGTATGAGATTATGCAAGTGATCAATTTCAAAAACATCTCCAAGAGTGAGTGCAGGAAAAGGCAGATTAAAGAGGAAAATGCCATCAACCACAAATGGCTGCTGCAAACNCTAAGAAAAAAAAAGAAAAGAAAATTAATACTTTAACTTGCATCTCTCACCCTCCCCTATGACCTGTACCCTTCACACACATATCACATACGCACACACAAGATTTAGGAGTAATGATGTATAGGCTTAGAGACTGTTCACTCCATTGCCCACAAATGCAAATGTTAGACCACAGGTCTCAGTGTCTGACTTCAGTAGGAGTTTAACCTGTACACTCAATAGAGCTCTGAATCATCATTTTAAATTTGAGGTTTGGAAATTTCTAAACCACTTTTTTCTGCCTATCAAAATTTTATATTCATCTTGGAATTTTTGTTTGCCACTTACATATCACAATCATGTACTTGGCTAGTTTCACTTAGAGTGGCACAAAGTGAAAGGTAATTTCCCTAAAATCTCTAAATTAGATCACAGTCTTACTATGACATTTTAACTTCCTCTTAAAACATGTGTTAGTAAAGAGTAGGGAAGCTACAAAAGTACATAAGTTTCTTTAAATTTACATACAAAAAAAAGATCTCTGAAATTGTGTCTTATATATAAAGTCTCATTTCCCACACTGTTTTTCTTGTTATCTTTTTCTTAAACAAGAGTAAATGTGGGGTTTTTTAAACGTGGTTACTGGGAGACCAAATAGAAAGCAAACAAGTTTCAATCATTTCTGAACTCTGCCCAGGGGCCGATACCTTATTTTAGAAGAATGGAGAAAGGAAAATATATTTCAATCAAGACATGCGTAGCAGAGCACTGTGCATTACTTAGGCCTTTTTAAACCTGCTTGGAATTACTATGTCAACTATTCCATCCTTATTACTGATGTAAGTAACTGAAAATTATAAAAAAATTTCAGATAATTGGGTATATAATGATGATTCTCTAACCTTTCTTCTACAGAGCGCACTTCTACTTCATTATGTGATTTCTTTGCTGATTTTTGAAGTATTTGATAGAATTACTGATTTCTAAAATCATGTTTTCCTTGTTAGTTTTCAGGAAAGAGGTCATAATAGGCTGAAAGAAGTAAAAAAATATGTTCAACTTTGGTCAAAAAAATTTGGCACTTATTAATTTTATGATCAAAGGACCACCATCTGATTAATATTAAGAAGCAATTAGCAAACATTGTACTGTCCAACACAGACAATTATAACCATTAATCTCATTCTAGCCTACTGGAACAAGGGTGTAGGAGCCCTGTACACGCATCCCAGACCAGCAACTAAATCTGTCCAACAAGTTTTCGCTCTGCTCAGTGCTTTTATTCCAGAACCCAAAGGAATATTTGTTGTTTAATCACAAACGATGCATGCTGATGAAAACAGGATTATTTCTTAGCTCTGTTTCTTACATCCTGTTCAGCAGTCGGCTTTCCTGATGATAGCCTTTTTGTCTTATTTTAGTAAAAACACATCCAAGTAATTTTTGCTTTTGCTTATCCTGGGTTCTTAACATTTAGAAGAATTTGGATGATATTAGAAGTTGTCATTAACTGATATCTAAACAGATACAAAATGAGGCAAAACTACAGTCTGTATTCCTTCTGCTCAATGCAAGCAAGTAAAGCCACACAAAAAAATACAACAAGCAGAACGATGGAAGTCCTTCAGAGAAGGAGTCCTAATTCTCTTATAAAAGTAACTAAAACAATTGCAGGTTTGACTGGTTTCAAATGTAGAGCAGATGGTTCCTGTGTCTTTAACTAACTACAATCCTTTTCTTATCTGTCCTTTCTCTGACATGAATTTTTACATGCATTTCTGTCTTTTTTTTTTTTTTTTTAGGTATATCAAGGGGAAAACCCAGTGGTTTCAGTTCTTTATGTCTTATACTCCAGTCTCTGGAGTTCCTCTGCAGGCTATATGTTGTTAATGCTAATCGTGATAGGGGTTTTTACCTCTGACTGACTCCTACATATTAGCATTAACACTGTATCATGCCTCTTACCAGAATTCACATGGAACAAACCGCTGCTATGGGAGGAGAACAGAAATCATGAATCAGTCAGTGCTATTCTGGGAAAACCTCCATTCTACGTGTAAAATGAAGAGTTTTTCTGCATACAGGCATGCTGCTTGCTAGTGTTTGCTAGGTATAGGGTCACTGGAAAAAGCAGGGGAACTAGGAGCTTTGTGTATCAGTAAATCCTTACTAGGATGTAGAACATGTAATATTTTGAGTGCAACAACCTGTTTTTTATTTTATTTTATTACTTTTCAGCTCTTCTGGCTTTAATTCCTACAAAAATATTTCATTTCTTCATTTTATTTAGGAACAAAAAATGATTAATTAAATTCTTGGCATGTATAACTGTGCATTCTATTCATTTCTATAGAATTTTACTATATGAAAGAAAAACTGACAGAAAATGTTTCTCTGAGGTTTTATTGTCAGTTCATTGTCAGGTCATTAGGTAAAATAGGTCAAAATGTAAAAATNAAAAAAAGAAAAGAAAGACCTGAGGTTTGGGAAGCATGGTGTAAGGAACAGTAACAAATATATTTAAGAGAGTGCAAATTTACAAATATGTTCTACAAATATCCTTAGGGCAACAGACTTAGAGGTGAAAGAAGCTTCTTGTAGCAAAGCTCTGGTCCTGCTGTCTATTGTGATACTTATCCAAAGATTAATGAAGCCAAATTTAGTGTTCTTACAACAGGAACAGACATTTTGCATCAAGCCTTTCATAAAGGTGTATGCACACTGGGTGACAGCAAGTGACTAAAGAGCCAGGGACTTAGAGACATTAAAAGCACAGTAATTGAATCAGAGAATAATTTAGGGTGGAAGGGATCTCTGAAGGTCATCAAATCCAAATCCAGCTCATGGCAGGTTCAATCCACAATAAATTCAGATAAGACAATAGCCTTTTATTGACAGAATTAAGTTTTTTGCTTTCTTCCTAAGAAAAAAAAAGAAAAGAAAATTAATACTTTAACTTGCATCTCTCACCCTCCCCTATGACCTGTACCCTTCACACACATATCACATACGCACACACAAGATTTAGGAGTAATGATGTATAGGCTTAGA
>VYZX01028812.1:48875-64868 GCA_013401335.1 Brachypteracias leptosomus | reverse complement strand
GTGCTATTCTGGGAAAACCTCCATTCTACGTGTAAAATGAAGAGTTTTTCTGCATACAGGCATGCTGCTTGCTAGTGTTTGCTAGGTATAGGGTCACTGGAAAAAGCAGGGGAACTAGGAGCTTTGTGTATCAGTAAATCCTTACTAGGATGTAGAACATGTAATATTTTGAGTGCAACAACCTGTTTTTTATTTTATTTTATTACTTTTCAGCTCTTCTGGCTTTAATTCCTACAAAAATATTTCATTTCTTCATTTTATTTAGGAACAAAAAATGATTAATTAAATTCTTGGCATGTATAACTGTGCATTCTATTCATTTCTATAGAATTTTACTATATGAAAGAAAAACTGACAGAAAATGTTTCTCTGAGGTTTTATTGTCAGTTCATTGTCAGGTCATTAGGTAAAATAGGTCAAAATGTAAAAATACATTTATTTTACTTTGGGATTACCTGTGTATTCCAAACTTCTGGAAGTCTCAGAAAATTCATATAAATAGGAAAGTATTGTTATACTTATTTTGTTTAAAGGCAAATTAGGTACTGAGTACTCAGTCACAAAAACTGAGTGACAGAGCCAGTCTTTATCTCACACTCTAAATAAATCTTCTTAATGAATAATTCAGTTTTGAAACGTTAATTTGACGAGGGTGTAGAAGGGGAAACAATGCAACTCAAGAGTACTCACAATTAATTAAGAAATAAGGTTAATATTTGTGCTATATAAATACATACAACCTTTTATGTTCGCAGTGTTTTGTCTGTGAATCCCAGCATGAGGTATGATTACAGATCACCTGAAGACCGCAGACATTGATGAATCAATGATCTCACATATAAAATAGTCTCACATATGAACAGTCTCAGTGAATGTGATTTTTCCACTTCAACAGAACCACTGCAGGGTATAAATGTTTTCCAAATCAGGCTGTAAGTTCGGTGGCCTCCCTGGGGATGCATTCAGCATCCAAAAACCAAAGCTTCACCAAGCTTCATCCCTTCCAAATTCAGAGCTATAGCCCTGAGATGGGACTCTCAATGTGGTGAAGCACATTTTGTTAAAGAAAAGCATAGCTTTGAAAGTGGGGAGAAAATTGTGGTGAAAGAGAGGAGGAGAGTTGATAGAAATTCATTTCTCAGGACTAGGGTGAAACAGTGAAGTGCAGTTTGATTTCCCTCTCCATTTGTGGCAAGGTTTGGCATTATCAGTTCTCTTACTGAAGCCAAGGTGGTCCCCAAGGCCCTAGGAGCAGTGGAGTCTGAGTCTTGCAGGTCACTGCTACTTGTCTTCTCCATGGTGTGGTTACCATAAAACTGTCAGCAAGCCCAGCACTGCCCTGACGCAGTTGCAGTACTTACGGAGCACCCAGCTGCATGACTGACATAGACAATTTTAAAATTTGAAAAAATTTTCTGTGAAAGACAGAAATCTGGAGATGCTGCTGAGACTGGCTCCACAACTTTAATCTATACACCCCCCAAGGCAATTTAAGTGAAGTATTAAGTGATTATATTTATTATGTCAGTTGTGCACACAAAAGGAAGATGTTACATGGTATTTTCCTTAGTTTCTCATTGCATTCAAAAAAGTCTCATTTACCACATAGCACCCAAAGCCTGCAATCAGTAAGAGATTTTCTCTCTTCTTCAATGGCTTTAATTAACCTCAGAGCTGTGTACCTGGAGTACAGCACCATCCTCAGTGCTTGTGAATGACACAGCACTAAAACACTGACCAGCCGTGACTTCCTTACTTCACCTCACCTTTCCACTCTTCAGCCTGGAATTCCCATTGCTATCCTATAGACACATGTCAATAGAAGGTATAGCAATGAAGAAAACAGGTCTCATCACTCAATGTTCTGACTCATAGTCATGCTATAAAATCAAATGTATGTTCCCTTACATTTTCTCTCTTTAAAATGTGAGTAACCTGCAAACTTCAGAAATAGATAGCAAATATAAATATGGTCATTAGACCATGTTTTTCTGCATAGCTGATTCCCCAAAAGAGAAGGCATATTAAGTTGTAGGTATTATATTAGCAGATATTTTTAAAATAGGTTTTCTTTTTACTGTGAAAAAATGTTAATGCTGTCCATGACTGGGGTCAAATCTTGTGAAAGACCACAGCATGTAACATTACAATTTTCAGATTGTTGATATTCTTCAAGAAATACCCACTGCTAACTCTTTCCATCACATGTCNAGAGTTTTTCATCCACCAGCACCCCCAAGTCCCTTTCCACAGTGCTGCTCTCCAGTATATCCTCTCCCAGCCTATACTGGTAGATGATATTGAGTTCCTGTGTCAAGATTTCTTAAAAAACTAATAAAATAAATGTAGCTGCACTAGCAAGTTCACTGGCTTCAAATATAACAAAGTATTGTGATAAGCTGAGTGATATAACATTAGATAAGTTACCAAATGGCAGTAAGAGATTACTTCTTGCCAGAGGTTAAAACAGAAGGGGAAGCTCATTCTGGCTGCTGTCATAAAAGGACTCAATGTCTACTAATGACTGAGCGTTTTCATCTCTTGCATGTGTTCAGTTTCCCAAGGAAGTTTTACTTATTAAAAACAAAAACAACCCACCTCTCTCCTGACATTTCATTCCTTATGATGTGGTCTGACTTCCTTCATAACAGAATTTCCTTTTCTATCACCAAAATCCATGATAACATGAATGACAGAATATTTCTTTAAAAAAAATTATATCTCAGTTGGTCAGATAATATGTATACAAGGCCAGCACTGACTCAGCTCAATCTTGCTACTGTCACCTCTTAGGATCAAGACAGCATGCAGCTTTAACTTTGGTATGGAGTTTCCTTCTTGGATAAAACCAATAAATAAAAGGGAAGGCTCAAGAGTCATGAACTCAGAGCAAAGAAATCTGCAATTTGGAAAAGTTTCAACTCTCTTCCAAACAAGAGGTAGAAGGAGGGATCACTTGAATGTGAGAAGCCATGGAACTGCTACTGAGATGTGCAACAAGGAAGAAGGCTTCAGTTCCTGCTTTTTCCCATCATCACAGAATAGTTTGGATTGCAAGAGACATTAAAGATCATCTAGTTCAAATCCTCCTGACATAGGCAGGGACACCTTTCACCAAATCAGGTTGCTTTAGGTCCCATCCACCCTGGCCTTGAACACTTCCAGGCATGGGGCATCCACTTCTCTGGGCAGCTTGTTGCAGTGTCTCACCACCTTCAACATAAAAAAAAAAAAAAAAATTCTTTATTTATTCCTTATCAAAAACTGACCGGTGTTGCCTTCTGCTCATGTATACTGGCCTAAATAACCTCATCCTCCCCTTTCTCCCCCATTTGTATTTTGCAGTACGGTGTCTTCCTAGATTCTGCCTTATCTTTAGCTGGCTCTGCATTTCTTTTACTGAATGACACAGTAAAAACTGTCTTTACACCTGAAAAGCAATTTAACAGAGGAGAAATAGCTAAGGAGGGGACTTGGCTTACTTCTGCAGTCTCTTTTGTCCATCTACCCCCTCTAATCCCTGTGGTTTCTGTGGTCTATAGCATTTAGTGTGGGGAAATTAATTCTTTTTGAGCTAACCTGCAATGGTCTCTTTTGGCTACTTCCAAGGGAGAAGATTGGGCCAGGCCCCATGGTAGGCAGGACAGTCCACACACATCCAGAATCCACACCTAGCCAAAGTTTTGCCAGACCCAAGTTCATTTTAGTATTTTATAATTAGTCCATAGCTTTAAGTTTGGTATATAGCTCTAGTTCCAGGTGTGTGTCAGAGCACAGCCCCCAACAGGCACCCAGGCTGGTACCACCCCACAGTTCAGCTGAAGTTCACAAATCCTTACACTGAAAAGAGAAAGGAAGCATTACACTAGTCTAGCTGCTGTAGCATTCCTCTTGATAGACAATTTCAGCATTTTGTATGCCAACAATTAGTGGTAAAACACAGAAACGGCCCTGAGCTCAGAAAATGGATCTGCCATGAGCACATTTGTTCTCATGCTCATTCAAGAAACGTTCAGGACTTTTTTCTGGTAGTGATACTTCATACAGGTTGTGCAGGGAGTACTCAAAGTCCATTACGACCTATCCACTACAAAAAAACAGATGTTTCCCCCTGCAAGTGCAGCTCTGAAGCAGTCTCTGGCAGAATAGGGAATTGAATCTACATGTCCTACTTCAAGAAGTGCTGTCAGCACCATATATGGTGGTAAGAAAAAGTGGACACTACCTTCTCTTAGTCAGTTCCCTCTTAATTGCTACTGTCCTCTGTGAGGATCCTGGTGGTTTTCAAAGACATCCTCCAGCTCCATCTCTTCCAAAGTAAGACCTGCCATCTGGAGCCCACATAAACCAAGATGTGAGCTAGCACCCAGTTCCACAGAAATTTAAGCTTCCACTTTTTTACACACTGACCTCAAGGGACAGGAGGGCGGGGGGGGAGGCAAATTTAATCTTGTTTAAACTTCAGCTGGCAGCCCTCAACAGGATTTTCGCTAATGCAGTTCTTCAGTTGCAAAAAACCTTTCCATGGGGACTCACCCATCTCCCCACAGGGCTTCTCTCCTGCTCCCCTCAAGGCCAGGCAACACCTTTCCTCCCCAGGCCACTGCTCCCACCTAGCGGCAGCAGCTCCACAGGGTCCCTGGGCTCTGCACCAAATTTCCCTGGGCCAGGCCCACACCCACTTGTCTTAGATCCAGTAAAGGTCAGGAAAGGGAAATTCCCTCTCCAGACTTTTCCGCCCAGCTATACACCTTCCAAACCGTTTCTTACACTGAACACTATAAAAGCTGAGTTCCCTCCCTTTCCAAAAAAAAAAAACCAACCCCAAAACAAACAGAAAAGCTCTGAAACATTAAATTCCAGCTAAGGTTAACAAATTTCCTAAAGGGAAGCAGCATTCTTGCCTTTCTCTGCAGGTCATGTAATCCAGAAGGAATTCTGGATTCCCAAAGTACACAGCAGACATCAGGAGACTGTGTGGGTTGGTGATACAACTGGCTCAAGACTAAAAACAGACCACCTAGATCAGATCCCACCGGCATCCTTTCAATATGGTATTGGGTTAATCAGAGATTGCAGGTACCTCAAAAAACAAACAAACAAAAAAACCCTACAAATTTTGTGTTCCTCAAGACAGGAACCAATGACTGCTTTTCCAGTAGCATCAGAGCAACAGGTCCAAAGCCAAAGTATACTCTAGAAAGTTAGGTTAAAAGAAATACAAATATTTGAAGTTCAGTGCAAAGATCTTTTACAGTCTTAAGAGAAGACACAGAATGTACGCATGTACTCTTAAAGTGAACCTTGAATCAAGAATCTTATCTAAAAAATAAGCATTTGATATCATTATAAGAAGTTGTCTGCAACATTAATAGAGGGAAAAAAAATAATTTGTTTTTCAAGTACTCTGAGACAGCAACAGTCTATACTTTAAAGATGTGCTGTATTCAACAGGAAACTAAACCAGGTCAAAGGCTGTTAAGCATATTGACAGACTTCAAATTCACTGTATGGCAGCAAACAGGAATAACAAAAGATTGCACTAAGCACAGAAATATATAGAAGCAAACGTATTTTAACATATACCTTAAGCAGACTTCTGCAATTTCACTAGACCATACTTCTACCACTTGCATTTCTTCTGTGCTCTGACACATTCAGCACTTACTCATTTTGTTCAATTACAGTATGTAAGATTTCTCTGCCTCAATGTATTTTGCTGAACTGGTACCCTGCTCTTACAAAACTCTAGTGTCAATGGATTAGAAAGTAAGTGATGTGGTAAATTAATAAAAAGAGTAATTGGGATAAAATTCAGAGAAAATATTTGCACTTCAAAGAGTGAAAAAAAGTCTCTTCTGGTATAATGAGAACAACTCTAATGACCTAGGGATGAAAAAACAAAATGTCAGAAAACACCCTCTAATAGAAATACCTTGTGAAATTTAATTGAAATCTCCATATTTAAATACCAAAGAATGAAAATGCATAATAAATCTTAGTACACTGGGGATGCAAGTAATTGACTACATTCCTGGTACTAATCTGGAAAATGATCTTTAACTGCACTTGTTCAGCAGAAAATACTGAACTCCGAACTTTTCAGCTTTTACATTGTGCTATTTTTGTATTAGTAAAGCAATGACAACTACGCAGTTGTCTACTGAATGGAATCCTTTGAACCAGAAACAATAGAGTGCCTAATTTCAGTTCTGATAGAAAATCAAAATGAGTAAAGTAATAATCTTCTGTAACCCTTTACAGGCTTCTTTTTTTGTTCTTCCATTCCCCCTGCTTCTTTTTTTTTTTTTTTAAATAAAAAAAAAAAAAACACACAAAACGATTTGTCTCAGCTTTCTATTGGAATTTCTTCAGGAAGTTTCAGCAAGAAATAAACACATCAGGTCAGAAATTAAAAAGAAATAACTTCTTCATGGGAGACCAAAAAAGGGGTCTTGAAATTGTATCAAGAAAAAGGGGATGCCCTTTCCAGCTGCCAGTTCCACTACAGTCTGTAGGCCAAACTGCACTAATCACAGTGGACAACACCTGGACACGTGCAAAACATTTTTATATGCATCACGAAAAGTCATGTAAAAATACTCATTTTATTATGTACATTTAGAGATTAAAGTTAATTTAAATTGACACACTTTTTCCTTCTTCACTTCCCTCTTTTGCCTCATGACATTCTGCTGCTGCTTCCATATATTTTTCTTCAGTGACCTGCAGAAACAAAATAGTTCTGTTATATTTTTAAACATGATTTAATTCTTGTTGATACTAGAAATCCTCCCCTCATACTGTCACTGTAACAAGAAAGGACAGCCTACAAAGACAATTACTGCTTCCAAAATTAAACCACCTGAATGACAAAGCATCTTCAAACTAATTTCATAGAAAAATATCATGGGCTAGACTCTGAGCACATTCTTGGCTAACAAGTTTCAGTAGACATATAGCATTTTTTTCCTCTCTCTTGCCACACAAGTAAAGTATTTGATCTGAAGGCTCAAAAACATCTACTGTTTAATTCTTACGAAGATTTCCCACATTCAAGCATGCCTTGAAAATGAGCCTCTGGTTATATGTAGCTTATGATATTTTATAGTTCCATTTATCTTGAAAACTTGCCTTTTGCATTTATTTAGTCACTGTAAAGCTTCTCTTAGGTAAGAGCACATCAACTTTGAAACACTGATTTCAGAAGTATTTTTGCAAGAAAATCTTATTTTCCATGTAGGTTTTAAACAGGCAAAAAATACTCAAACTAGTGCATTTATGCAGCTTACTAAAACAGCATTCCCACTAAATTCCACTTCAGTTCACCCAGTGGTACTAGATGTTATCCTTGCATTTACTTGTAAGAAACATATTCATATGTGTTTTCTCAAACGTGTGGCAGAAAACTTGTTACTATTTGAAATCTAGGTAAGTGTAAATACATTATTCTAATTTTTAGTTTTCTTATTTTGCATTCACAAATAAAACAGGAAAAATTCATTTTAAATGTTACACACACATGATACCAGCATTAATTCTAGAGTCAAATTTGATAAATACTAATATAAAGTTATACTTAACAACAGCTTAAAGATTTCCTGTGCACCTGATTTTTCTTCACCTGTGAACATCTCCATTCCTTAAGATATGTTCTTGAAGATATTACCTATCTCTAATCACTCAAATTCTACTCTACCACAGCATATCTTTATATTTGGTAAGCTGTGCTTCACCACCAATGAGACTTACCAGCCTCTTCGATCTTTCCAGGAGTTTGTGCCATATGGTGTAGTGGGCCTGTATTAAAAGTCATTAAATCATGTTACTGGAGGCCAAAAAACACCACAAAAAACAAAAACAATCTTTCCATAAAATACATTCTAACAAGTGTATAGAAATGATGGCACAAATCCATAACAATCCCTAATTCATAATTTCAGCTCAAGATTTCAGTGTCCCATTTGCCCATATTCCTTTGGGGTACCTGAATAAATGTCTGCTGATCACATCCATCTTGTGTTCCACACATGTTGTGTGGAATCACTGAGAGGGTAAAGGGCAAAAATGGGAATTGAAGTCTTATGACAAGGAAGGGTATACAGAAATGAGGTACGGAATGCAGTGCCCACTTGTCCCTTGAAAACTTCACTGAGACAACAGCACATGTGCTAGACCACAAGTCAAAATCATGTAAGTCAACAGAAATGGGAAGAAAGACTCCTGTCTCCACCTGTAGTTGGTTCTGCAAAGCCTCCTTTTAAGACTGAGTAGTGCTAGGACTTTGTTACTGTTCAGTTTTACTTTGGTGTCAAAAGACTTTGAAATGGTATCCTTTATTAGGAGTATAAATTCAAAGTTCTGCTCTTTCCTGAATCTTAATAAACACTGTCAGCAGCCTCAAATATAGAAGATTAGGATCCACAACTACCTAGTGCAAGGTGAATGAAATATCCAGGCAGAAATTGCACAAACAAAATGACACTCTCAAATACTAAAAAAATAACATCAAGTGTTATTTTCTGATGAGTTCATCTCTGATGAACACTCTTCCAGTTCTGATTTCACATCCAGTATAGTTCCAGGAAAACAAATCCCAAATATCCAACACAGTCATCATCGTGAGCCTTCCCCTTCTTCTCCTGTTCTCAGCACAGCATATCATAAGGATCAGAAATTAAGCCAAATACCCTAACTTAAAGAAAACCCATACAAAATTGATTAGTTACCTTCAAATGGACTGGCAGGGACACACCCTGGAACCTCCTTACCAATTCAGATTGGTTAGTCTGAAGATTATGCACTGCCGTTATCTCATACTGGAAACAGAAACTTGTCCTTGGAATATGAGGGCCTTCACTAACATCTACAAAGTCACCAAACCTGATAGAAGAAAAAAACACAAAACAAAACAAACATATGTCAAATATATTTGAATATAAGTACAAGCCTATTTATTTATTTTTGGTTAGTAAATTCCCATCTACAGAACAGATGAGAGAAAATCCACACAAATCTCAAATGAAATCTAAACAAACCCCCACTTAAGCCCTTCTAGGTTTCCTGAAGCAGAAGTACAAAAGCTGATTTCCTAAAATGAATTTATTAAACTTAAACCTCAGGTCTAAAAGAAGATCCTAGGTTTAACAAAGCTTTGAAGGCACACTGGCTTTAAAAGTGAGTTAACTTTGTCATTCAGCAGAGAAAGGTCTGTCTCCCAAGATCTCACATTTTCCACAGTATAACATTTACACCTGCACAGATATTTCCCTTTCAGGTCTGAGAAAAGGTACAGCAAAATAACACTCAGAACACACTTCTCCCAGAAATCAAAAGGTAAGTCCATTTTCCCTTCTTACTGAGCAAACTAGAAGGTGAAAGGAGGGAGGAGCAACAGACAACACTGTTCTAACACTTTCAAAAAACATCACTGCAAAAGACATCTGTTCCTTTAGAGAGATGTAGACTCCAAAATCAAATGCAGAACAATTCAGACATCTAGAAAATGGAATATCCTACACTAGTCTATGCTAGTCACAAATTCTTTTATATGCTTGAGGTATAATACAATCTTCCTGCCTCAAGCCTGAGAACTCTGTATCTTACACTGTATTCCAGGAGCCAGCTCCATTCTCATCTCCACCACTAACAAGGCTGTAGCTTGTCTGTTAGAAATCAATTTGACAACTGTGGAAAACAAATCCACTATACAACATTAACACTTGTTTTCAAAAAAGTATTTAGTTTGTATTTTATTTAACCTGTCAAGCTCTAGAGATTTATTCAGATTTTATGTGAAAGCATTTAAAGCAGTAAGACTTCTCTGGCAAGAAATTGAAGTGTAGTGAGATCCACCAACCGTTCAGCATCACAAGACAATGGTTATATAAAAACAAACACCCAACCACAACTTAGGACTACAGACAGCAATGAATACAAGATGAATACAAATGTTTTCTAAATTGAAAATCATCACAAGTAACTTACTCTTCACACTTGTAGAGAGTACTTGCAATATAATCATACCTTTCAGTGAATCATTACAGAATGAGAGTTGTTTTGCTCACCTATGTAATGACACCATTCCTTCCATATTCTGAGAAGCTTTTCGTTCTATCATCTCCATTTTGTATCTGAACAAGACAAAAAAGATTTAAAAAATCCTCACCTTTAATACACAGTTCTTGTAAGAATACTTAAGAGATTAATTAAAGGAGAATTCTTAAAAATCATGCTCATATTTATGCTGCCTTTGAAAAAGGTTTGAATTCATAATTCTGTATGACAACACATATTGACATGTTTCATAAAGCATACCATAAAGACCTGTTAGTCTAACCTCAGATCCTGGAAAAATTATGGAGGAGATGACACTGAATACTGTTGAAAGGCATTTAAAGAATAAAGCAATTATCAGGCTTAGTTAAGATGGGTTTACAAAGGGAAAGTCTAATTTGATATCTTTCTGTGAGAAGGTCATATGCCTAAGACATGAAGGGAAGGTGGTGGATGTAGTTTTCCTGGGGTTTAGTAAGACTTTTGATACTGTCCCTCACAGCACCCTTCTGGACAAGTTGTCCAACTGTGGGATGGGCGGGTTCGCTGTGCACTTGGAGAAGCACTGGCTGAAGGGCTGTAGTGACTGGGGCTGCATCTGGCTGATGTAGCTGATGCCATCAGGGGTGTTCCTTGGGGTTCAGTTCTAGGGACAGTGCTGTTCAACGTATTTATCAATGATCTGGATGCAAGAGTTGGATGCACCATCAGCAAGTTTGCTGCTGATAACAAATTGGGAGGTGCTGTTGTCTCTCTTGAGAGACAACAGGTCTTGCAGAGCGATGTAGACAGATTGGAGCATTGGGCTATGATTAATGGGATGACATTTAACAAGTCAAAATGACGAATTCTGCACCTAGGATGGAGTAATGCCAGGCACAAGCATAAACTGGGAGAGGAGTGGCTGGAGAGCAGCCCAACAGAAAGGACTCAAATTGAGTCAGCCATGTGCCCTGGCAGCCAATTATTCTGTTGTATTCAGCATTGGTGCGGCCTCACCTTGAGTACTGAGTGCAGTGCTGGGCCCTAAAATTTAAGGATGTGAAGGTCCTTGAATTTTGAGTCCTGAGGAGGGCCTTTCAGCAAAGGCTGAGTGTAATTAGCACGCCATGTCTAACCATGAGAGCTTCAACTCGGAAGCAGTTAAATCTTGAAGCTCTCTATTAAACTAGGAGTCCACAGCCTTCCCTATTTGTCAGAAAACTGCATCCAGCAAAGATGCCTGGTGTTGGCTGCTGGTGAGAATATTAAAAATGAAGTAAGGTAGTGTGACAAAGAGAATGGAGGCATGTTCATTCAGAGCAGTGAGAAAAGTAACTTCTTGCTTCACCTCTCACATTTTATTTTAGATTTGCAAAACCAAGCAGAGATTTAAATGAATTTCTAACTATCTTTCTAAAGGAAATGCAAATTCAGACACTTACCTGTTGTGCTGAAACATTTCACATGCTACTTTTGCTTCAACATGTAGTGTTTCAAATGGCAGATCTTTATGAATTAGCTTTCCAGCATCCCTTGTAAGAGAATGGAAGTTGTCCTAAAAAACAGTTGATACATATAAAACTGTCATCACTGTTTCACAGCCATAGCAAATAGGCAAAGCATAGGAAACATTAAGTATTAGTCAAAATAAAAATGATTATCTTCTAAAACCCTAAGTATTAGTCAAAATAAAAATGATTATCTTCTAAAACCCTAAATATAAGAATATTGCTGTAGGACTGCAAGTCATACTATTTACCAGCAACAGATTGCTACAGATCATCACTGCTTAACTGGAGTGTTTGAATGCCCAGTCAAATGAATAGGCATTTTTCCATCAGAAAAAATATGTATTAATTGGAGTTAAAATTTCTCAGGTTTTCCCAGCATGATAAATACACACGCAGTCTTGCTACTGTTAAATACTCATCTGTGTATCTTGTTGCCCAGAGTTGTGACTCCACTTATAAATGACCTCTATTGTGATGGTATCAAAGGAAAAAAAGAATATTGAAAAATTAATGAATAAACTAGATCATCTTGGTCTACATTCCAAAGCTCTGCATACTACGATTTACTGATAAATAAGAAATTGTTATTAGGAAAAGTTACACTTATAATATCATATAGAAAATAATACAAAGTTATGTCAACTACAGGATCGTATTGAAGAAAAATTCTGCATTGCACCAAAATTGCTTTGTTAGCCATAAACACCTCTGCTGATATTTGGGTAGAACAAGAATAGGCACCAGATGAGTAAAACATTTGAGATCGCACCAACTACCAACTAGTTACGAGACTTAGAGGTTTTAGATTATTAGATTTACTGAAAAGCATGAAATATAAGGAAGCTATTAAGGAGAGCTTCAGCTGAGTGTGCTCACCATTCTTTTAGAACAATAAACCAATCATGCTGTAAACCAGTAGGTTAAAATACACATATTACACACATTTTTATTTTCAGAAGGCTCTAGTCACATGTACGTTACCAGACAAGAGCAGCTGAGTAGGAGAAGATCTGTGTAATAACAAAGACGGCACTGAGATCTCAACAGACACATCAACTTATTTTGGAATAGTATTTCAGATCAGAACTTACTCTAGGCCCACAGACCTAAAACCTGTAAGCATCTGGGGGACAGGTCAAGGTTCAACTTCATTTGAAAGGAACCCAGTCTGTACGCCCTGAGAGCGCTCTGCAACAAGAGCTAGTACATGGTAAATGCAGAGATTAGTTTCTAAAGAGTACTCCTTGACTTAAAAAAAAACAAAACAAAAAAACCCCAGAACAATAGCGTAGATATACCTGACAAAAAGCAAAAAACTCCCTGTCCCTTCTCCCATGTTAAAAAAGAATCACTGGACAAGGATGCAAGCTACATAACGTTTTGAGCAAGAAGTATTGTGCTTACATTTGTTGGTTTCCAGTCATTCAGTCTGTTGTCCAAAATTACATCATAACAGAAAGCTCCAGAGATCACTGCAATTCCAAAGAGAAAAATATTCATGTTTGTAACAAAGTAAATATTTCATTGTCATAATACATTCTTACAGATGTATCAAAATGAATTAGAAGAAAACCAGAATTATTTCAAGAAATGCATCATCAAATAGAAGTTTTCAGCTGTGATTATACAGTGAAATAAATGGCAGATTAAACCTGTATCATTTCCATTTCATTTCACTGAATGAGAAAGTCATTTGAAATGAGTTTTAATGTAAAGTCAGTATAATACAACCCCATTAAAGAGAGGAAAAAAGGTATACTGCTTCCCAAAACTGCACCTAACATTGAAAGAAAAAAACCCCAATAACACACCCCACTTTGAAAACATTTTGCATCTTTTCCTTTCTATTCACAATACACTAGAATTAAGTTTTCACTATTAAATTGTAAAGAGGACTTTATTGCATAGAGAAATCAGGGAGTATTAGAGCTGAAGTAAAATGTTTATCTGTGACAAGCATGGTACAAATTTCTGATAAAGGCAGCAGAAATTTCTGTGATAGTCATTAGAACAATCTCAGCATACGTTTATTTAGTTACTGCCATCCAAGAAATCAAGCTTATGAATTCAGTAAGCTCACACTATTTCTACACATACAGTATAATGATATGGCTCAGTATATGCAAGATTACTGCAAATCCTGGTAGAACTGAAATACCCACTCTACACTCAACAATCAAGACAAATTCTGAAATTGCTAGAAGGGGAACTAATTGTAGGAGGACTCCACATGATCAGCAACCAACTTTCTTACATATCAAATACATAATCATGTAGGTTTTGTTATTTAAATAACCTCCTCTCTTGTGCATTTTCTCACTTTTGTAAATCTTAAGTCAGGTCACAGATGAGCAAAAGTTGTTACTAACCCTGTTTAAAAGTGCTCACAAGGTTATGTGGTTATTCGGGCAGGTTTCACAGAAACACATCGTACCTTCTTAATACCTTACTCATGTAACTTCATAATAAAAAGGTTATGCCCTTAAGTTTCTAATGTAACCTATGAAATCCTAATTGGTCTGAAACCCAGCTGCCACACAGACCAGTTCTCTGTACTTCAGTAACAAAATTGTTTCCAGTGCAATTACCATAAATTTTAGGCTACGACAGCAGCATGTAATACATGTATCAGCACTAAGGGCATTCAATCACTGGTAAAGGAGCCTCTGTTTGTTTGGTAACATTATTAGACACTCACTTAAGCAGCAGCAAAAGACAAAACAATCAATACAGAACAGTTGTATCACCTGGTACTTCTGGAGCTTTAATCAGATTCACCGAGTACTCATCTTTGAATGCCCGCTTTAACACGCATGCCATGATCATGGCACAGGAACGCCAATAGGCCTATAAAGAGAATTTCAAACATAGATCTGTTACCTAGAAGCTAACAACCCATATCAGATGAACATCAGCTATTTATTCCAAAAGAATACCAATTTGTGAAACAATACCAATTTGTGAATGATGCACAAACTTAACTGTCAACCCAAGCATTACTTTCTTTAGTATTTAAACTTCTATTCAGAGATTATTCTCTATAAAGTATCAATTAAAAAACAAAACAAAACAAAAAAACCCACACAACCACACTTCAAATGCAAACCAGATGTTTCCCTGGAGATCTTTAAATCTGAAATCATAGATATAACAACAATGTAAGTTGAAAGGGATGCCTGCACATCACCCAGCCCACACCCTGGTCCAGCTAATGATAACCATGATGTGCTAACCAACTATTAAAAATACCTGAACTTTCACAGCAACAAAGTTCAAGAAAGCAGATGGACATGAAACTGAAAGAGGCATACAGGCTCAAGTGATCATAACCAGAGTCATCTACAATGGGATAAGATAAAGACTTACCTTGTTTACTTCCTCTGGATCTTCATCTTTGAAAGTAAGGAACTGTATTTCACATGATTTGGTCAAGGGTCTGTACATATCCCAGACTTCACCATCCACAAGAGCTAGAACAGATTTCTTGCAATGCCATTCACTTAAGTCTAAAGAGAGAAAGAAAAAAATAAGAATTACACAGCTATGAACCATATTCCTCAGAGTCAGCAGTTGAGATCCCTGCATTTGTAACAACTGCAAGTTTCACTTTTGTAAACTAATTGGAAGGATGAGCTATTAAAGAGAGTCTCCAAAAGTTTACTCAGTTTCTGCTGACATATTTTAGCACAAACGTATTTTAAACTCACCAAACATAAATATTCTGAATGTATGTCTGTTGTCTTGGTCATTAAAATCTCAATAATATTAACATTTCAAATTGAGATGACAAGTACTTCGGCAGCACAATTTTCATCATTAGTGGCACAACATTAGTTTAAGAATCCATTTACTTACGCATGGCACAATTGTACGGAGTAGACAAAGCTTTGTTCATTACAAACACGCTGCCAGGGTGCGATTTCCCAGTGTATTTTACTTCGATTTTCTCAATTCGTGGATAAAGAGACAACTGTCTCTCTTTCTCTTTAGTGAAGAGCTCATTACGCATCTGAATCACTTCATCCGATGTCAGTCGAGAAATGGTCGGTGTCGAGATGAAGCCTGGTAAAAGAAAAGGTCTAAAATAAGCAACACGGAGTTTTCAAAGCCTCTTTATCAGATGTGGGTTTCTAAAGAAGGGAAATTNCCGCGCCCGGCCCCCGCCACTCACGGCTCCCGGCCCGCCCGCCTGGCAGGCAGCGGGCGGCCCAGCGCGCCGCCATTCTTCAGCCCGGTCCCACCGCCCCGGTGCCGCTTCCCTCGGCTCCGGCAGAAACAGCGGCGGCGGCAACACAGTTCCGCCCGCCGCTCCGAGCGCGGCCGCCAGACGGCGCCGGTGGCCTAGGGTCGGGGCCTGCGGGGCCGTGTGCTGGGTGTAGGAACGGGCGGCGGCTACAGCGCAGCGGGGACCTGGGCTGGCTCGGCCTCGCCCTTAACTCTCTCT
>VYZX01028812.1:0-48537 GCA_013401335.1 Brachypteracias leptosomus | reverse complement strand
ACCAAACATAAATATTCTGAATGTATGTCTGTTGTCTTGGTCATTAAAATCTCAATAATATTAACATTTCAAATTGAGATGACAAGTACTTCGGCAGCACAATTTTCATCATTAGTGGCACAACATTAGTTTAAGAATCCATTTACTTACGCATGGCACAATTGTACGGAGTAGACAAAGCTTTGTTCATTACAAACACGCTGCCAGGGTGCGATTTCCCAGTGTATTTTACTTCGATTTTCTCAATTCGTGGATAAAGAGACAACTGTCTCTCTTTCTCTTTAGTGAAGAGCTCATTACGCATCTGAATCACTTCATCCGATGTCAGTCGAGAAATGGTCGGTGTCGAGATGAAGCCTGGTAAAAGAAAAGGTCTAAAATAAGCAACACGGAGTTTTCAAAGCCTCTTTATCAGATGTGGGTTTCTAAAGAAGGGAAATTACACCCCTGCACTGCTAATCCATGTGTCTGTCTCAACACGCCTAAGGTAAGCACCTCAGCTGCTCTCGCCACCCGTCCACTCTTGGTCCCCGCATTGCCTGCGCGAAGCCACAGCACAAAACTTTGTGACCACGAAAGAAGCTCAACGACGTAAAGGCCCTTCCCACTGACCGCGCCCGCGCNCGCCTTTAACTCTCTCTTCAGAGACCCGAAGATATACGTATATGAGTCCCGCGGCGCTGTGCGTGCAACGCCTCGCCCCCTGCCCTTCCTTTGCCTCAAAAGGCCTCATCACCCTAGGGAGTAGTAATGCTGTCTCTGAAAATGGCATCTGTTAGGTGGCCTTAAGGTATATATTCAGCCATCTCGTAGTGAGGGTCACCAATGTGTAGTACGAGGGTTACAGCATAAACATTAATGGTCTGGTGGCTGCTGGTACCTGGCTCCCTGCTGTGGAGGGCCAGGCCACACCACACACAATCAACCAAGCCTCCGTGTAACTCCAGCTCCCCTTCACCAGCACTGACCTCCGGTATCGGATTTGCATGGCAAGGTTTTGGCAGCAGAGGAGCTACAGGGATGGCTTCTGCAAGAACATGCCAGAAGCTTCCCTGGTGTCCAATATAGCCAATGCCAGTCATGATGGACCCACCAATGGCCAAGGCCCAGTCCATCAACAGTGGCAGCAGCACCTCTGCGGTAATGTATTTAAGAAAGGGTGAGGGGGGAAGACTGTGCAACAAACTGCAGCCAGAAAGAGGAGTGAGACTATGTGAGAGAAGCAGCCCTGCAGACATCAAGATCAGTGAGGAAGGAGGGGAAGAGGTGCTCCAGGCACTGCAGCAGGGATTCTTCTGCATGCTATGGTGAAGATCATGTTGAGGCAGGTTGTCCCTATGTAGTCCATGGAGGTTAACAGGGAAGCAGATACCCACCTGCAAACTGTGGACAACCCAACTCTGGAGCAGGTGGATATGCCCAAAGGAGGCTGTGACCCCATGGGAAGCCTGCACTGGAGCAGGCTCCTGGCAGGACCTCTGGATCCATGGAGAGGAGCTCACTCTGGAGCAGATTTGCTGGCAGGACCTGTGACCCCACGAGGGACCCATGTTGGAGCAGTCTGCTCCTGAAGGACTACACCCCATGGAAGGGATCCACACTGGAGCAGTTCATGAAGAGTTGTAGCCCCACGGGAAGGACTTATTGGGGAAGTTCATGGAGGACTGTCTCCCACGGGAAGGACGCCATGCTGGAGCAGAAGAAGAGTGTGAGGAGTCCTCCCCTGCCTAAGGAGGAAGGAGCAGCAGAAACAATGTGTGATGAACTGACCACAACCCCCATTCTCCATCCCCCTGTGCTGTTGCAGGGGAGGAGGTAGGGAAATGGGGAGCAAAGTTGAGCCAGGAAAAAGGGAGAGGTAGGGGGAAGGTGTTTTGAGATTTGTTTTTATTTCTTATTATCCTACTAAGATTTGATTGGTAATAAATTAAACTAATTTAGCAATTATGGTCTTGATCCCAATCCCCAGTTGGCAAAGATACAACAACAGCTATCAAGAATGCCAATGTGAAACAGTTACACTGAATTAGTGTCATTAAGAGCTAAAGGATGTAATTAAACTCAGCATAAAAAAAAAAAATTGTTAGTACTGGCAAGAACTGGTAGAGAATTTTCCACTGTGGAAACACATCTGTGAAGCAGTAGGACAGCTGGCTTCTCTTGATTCAGTACCTGGCACTGACTTCCCTGCTCACCTGGGCTCTCATCCAGAAAACCAGGTGTGTGAGTATGGTAGGTATTTTGTGCCCTTTGTTACATTATTTGATAGATTAAGAATTTCAGCAAGTCAATCATCCTGCTTCCCCATTTTTTAAAAGGAGTTAAATACAAGTTATTTTTTAGTCCTTGATGAGCCTACATACTTGCATGTGTAAAGCAGTTTATAACCTTGAGTTGAAAGGTCCTGAGGAATCACAAAGATGCTATTATTTATGTCATTATACCTCACCTACACAATTTCTTCTATTAACTTTTCATTCTATGGCTTGAGGAATCATATTCACTCAATGATCAAATCCCATAATTGTTTTGGTTTAAGTAATAAAAAAACCTACAAAACAGTAGGGTAAGGTGTAAAAAGAACATTTTTACCCTATGAGGAGATAAATTTAAAGTGTTTGGACAATGAAAAATGAAATCAAACCCTATTCTGTCCCTCTGAAGAATTCTGAAATGGCAGGAGTAAAATCCTACTCTATTATATGTCTCTCTGTTTTAAATTGCCACTTTCTAATTTCTAAATCTTCTTTTGTACAAGTATTTGCAACTTTTTATTCAGCTTAATCTTCAGAAATATGGTGGTAGGATATCTGGTCCCTCCTTCTGCTAGTTTGGTGTTGCTCTGGAAGCACAATGTAGATAAAAAGCCATCTGGGACTTGTAACATGCCGAAGGCTACAGGAGGAGCATGGCCATAGCCCTCTGCCTTTTGGTAATCCCCGGCCAACAAAGCGACAGTGCAAAGCTTTACACCCCAGTGGAAATCAAAAGACATCCAAAGCTCCTGGAAGTTTCACCCAGGGTTCAGTTGGCGTCTCTACAGCCTCTGGACAAAAGCAGGAAACAGAAACAACATTAATATAGATTTGGGGTTGATTTAAAAGTTCAGTCTTTAAGCTTTCTTTTTATTCATGCTGGCACAGCTGGCTCACAACTGTAATATCATTTCTCTGTGTACTACAGGATATTTACTTGAGGCTTCTGTGAGATGGTAAAAACCCCTGAGTCCGCTCAAACCCCCATGAACAGAGCCAAGGGCCAGCTGGGGGTTACTCTCAGCTGCCAGACATGGTCTTGTCAGCATCCTGGGGGGAACATACAGGCCTGCTGCAATCCCCCACCATTGATCCCTGAACACCAGAAGACAAAAGCCTTTCAACTGAGAAGTACCCTGGGAAGGGTTTGGCTGAAGTCCAGCTGTCACAACACTAAGCAGGCTTGTAGATGGGTAACAAGGCTGTCCGAGAGTAATTACAAAGTATCAGTCTTCCTAAAGCCCTTTGACTTTCAGGAAAACCACGGATGTTCTTTTATAGTGGACAGAAAATGAGAGGTTGCTCTGTGAGGCAACAGGAACCTCATAATTGCTCTTATGCCACAGTTTGTGACCCAACAGCACTATGTAAGTGACAACCTGTGACAGTTTATTGCCCTCATGGTCCCAAAGCCAGCTCTGAGCTCACTTACAGATTGCTTCAAAAGCAAAACCAGCTTAAAAATTCTTTCCCCTCCTTTTGCCATTCTCTGCTGTTTCTCACTGCTTACTCTCTAGGTAGACAAATGCAGCAGCGCTGCACAAGGCGCTGAGCACAAGATCACTAAAGTGACACAAATTTGCAAGGATCGGGATTGCTGAAAGATTATATTTTATTCATTTTATTTCAGTGACCAGGCTTAAAGTACACCTTTGTTTACTCATTTCTGTGCACAAGTGAAGTGGTAGCAGTAATCCACGGCCAGGGGCAGCAATTGTCTTGGAAGACAACATGTTGTGTAACTGCAACCTGAGAGCTGTGCTTTTCATGCTGCTGTGGAGCAGCAAAGCATTTAAAACATAAAATAATTCTGAATCTAGCACCACCAGCACCATGATTAACACATTGTCCACTGTTGCTTATATTGAATCAGGAAGTGCCCTACAATGCCATCCAATTTGGTGGATCTTTTTTAGAAATGCACCTTTGATTGCTACTGACCTGTCTACTCAGTGGCAGTAATCTCGCAAATTCAGCCAAAAAAAAAAAAGGCATTGATACTGTACTTCACGAGTCAAAGATAAAGTTATAGAGGACATTCCAGAGAATGGAGGAAGAATATTCACAGAAAAAAGCTACTGCAAACAAGCAATTTGTATTACTGTTATCTTGTTCTACCCTCACATTTTGTGGCTTTCTTGGTTCAAGTTTGGCTGACATGTTAGAAATGAAGTATTTTAACAGTCTAATAGAGACACAGTGTTCCTTCACAGCACTCTAGCCCATTTCAGTATAGCAAGGCAACTAATCCATGGCATGCTCTGTCTTTAAACAGCCATCAACAACAGCTTGGTGGAAAAAATGAATTTCTGTATGTTTTTATTTTGCTCCTTTTCTCAAAACTATACAGGAACATGGTGGAATGGCTCCCATGATTGGTGTGTTAGATGAGAAGGGTATAAGCTCTTCAGGAAGGATAGGCAGGGGAGACAAGCAGGGGGTCTTGCCTTCTATGTCAATGAACAGCATGGAGCTCCACCTGGCAAGTGATGACAACAAGACTGAGTGCCTATGGGTCAGGGTAAAAGGAAGGAAAGGAGACATTACAGTGGGGGTCTGCTACAGACCACCTGAGCAGGACAACCAAGTGGATGAGGCCCTTCATAGACAGATAGGAATCACTGCTTGTTCACAAGCCCTGGTCCTCATGGGGGACTTCAACCACCCTGATATCGATTGGAGAGACAACACAGCAAGGCATAAGCAATCTGGGAGATTCCTGGAATGCATCGATGATAACTTTCTCCTTCAGATGATAGAGGAACCAATGAGGAGAGGTGCCATGCTAGACCATGTCCTCACCAACAGGGAGGGGCTGATGGGCAACATCAAGCTCATGGGCAGCCTTGGCTGCAGTGACCATAGATGGTGGAATTTAAGATCCTAGGGGCATCAAAGAGGGGGGCTCTCAGCAAGCTTGAAACCCTTGACCTCAGAAGGGCTGACTTTGCCCTCTTCAGGAACCTCCTTGGTAACACAACATGGGACAAAGTCCTGGAGGGATTGGGAGCCCAGGAAAGCTGGTTGACTTTAAAGGATCATCTCCTCCAAGCTCAAAGGCACTGCATCCCTATGAAGAAGAAATTGAGCAAGAATGCCAGGAGGCCAATATGGATGAACAAGGAACTCCTGGCCAAAATCAAACACAAAAGGGAAATCCACCAAGGGTGGAAGCTAGGACAGTTAACCTGGGATGATTACAAAGAGTCTGTCTGTGAAACCAGAAACCAGGTTAGAAAAGCTAAAGCCCAGACAGAATCAAATCTGGCCAGGGACATTAAAAATAACAAAAAAGGATTCTACAGGTATATTGGAGAAAAAAGAAAAGCAAGAGAGAATGTGGGGCCTCTCCAGAGAAATACGGGTAACCTGGTTATTGAGGATAAGGAGAAGGCTGAAGTATTCAATGACTTTTTTGCTTCAGTTTTCAGTGGTAACCACTGGAGCCACACTACCCAAGTCACAGGGGGCACTGGCTGGTTCTGGAAGAGTGAAGAACCACCCAGGGTAGATGCAGATCAGGTCTGGGAGCACCTAGAGAATCTGAAGTGCACAAGTCCATGGGACCTGACGAAATACATCCACGGGTCCTGAAGGAACTGGTGGCTGAAGTTGCTAGGCCACTAGCCATCGTATTTGAGAAGTTGTGTCTCTCCGGTGAAGTTCCCACAGACTGGAAAAGGGGACACATAACCACCATTTTTAAAAAGGGAAACAAAGAAATCCCAGAGAACTACAGACCAGTCAGTCTCACCTCTATGCCAGGTAAAATCATGGAACAGATCCTCCTGGCATCTGTACTAGAACACATAAAAAAATAATGACAACATGACTTCACTAAGGGCAAATTGTGCCTGACTAATTTGGTGGCCTTCTATGACAGAGTTACAGCTCTGGTAGATATAGGAAGAGCAACTACCTGGACTTGTGCGAGGCATTTGACACTGTCCCACATGATATCCTTGTCTCTAGGATGGAGAAACATGGAACTGATGAATGGACCACCTGGTGGATAAAGAACTGGCTGGAGGGTTGCACTCAAAGAGTTGTAATCAGTGGCTCTAGGTCTGGGTGGAGACCAGTGACAAGTGAAGTTCCTCAGGGGTCTGATCTGGGTCCAGTGCTGTTTAACATCTTTGTCAGTGACATGGACGGTGGCATTGAGTGTACCCTCAGCAAGTTTGCTGATGACACTAAGCTGTGTGGCGCAGTGGACTTGCTTGAGGGAAGGGAGGCCATCCAGAAGGACCTTGACAGGCTCAAGAAATGGGCCAATACCAACTGCATGAGGTTCAACAAGTCAGAGTGCAAGATCCTGCATCTGGGTCGGGACAATCCCAGGCATAACTACAAACTGGGTACAGAGTAGGTTGAGAGTAGCCCAGAGGAGAAGGACTTGGGGGTGTTGATTGATGAGAAGCTCAACATGAGCCAGCAGTGCAGTCATGTAGCCCAGAAGGCCAACCATATTCTAGGATGCATCAGGAGGGGTATGGCCAGCAGGTCAAGAGAGGTGATTCTCCCCCTTTACTCTGCTCTTGTGAGACCCCACCTGGAATACTGCATCCAGTTCTGGTGTCCAGTTCTGGATCTGTTGGAACAGGTCCAGAGGAGGGCCACAAGGATGATCCAGGGGTTGAAGCATCTCTGCTATGAGGATAGGTTGAGGGCACTGGGATTGTTCAGCCCGAAGAAGACTCTGGGGGTACCTTATAGCTGCCTTCAAATACCTGAAGGGAACCTACAGGAAGGCTGGTGAAGGACTCTTCACAAGAGTGTCCAACAACAGGACAAGGAAATGGTTTTAAGCTGAAGGACAGTAGGTTTAGGCTAGATCTTAGGAAGAAGTTCTTCAGTATGAGGGTGGCAAGACTCTGGAATAGATTGCCCAGAGAGGTTGTGGATGCCCCCTCCCTGCAGATGTTCAAGGCCAGGTTGGACGAGGCCTTGAGCAGCCTGGTCTAGTTGAGAGGCATCCCTGCCCATGGCAGGGAGGTTGGACTAGATGATCTCTAGGGCCCCTTCCAGCCTAAGCCATTCTATGATTCCATGATTCTATGATTCCATATTTGCTCACAGTTTGCAGTTGCAAAGTACAAAATAAGCAGATAATCTGCTAGCTAAATCAGATTTTTTTTTCCCAGGTGGGAGATAAACCAATTAACATGACACAGCAAAACAGAATAGCAAGATACTACAGAAGCAGAAAGGGGAGAAGGCCTGCTGTAACTAGGGGAGTGGATAGGCATTAAAGCAATACACCAGAACATTATAAAAAGCTATGTGTGGCAATAGTTAAAATTGTAAAAGAAAAAAATTATCCCTTAAATCTCATATATCAGTCTCTCCACACACTTATATGTGGCTGCTGATAATTCTTCACGCTAAAGAGCAAGGCTTTCAAGCTGACAGATTCAATGTCCTGCGGGCTGGTAGGAGTTTCAGAAAAAAAAAGATTGGTGATATGAAGAATGAAATATGTATTTTAGTGATTAAACTAGTTAATTAAACAGAATCTGTTTCAGCAGTTTTACAAAATAGATTTCCACCAACTTGTTCCATTGCCATGCCCAGAATCACACCAGAACAGACACTATACAGCTATGTGCTGTCTTCAACACATGCTAGAGCAAACCTATGTGACAACAATTTAGTATGCTTGGAAAAAAGATGTGTACAGAGATATAACCCACAGGCTATGGCACCAAGTCTCAAATGGCATCTCTGACTGCTGCAAACATAGCATTTTTCTTTTTAGAAATTTGAAATAATCTGCTGCTTCTTTAAATAGGGAAAAATATTCAAAGATGTCTTCTTGATCACAACCCAAACAATGTGAATTCCAGTAACAATCAGCCCTGCAACTCCCCATACAAATAAAGATATAGGTATGCTTAGGCACAGGAGTACTTTTTTTCCCATGTCTTCTACTTTCTTCCTCAGTGGCTCCAGATTCTCATCACAACCAGGTACTGTTGTCAGCAGCCTTGCTGGGCTACCTGCTATTATAGATCAGCTAAGAAACACTGCAAAGTTTAAAGAACAATTAACTTAGGAAAGCACAGGAAGAAAAGGGAAAAGTAGTGCAGAACTGTATTCTTCAAGGCTTTCAATGACATTTCACTCTGCAAACAAAAGATGAGCTACTCACAAGATCATCACACATCCACACTACCTCCTTGTCAACAGAATAGAAAACATGTACTTGCTTACATGAAATCAGGGCTACACTACTTGATCTACTTAAATTCAATGAGTAAACTTGATATATGTCAGGTTTATGCCTGAGTGGGGTATACAATGGAAACATGGCCTTTCATTAAACCCTTTTTTGTTGTTGTTGTTATAATGGCAGTGCAAGGATGAACATTCATTAGCTCTCCCATGACTGTCTTCATTTGGTGTGTGTAAACCATGACAGGTGAGTGATTACATAAGGATTAACATCTTACTCTTCTAAGTGTTAATTAAAAAGCCAGTTCGCTTCTTGTAGTGCACTACTTCCCCCCTTACCCTACACATGCTTTTGGGAAGAGGGATCATAATCACCTTTCTCTCTTACCTCTTTGTAATATGTTTGAGTATTTACATCATAACATTTTTGTAACCAATTTTAGCAGTTCTAATTTGTTGTCTTGATTTTTTTAATTATTATTATTATACCTCAGAGTTACTCTAGAAATCAGTATGCAAGGTGCAGAAAAATAAATCTAGAGTGATTGGCTTTTGTTCCCCCCTGCAAAATATAACCTATTTTGAATGGAGAAATCACTAAAAGTAGTATTTTTTTTTATACAGGTTTAATTTCTCTGTGTTCATATTTATCATCCTGTAGATAAGAAAAATGAAACATTCCCAAAGCAAAGAGTCAGAATTTTGGCTTATAGTGTTTCACAGAATTTTTGCAAATTGTTTTTTTCACAGAGCTCTTTAACAGAGTGATGGTTTCATAGTAAAAAAGGTAAGCTTGTATTGTTAGAATAGATAATCATTGGCACTCTGTATTTGCATTAGAAAGTTTCATTAAAAGAGGAAAAAATTCCATTGCAATGTAAGAATGTAGATTTACTTAAAATATCATCTAATGAAATGAGGGTAATCTTTTAGTTTATGAATTACTGAGACCATTAAGAAGCATCCAAGTCTTGAAATTATGTTGCACATCCACACAATTCTTAAAGGCTTTTGTATACAAAGAACTTGCCTGGAATAGTTATTACAAAATACGATAGTTATTCTTGACCAGCATTCTGTGTGCAGATGTTAATTATAGACTACTTTTATTATTCTAAAAAGGAATCTCTATGGAAAGCTCTCCAAGAATAACTGTTAAACTGAGCATCTCAAACAAATTCTTCCATGTTGGGCTCTGTATGCTGTTAAATTAAAATATTTTTACTACATTTACTACATTACTACATTTAACTTAAAAATATTAAAAATACAGATATCAGTCTTGTACCCTTCAAAGTGCTTAACAGTATTTTTAAAAATACCATTGTTCAGAAAAGCACATACTGAAAAAGTATATATGTTAAATGAATTGTATGCATTACAACCACTTTTCCAATAATTCTATAAATTCGTTCAGGATACTCACATTTAACTGCTGGTGTTTCCTGCAGCTGCATGAAGCAAGCAGAGAAACTGTGATTTAGTCATCACTGAAATAAAAGAGGTAATGAAACTGTGAAAGTACTGTGAAACCATACTAGAAAAAGTGAGAGAAATGTGGGGGAGACAACCCTGTACACTGGGCATTTGCTTCACTTGCAAGAGAAACAAAATCATAGAATCATAGAATGGAAAGTTCATCTAGTTCCAACTCCCCTGCCATGGGCAGGGACTTCTCCCACTAAGGAACAATGAACAGGAAAAAAAAAAGGAACTTTACTCTGACCTGAGCTTATATAAACCCTGTGCATTTAAGTGGATTTACTGTGTGGTATAAGAGACAGGTTAATGAAATCCACATTAAACCTTATATGTGAGTCTATGTGTTTGGGCAATTAGAATTGAATGTTTACTGTGGTGGAAAGGCTACTATATTAGTCTCAACTTCATCTCATCATCTACTGGGATACCTTCTCCTCACCATTAATCTTTTCATTCTCCTCATCGATTCATTGTCATTACATCAGCTTTAGCAGTCATCCTGTGAGCTATCCCTTAGTTTAATTCCGTACTCCCATTCCTTAACATTCCCCACCCCTGTACCTTTTCCACCTGACTCTTCCCATGTATTTAAGTTCTATATCAACATGGTGTTTCTATCACCATGTAGCTTTAAACAGTAAAGCAGTCCTAGTGAAATCAATGAAACTTTGTACATGCTTAAATTTACAATGTGCTGGGCCACACAAAACAAAGAACTTTTCTGTTGCCTATGGGATAGCTTTTGTTTTATTAAATGTGTGTCACCATTATACTGGTAATAAATACTGGACATATATGCACTTCTTTTTTTTTTTTCCCCCAGAAATATTACTTGTATTCTACATACATTTTTGCAAGTGAAAAACAAGAAGATTTTGATATGAAGAGCATCATGTTATCCTACTTCTTTGGTCTCCTTTAAAACAGCTGCTAGAGATCTTGTTTATAAATAATCTTTCCTCATTTTGCTACAGTCTAACAAAAAATGGCCAACGCTGCTGTTCTGATTATCAAAGAAATGCTTATGATACTTTTCTTGTTATAGAACTGTATTACATCAGTGGTAATGTATTTTTCAGATGTCACTAGAAACTAAGATGCACGCACTATTAACTGTCACGATGAGTAATTTTTCTTGATTCATAAATTTAAAGGGCCATTACACCTCCTGTATATTTAATCAAGAATCTCCTAGAGTGGCATAAACTATTAATAAAAAAGGCTTTGAAAGTCACGGTGCAGTCCATTCTTCTGATGGTTCAGGGATGCGTCCTACGGCGCCTGGGGCTTTGCCCGGTCCAGCCTCGCCGGCACAAGGAGTCACTGTGACTTTGCTTAAAACCGCGCCTCACCCTCACGTTGCTCTTTTTTTTTTTTTCATCCGGAACAGCTGAATTTGTGTTTCGTGACTTCACCTCGTTATTCCCACTTCCACCCCAGGTGGGTTTGGCTTCGGAAAACGCACCAAACGGGGACTACGGGTCTTCTTTGGGAATCTCAAGCTCTGCGTGATGAAAAGTTTATTGTTGCAACAAATGTCCTTGAGCTTGTGAAGATCTCGCAGTTTAAAAATAAATAAATAAATACACAAACAAACGGAAGGGAAGAGCAGCTGAACACGATACGATGCGTCCCCGGGATGCGCGGAGGTTCCGCGCTGCCGGAGGAGGAGAGGGGGGAGAGCGATGCGGCCGGAGCTGCCTCCCGCCGCGGCTCCCCGCCCCAGAGAAGGGCGGGCGGCGGTCCAGGGCGCAGCCCCGCCACCTCCTCCTCGCACACGTTAAAAGTTCTGGGGTGGACGAGGAGGAGGGCGGGTGGTGGAAGCGGCGCGGAGGCAGAGTCCGGCGGGCATCGCGCCCCTGCCGCTGCACCTGCTTCGCGGCGCCCCCGGCCTGTAGGCACCGCCCCGCTCCCCCGGGCCGGGCTGAGCCGGGCGGGCGTCGCCCGGCGACTATTAACCGCTGCCAGGGAGCGGCCGTTCCCGGGAAGATGGCGAGCCGCAGCCTCTGCTTGCTGCTCCTCGGCTACTTGGGGGTCCTGAGCTGTAAGTGGCCGCGTCCCTTTCCCCGAGGGTCTGTCGGATCCCGCTGCCCCCGGGAGCGCCCCGGCTGCGGCGCGGGCGGTCCCCCTGAGGGGTGCGTGGGTGTGCTGAGAGGGGGAAAGGCTTGGCTCGGGGGCTCCCGGTTCGACCGGCCCCTTCCCCGGCGGCCGCGCCCCGCCGAGAGCTGCGCTAGCTCTCCGGGCAGGGCGAGGGGGAGCCGCAGCGGGACGGCGTTTCCCCTCCCTCGCCCCCGGAGCCAGAGGAGCCAAGCGGCGCCTCCAGCAGCGCGATGGAAGCGAATGGAGGGAGTGCGCGATGATTATTTCCATGTGCCTCTTGTTTCCACGCAGATGTAACCTGTTTAAGCCGGGCCTGTTTCTGGGCAGGGGCTTTCTGCAGTGGCGCAAACTTTAGGATGGTGGTCTGCGTAGTTTGCTTCTCTGGTGGCATTTACAAGATGAATGAGCAGGTGACGGGGGCATGTTTGCTGCTGCCAGCCGTGGATCCTGCAGCTCCAGAACAAGTTTGTTTCCAATATTTTTATGGTCCTATTGTCTAATTCCTTAAAATCAAAAGGGTGGGAGCATGTTAAAATAAGTTGTCGAAAGCTACCCCACACAGAAAGCACATGGAAATAAGAAAAAAGAAAACAAAACCCAGATTGTGAGGGCATGTACCTGCAAAGAAGCAGCAAATTAAGATACAGCGTTAATAGTGTGAGTCGTGTGATAAAGCTGCCACTTTCAGAGCACATCTGACTGTGCTCTTATTGTATGCTGCTTGTGTCTGGCTAGTATTTTAGGAAAAGAGGCTGTACATGGAGATACTGCTTTGAAAAGTCACGCAGCACAGTCTTGTAATGAAGTGACCAGCTGGGATCAGTCTAGGATGGGTTCTTAGTCCATTGCAGTTGAGAAATATCCGTGGTACTGATGCTGGGTATGTTTCATAGTTTACCTTTCATCCCTCCTCGCCTAACAGAATTTTGTGTGTGTAAACTCTTCTTTTGCAGAGAAGGGATGAGTCCTATCAAGGAGAGACTTGAAGTGATGTGTGTTTGTTAGGTCTTTGGTTTGGTGGTAGTTTTTCTTATTCTCTCTTTGCTTCTTTGAGACCCCAAGGAAATTTTGGGCTGTTAGATGAGTGGCTAGCAGAGACTTTCTCTTTCATATAGTAAATAATAATAAAAATTATTTTGTTTGATTTTTTTTTTCTTTGTTTGTTGTTAATTGCACAGGTATAGCTGAGCAGATGAGGCTGCTGTGGTTTTTTTGATGATGGGTTTCTGTGTGTTCAGGCTGCTCAGCGTTCTGGTTAGTTGTGTCTGTTGCCAGTGCTGGCTTTGACCAGTGAGGAAATTGTAGATGGTGGTTTGGAAGCAGTATAGTGGATCAAAGTCTGGTGCCCACATTGTTGTCACAGTTGCTTTTTTTTTTTTTTCTTTTCCTGTCCCAATTCCCGAGAAACACCAGGTGGGGAGAAAGTTTACCAGCAAGGTGCTGATAAGAAGTTGCATGAAGAAAGTGACTTATAAGTGGGTGTACAAATGCTAATTGTTTGTGTGAGCCAGAGGAAATCCAGGCAGAAATCCAGGCAATCAGGAGTCTGCTGCTGTGGCTGGAGTATGTTCATATGAACAATAAAACTGAGTAATTCTGGTGTCCAAGTCAGACATATGGTCTGAGTGCTCTCTTATGTAGGACTGGGGCCCAATGTTCCATGGAGATAGTGAGGAATGGGCAGAAACTAATGAGGAGAAGAAAGTAGTGGTTGATAACTGGAGTGTGTGAACGTTATATTGTGGAGTAGGTCTAGACTTGCCTCGTAGTTTAGCTGCAAAAGTGAAGAGTTGTGTAAGTTAGTTGTAGGACATCAGCATAGCCAAGAATAGTGCTGAGGTAGCTGAGGTTTGGATTGCTTTTCAGTGAGAACCTACTAATAAATATTAATGACCTGCAGAAATAGTGGTTTCTCTGAGTTAAAACTTCTTTCACCTTTAATTTAGAGGAAAGTTAAGGCATTTGGAGGTCTTTAATTGTATTCTCTGTCAGCCTGAGCTCCTGAAACTGATAATATCTGTAAAGTTTTAAAATGTGCCACAGAGTAGGACTTGTGAGCTCTGATGATGAGACAGAAAATTAACAGAAAAGATTGTTAGTAATCGTCATGACTACTCTGGAGGAGAGTACATACTGATGAACTGGAATTTTTGTGAAGCTTCTAGGTGTGATGTTTCTTGTGCTGTTGTACACTAGGCATTAAACTTGAGCTGGTGATGCTGGAAGCAAATACATTACAATATGTCTGTGTGAGGACAATGCAGAGGCAATAAATAGTACTTTTAGATAAACATGTGATGGAGCTCACTGGGGTAGTTTGAGCAATAAATTTGTTTGTTTATTTTTTCTTTAAAACACCCTTTCAGCCAGATACACAGGTTCTAGACCAAAAAAGTCCTTTGTGTCTCCTCCACTGCCCCCAGAAAGAAATCATAAAGCATGACTATATTGGCTGTAGGAAGTGACAGTGAAAGTCTTTAAACTATGACATGTACAACAGATGTACTCAAAATTGAGAATATTGTCAACCTCTAGTCTTCTGTTGAACCCTCTTTATTTGCTGGATTAACTTGATAGGTACTTACTCTGGTGTCTCAATCAGAGTCCATGTTCAGGTGAGATGGGATATTTTCAATTTGTAAGACTGCCCACTTCTCTAGTAACACCTATACAACATAATACCAGACTACCTGTTTTTTGGAGAGGAAATGAGGGGAAGAGACTTTAAAGGAAGACTCCTTCTCTTGCTGTTTTAGTTGAAAAGCGGTAATTCTTTGCTGTAGACTGCTGGCGGTCTACAAATCTGCACAGACTCCATAACATAGGCTGTGAGATGAGTAAGCTTCTTAAATATAAGCAAACAAATGAAAATTAACTGCAGAAAAGCAATGCTTGTTTATAATGTGCAGCCTAACTCTTTTCATTTATGACCATGGTGACGCTGCATAAGATACCCAAATCTTTCTAAAACAAATGAAAATTAAGGAGCTGGTTGGAAGACCTTCCTGTCTTTAAAATGGAGACATGCTCCTCTCTCTAGCTTATGTTATAACCTTCACAATTTCACCCTGTTGGTTAGATCCTCAGGGCTCAGAGAAAACTTTGGCTGTGAGTTATTGCACATCTCTCAGAAATCATGGCCTTTGCTGCTTTTGAGCAAGTCATACTGTTTGCCTTAAACCTAGGTTTGATACTTAGAAGGGGCTCTCTGTTTCTGAGAGGCTTCAATCAGAGGCAGTACCATTCTGTGTGAGGGCTCTGTCTCTCTCCTCTCTCTCCCTCCAGTGGGGAGGAGGCAGAGATACTGCAGGCCCAGCCAGGGACCATCTCTCCTTAGTTCAGATTGCTGGCCCCATAGCCAGCTATTGTATGCGTAAAAGGAAAAAATGAGGGTGAGTGTCTTCCCTCGCTGCATACAGGAGATGGCAAATGTACCTGCAAATGTCATGTCAACGCAATCGGAATTCCTCTCGTTTCCTTTGTTTAAAGTGGACATGTGCAAGTGGAGGACTTGCTTTTGCTGTCGTTTGGCCTCTGAGGTCCTTTTTTCTCAGCTTAAAGGTTCCAACAATTCTTAATTCATGTTGTAGGACATGGATTTCTGGTAATTGTGAATGCCGTAGGGCATCTGGCATTGATAATGAGAATTAAAACTAGCACTGTGATTAGCAGATCGAATTGAGCCTGGATGGGGTCTTCTCATTGGCTATTTAACTGAATTAAACAAAGATATTTTTGTGATTGTTTCCTGTATTATACCTATATTTCCTACTGCAGACTGTTTTGGCAGCAACATAGCTGCCAGGTTCTGTTGCAGAGTCTGGCTGATGACAAATGATTAGGTGAGAACTCACAAGTAGTTGAACTCTGACTTCACCTTTTCTCTTTAGCTGACTAACTTAATAAAACATATGGGATTGTCTTTCGTGAGCTAGAGCTACCAAACTTGTATGAGTCCACTGACTAACCCCAAATGTTATTGGGGGTGTGTGTGTGCAGACCTGTTTGCAAAGAAGTGAGCTAGAAATGTTAGAGGAGGCTTTTATCCTTCCTTTCTCAAAGGATGTGTCCCAAGTGCTTTAGGTTCTTCTCAAGTGCTGGTATTCACAAGAGAGAAACCCTCTTCTAAAGTATGGGATAATCTTCTTGTACAACTGATATTGAGGAAAATGGATTATTTTTTAATTTATCACTTCAAGAGTAAATAATAGTGGTATTTATTCACTGAAGATGGACAGTGACGTGCATGTGAATTTTCTGCAATAGCAGTAAGCAAGCTTTCCTCATTGGGAGTGTGTGTGTGTGTAGATTTGAGTTGTCCATGCTTTTGGACGGGCAGGAACAGCTAGTAATTTAGTTCTGAAATTGGTATTTGAAAGTTTTACATATGGTATGATCTACTTCGAGTTTGTCAACACTTAAAATGTCATCTTTCTGTTGGAGCACTTTGAAGACAGTCTGTTTATCATCGGTTCCCTGCAGCTGGCAATCTCTTTTGGGAATACTTTTCTCAAAGTAAGGCTTAGTGTCATACTTTCCCTTAGAAATGCTAGAGGTGACTCCAGTGTAAATGCTTACGTAAAGGATGGTTACTAAGAAATGTTCACACAGCCAGAAATGTCCGCATCACAATATATATATCTTGTATATGAAAACAATTGAAGCACAAGGTAGACATTTGTATTTGTCATTGCAGCCTATTTGCCAGGGCCATACGGAATGGCTGAATTAAGGTTCCCTTGAAGTTATGCAAGGATATCAAACAAACAAAGTTGCTTAAAATACTGTCCCTGTGGATGTATACAATGAACTATCCTTTTGATGGTTTTTCTTGTTTGGCTGGTTGGAGTTTTTTCTCCAACGTGATAACTTTGTGGCACTATTGCATGTATGTGGGAAAATAGATGGTTTACATGTTCTTTCGTTCTTGTTTATTGGATAATTTACAATGAAGTAAGCACTTTAATGGAAACCAAGGGAAATGTTATGTGGAAGCCAAAATGTAATTTGCCAGTAACTAATTCTATTCTGGTTAGCTCACCTTACTTTCGTGTGTGTCCCCCCCCAATTTTGTAAAGCTAGCGTTGTTACAGCTTTACTTTCTGGTGTGTTTTTTCCCATCCTGAGTACTTTTCAAAGAATTATCAGGTTTAACAAAACCCTTCTGCAGAAAAGCCTGTCGTGTCTACCTCCTAGCCTTGTAGGTGATTGTGCTGTAATTCCACTCCAGGAAGCTTAAAGCAAATATTATGGTGTCTTGTAGGCAAGACAAATGATTTGTTTCCTTCATCTAAATGCTGGGTTTTTTAGGGGAATGAATATGTATTTCAAAGAATGAAACAGCAAACGTGGCTAGAGGAATATTTGGATGATTGCCAGTGCTTATGCTCACCTGTATTTCCAAAGCCACTTTTTTTCTGCAGGGCTCCCAATGAGTTCTGTCACCTCTATGCTCACAGTATATCATTGAGCACTTGAGTGCTTATATAAAATTTCTTAAACCAGGCAGAAGGTGAGCTTGGCAGCTGAACATCTGTTCCTGTTCACTTGTCAGTTTCTAACATATTCTGGGAGGTGAAGGAGCTTTTGGAGAAGGAAGAAGGGGAAAATAGCCTTTTTGAAACAGCAGCAAGTAATACAACAGAGGTAGTTGTTGAACCACTAGTATGTCTGTAACCTCTCCTGGTTAATGGGAATTAAAGCAGGCATCCAGTTTCACTCAAAGATTATTTGCGAGGTAAAATATGATAGAAAAATCTGGTAATAAGTCTTTCTGAATGCTTGCTTTTTACAAGTTCAAAACCTAGCAGTTTTCAGTAAGAGATGGGAAGATCAAACTTGCATTGAAATAGCTATAACTTGATCCTGGCTGTTTAAAAAAGTAGGAAATGGTCAGACTTGAACTGGAAATGACACTACACATCTGAAGTTTCAATAGATATATTTATGTGGCTTTTATTTTTATTAACTTTTTAAGGGTTGAACATGCCCTCAAGTCTGTCCAAGATACTGGATCAGACTCAAAGAGAAACAAAACATATTATTGTCTGGATGGAAAGTGATGTATTATAGTGTTATTTTGGTACCAGATAAGGTTGACAATAGGGGCTATATTTGCTGTTCACAAACTGCTAGCATAATACTTGGGTAATGATGGCACACACATTCTTGAAGTGACTTTTGTGAAGATTAATATGACAAAGAAATCAAAATGATTATGTATTGTATCTCAGCCTGCAGAAAGTGCCTGGTATGAATTCGGAGAAATTCTTGGGAGTGCTATGCTAAGGCCTTGTGTGTGTTGGCTTAGAGTTGGAGGTTAGAGTTGAAAAAGTGTTTGTGCTTGGTGTCCTTGTAAACATATGAGGAAAAGACACAATACATGTTCAAACTCTGGTTTTCTGTCTGTATAAGTTGGACAGTAGTTTACCACTTGAATGTACTTATCTCTAGGAGGCCCTAGTTGATAACTAAAGCCTTCTAGTAACTGTACTGGCAAAGATGAGTAAAAACACATCATCTGGAATGATGGCTGTAGATACGTAGATGTGTTTAGGTACATGTTATGGTAGCTTTTGTGCTCCAGTCCCTTTTCTATTTCTATTAAATGGTCTTAAAAAGTAAATATTGGTTCTTGGCCCTTTGACCATTGTGCCACCTAAACTGATTTTTCTACCCTTTCTCCGGTCTTTAAGCTAGTCAACCACAAAGGTGAGAAGTTCTCTCAAACTCCTGGCTTGCTTTTTGTGTCTCTGGTTCTATGTACCCTTGTGCCACATTGATTGGCATTGTCAGAATTGTGACAGGGCTTTGATGCCCTTTGACAGAGCTTTGACACTGTTCAACCTGGTGATGGTGAGCACTTCTGAAACCGGGATTCAAGCAAGCTGCCCCATAATGAAAGGCTATACTTCTGTAATTGGAGAGGCTGCTTCCCTGCCTAAACACAGAAAAACCTGAAAGGGCATGGTGTCTGGGGATGGTGAGTAGCAACTTTGGTGTGCCAAGACCCTTGGAGGGCTGCTAGCTGGGAGCCTCTGCAGCTCTGGCTTGAGGCATTGCTTGGTGGCATTGGCTGGGGCATTCTGAGCTGCCACTTTCATGCTACAGAGCTTTGCTGGGTTCGATTTACTGGTGTTAAGGTGTGGAGCTTGCTTGAGAGCTGGAACACTTTTTAAATGTTGGTTGGGGTAAAGTCAGACCCTGCTGAGTATAAAGCACTTAGCTGGCCCTTGTTATATGAAAGATGTGTGCATTAAGTTAACTCTTAAGTTGTGCAAGTTAATTCTAAGGAGAAATATATGCTTTCTGTAATAAATGAGGCATAATGAAAGACTCTTTAAATGTTCCTGCTGAATTACACGAATTTTAATGTGATGTCTTGCCAATTAAGAAGTTATATGTCAAGATTTGAAAAAGGATATAAATTTTAATAACTTCTAACAGATAAATGCACATATTTCATTGCTTGAGACTTAGAAGATTGTATCATCCATTACTTATATGTCACATAAACAACTCCAGCTTGTTTCAGGTATTTGCAACTCCTAACTGTAGGGATAATTAAATCACAGAATGTTAGGGATTGGAAGGGACCTAGAAAGATCTATTCCAATCCCCCAGATTGGACTAGAGGAGGATTATCTCTAAAACTGTAGTAGAATATCAAAGGAAGACATCACTGCTCTCTGCTTAGCACTGTTCAGAAACAATATTATATGATGAATGTTGCTGAGTTTAGTTTTTCTGTTGTGTGTTGTTGGTTTGTTGAGGGTTTTTTTATGTCTCTGTCCATCCCCCTTGCTTTTCATTAAAGAATGAACATGTATCACAGGATTCTCCTTGGAAGGTAGGGAAGGGATATGTCTCTCTTTTTTTTTTTTTTTCTTTTTTTTTTAATTTCTTTTCTTTCTCCTCTAATGTCCACACAAAGCCTGATTAAAAGATTGTTAATAGCAATGCTTATGTTAGAAGACTTTGTGCAGAAAAGGTCTTTATCCACAGAGAAGACTTAGTAGCTTTCCATGTAGATATCAGTAAATATTTTTATGTGAAAGGTAAATGTTTGGAGGTTTTTTTGTCAGTATTTGAGTATTCTTTGTATCTTGCAATGAATGCTCCTGTTGCCTTCTGTTCAACACAATGGTCCTCCCTGGTGTAATGTGATTGACTGATACACAAGAATGTCATAATCACTTGAGAGGCTTCTGAAAGGAAAATCAATATTTCAATATTGGAATAGAGAAATACAACATCTGAAAATGTAAATGGGAGGGTTGGGACAGCCAGGTAGTAGTATGGGCTCGTAAGAATGATGCAGTAGTAGTATTGGAGTGGTTAGTAAAGCACACAAATTCAGACACTCCAAACTCACTTGTAACATTAAAGTTGGTGCCTGAGAGAGGAGGTAGAGGGAAGTATGCCTAGACATCAAGAAGTGACCCTTGGGCTGCATTAGTGTGTAGTTTTGCTACTTGTCATGCAGTCTAAGAGGCTTTCACATAATTCCATTTGTAAATCAGTTGCTGCCTTTTTTTCCCTCCCTTTTCTAAACAAGACCTACATTTTGGACATCAACTAGTGCTTGAGTCAAGTGATACATAAGTCTTCTGAATTGTATTAAGCATAAAAAGTAAATGTGATTCTTCTCTTTCTACATGTTCAGTTTAAGTCTTGTTGAAATTACAGCTCAGGGGTACTTCCAGAAGTTAGTATAATTATAGCACTCATCTTTCAATAAATAATGTTCTAGGAGATAAAAGTCATCTGGGGAAGCTGTTTACCAACAGGGAATCAGCACCATATGTAAACTAAAAAATTTTCATCTCTACTTTTCCCCTGTCACTGCATACTCTTACCTGTTTCTTATTTCATTTCTAGTTATATCTCTAGCAGAGTCCTCAAGACTATAACTATCCATACACAGTTGCCATTCACTTTCCAGCTGCGTTCAAATTCCTAATCCTCATTTTTAGGGTGGAATAAGGGAGGGGAAAACAGTGCTACAAAGGTTTTTCCCAGTTGCCAAAGTGGCTTTCTAACATAAATAGCTGTTGGGAGAATGCACTGATTTTTGTGAAATAAAAATTAACTAATATCTCTTTAATCATTTAAACTTATTTAACGTTTATTCAAAGCTTTTGAAAGCCATGTAAACAGAGAGAGAGGAAGGGGGTGGCTGGCTTTTATATGTACAGACTTTCAGGTGCAGAACATTTTTCTCGAGTTAAAGCAAACTTAATGTCTTATTTGGAACATCAAAGCTGTACAGAAGTTTTTTCTTACCTTTTTAAGCTAGTCTTCAGTTTATCAAAAGTCACAGAAAACTTATCTTTTCTCATAAAACTATCACAAAACTTTAAGAAAGATACTTTGTCTTCTAGTAAAAACAATAGAATATAAAAGAATAGAATGTGAATGTAACAAGATTTACTAAACCTGAAAGATTGTTTTACACTTCACTTTAGTCAGCTGGGTTATGTTAGTATTTAGGGTCAATGTAGCATTTGATAAACTCTGGTTTTAACTGCAACTAGTTTTGGGGGAGGGGTTTCAAGCTTGGATCTTACTGGCATCTTTAACAATTGTATACATCAGTGGATGCAAAGCAAAAGAGCGGCTTGGAGGTAGAACTGAATGGGTGAGGAACAGAGCTGCTCTTCGTTACTGAAGCAATGCTGTACCTATGTAAGTTCTTGTGGAATCCATATTACAAGCAGTTAACAAAATATTGGGAAGGGATAAGGAGGAATTTGCCCTTTGTTTGAAGCTGAATTCACTGCATGAATAGCAGGAGAAGGAGAGGGATAAATTGTAACTAGAGAGAATATAAATGGAACTAACAGTGTAGCTTGTGTGCCCAATATGTACATAAAGAACTTGACTGGAGTCCTTGTACCTCTATGTGCTATTTAAAATAGTATGCCCACTACAGATATGTTAATAACTTAAACACCTTCATTTGTTTTGGAGGACTCATCTGAAAACTAGAAAATTAGCTGCTGCATCGTGTTGATGTTGCAGTCCTGCACCTATATACTGCATCTGAATCCCCTATAACTTTCATAGAGTCATAGAATGGTTTGGGTTGGAAGGGATCTCCAAAGGTCATCTAGTCCAATCTCCAACTTTATGAAGCCCTGCTGAAATCTTGTATGTAAAAATGTAGTGTGAAATCTGATTATTTTAGATTGTCAACTGTAGTGACTGAAAGATAGGCAGTCCATGTTCTTTAGCTGCCTCAGGATGAGAAATGTGTGCTGCGTGGACAGATAGCATCCAAGGAAGCTCCTATGGCTAAAAGTGGCAAGGGGCTTAGTTAAGAAATCAGACCGTTTAAGTAGAAGATGTGTAGACTTGTCTATGAAGAGTTGCATTTCTATAAGCTCTAAAGAGGATACTCATTCCTGTGAGAGAGTAATTATTTTTTTTCTTATAAAGAACCTATTCCTTATCTACCTTGAACAATACCTGGCACTCAAACATAAAAGCTTATAGGCTTATTTTACAAGTGTGCTTTCAGCAGAACTGTTGAACTTTTACTTAGTTGGTGATGAGTTCCTCTTCTAGAAGAGAAATGTTGATAGAAATCTATTATTCAAGAAGTCACCTTGATCCTTTCTTGATTTCTTGGCCACTCATAGGCTCAGCTTATGGTAGCTCTGTACCATCCAGGCTTATTACAAGAAGCTCAGCCCTGCAACAACAGTAGGAATAAAAATGCAAAAGTGCCCAGATCCTCTTCTTACTAAAATATTATTCTGTGAATTTACAGCTAAACTCTGAAGACCTTATTTTGTGCTCTAATTTGATGTAATCACTGTGCTTACACTGTGTCTGCTTGTGTAATCTGTTTGCCAGCATAGTGCTTGGCCTGTTCTTCAGTCATCTTTCTCAAAAAGAGATCCTTAAACTGAAATTAGTTGACCTGAGTTGAAGGAGCACAAGCACCTTCAAAGTAGTATTAGTGTTATTTATAAAGGAAACTTAAGCAATAATAGAGTCACACAAGTTTCTAGAACATCAAATATCTCATAAACAGTTGGTTATAAAGGGAATACAGGCAGGATCAGGCAAAGCAGATGGCAAAAGAGTAGTCTAAAGCCTATCTGGGAGTCATGGCTTCATGAAATGTGTTAATCTATTGACTCTAACAAGTATTCTAGAAATGAAACTTATAGGTTCTAATGATATTATATCTTATGTGCACCATAGAGTATTCCAGATATAGCCATTTTAAGCATCAGATTTTTAAGGGACCTGAATCCTTAATCAGAAATGGTTTATTCTTAAAAAAATCCCAGGTCTACAGGTTTCTGTTACTATTTCTGTCTCTGAACTATGACTAAATTGACTATTCAATTCTGAGAAGATTGTCTTCCATATAAATCATTCTGTCTCTTGGATTATTTTCTTACTGTTGTAGTTTTGCAGCATTACAAAACTGCTGACATCTTTTGTTGTTTAATTTTTGTGAGAGTGAAACAGCTGGTACTTTCTTAGTTTAAGTACCTGCAGATAAGATAATCAAATCCTATTACATGAAGCAGCAAACCAGTGAATTGTGAACATGAGCTCATGTACTGGCCTTTCCCTTCTTCTGACGCAAAGCCACAGAGTGTTTCATTAGTGAACTGTGTCCAAATACTCTTGCGGATGTAGCTCCTAAAACAACTCTTCTGTTAAAAAGCTGTGATGATCACCAGGTTAACATTTATGCTTGATTTAAAAATAAATAAACAAAGCACAGAGTTACTTTGTTTATTCCTGTTTCCTGTGTAACTTTCCAGTGTTGTTATGTTTTCTAATCTGAATACCCATATGTTGTTTGGCTTGTGTAGCTTTTTATGTGATGAAGACTGGACTGGGGTTTTTCTGTTTGGTTTTTTTTAATCTTCTTCACCTCCTTTAAAGAAAACTTGGCATCTCTTATACTGTGACCTATTGTTCCTAGCTCTACCTTCCGGAGGATTTCTTCTAATCACCTTTCTCCTTTAAGTGTGCAAAACATTTTCTCTTTGTTCTAGCTCCTCTTTATTTGTGTCAGCCTTAATTGAGTTGAAGAAGTGGCTTCAGTCTTGTTCAAATGTGCCAGAAGGTGCTTCTATAAAACTTTGATATTAAAGAACTAAAATATCTATTAATGGCCTGTAGAATTAAGGCTAAAGATACACATTTGTACTGTAACCTGTGATGCTGATTGAAAGTAGTAGTCATCAAACATGACTGTTAGCTGCTTCTGTCAGGAAGAGACTATTGAGCAAATTTGGCAGTGTAAGAGATCATGTGTGAGTGAAAATGGGATGAGCTAATTTGGCAATTGCATTTGGATTATTAGGAAGGGTTCACCAAATTCTTTCGTCCAGGAAAGAAGTGGTGGTCATGTTCCCAGCTCATATTAGCAAAGAAACTGCTCTGTAGCCTAGAAGAAAAAAGTTTAAAAGCTAAATACAATATTGTTTATCACTAATAGGATGCAGTTCTAAAATTCATGGTTCAAGTGAAATTTGCTTAAGTGAAAACACCACCACCACTCCCAGTTATCGGAAACATCTGAGAAATCCCAAATTCACAAAGCATTGCACAAGGGTCTTGCTGAGTATTTGTATTTAAAGAGCATCCTACTGTTTTTGGAAAGACTCTGACTTTTTGGTTGAATGAAACCACATTATGTCCCAAAATCAGCAAAAAATTGAATAAGAGAAAGCTTATGTAAAGCCCTTTTTAAAATCTCACTGCAATAAGTTCTTTTTACATCTGTTGCATATTATTGTGGAAGTATGTTCTAGGTGAATATTTACTTCAGAGATAACAATTCACTCTTCTAATTAGTGTATTTTAGATGTATCATCCCCTTCAGTGGGGAACATGAAGTGACAATGCTGACTTGACTTTGATTATTATACTTTGCTGAAAATAAGGCATTTGGCTGTAGTTGGTAAAATTAACTGTCCTACCTGCTACTTTGAATCTGTTTTGTAACGCACAGTTCTGGACAGTCAGCTGCTCCTATGCCTTTAGAAGCCAGAACTTAATACATACTCATACATACTCATCCTCTGCGGTGAAAGCGCTTTGTAGAAATGCATAGATTCATCAAAAAGGGGTTGAGAAGACCTACTGGGGAAAAACTGCTGTAAACTTGAGAAAGGACTGAAGATGGACAGGAAAATTGGTTCCATCTTAAATGAATAAGAGTGACTATGAGAAGAGACATTCCTTCACTATGACAACGTATTTGCTTACAACAATTTAAAATTGTAGCATCTTGGTCGTCTTCCTGGCATTTGGAAACATGATCCTACAGTGAGGGAGCTTGAATGACTTCACTGGTTCTGAATGAGCAGGGATTTCAGTTTCATATGCTGTTTGCTGGAATTGTAACTAATGCTGGCTGGGACAGTTGGAAAGTAAACTAAATTTGGTTTCAGGCTTTTTTAGGTAAGTAATGTGTGTATTTGTAGGTATATAAATGACAAAACTTCTTGAAAGTGTTTATCCTTTTCAAATTGCTTGGTAATTACAGCAAAAGCCAGTTAAATGTTATAGGAGATTTCAGAGATCTTTACCTTGAATTGTGGGCCAGAATGGCTGTGTGGGTTTGGGTAGGGGGGTGTGGGGGTAGGAGTGGTGATGAAGAGGAGAGAGGAAGGGGGAGCAGTGGTTGTTCTAGCTTCCCAACTCTCCTGTGTTTCAGGGTTGATTTTACGGTTGATGTAAATTAGCCTATTGACTGTTATAGTACTATTGACTTCAGAGGAACATGCTGGTTTGTTCTAGCTTTGTCTTGTAAATTTAATAATCATTCTATGGCAATTTCTTTAGGCATTTGCACAGACAAGTGTTCTACTGAATCGTTACATCTAGTAATGCAACTGGAAATCTGTTTCTTCAGACCACTGCTGTAGTGTGTGATATGAGGTGGGCAGGACAGCAGTGACAAGGGGCTTCTACTCCCATGGCCTATTCTTGTGGTCTTTTGAAACATGATGGCTCTAGACACAAGTTGTCAGCACCCTGATGCATCTTAAAATAAGCAACAGCTGAAGCATCTATAGGCTTGCACTGCATTTACAAGTTGTCTGTGAGCTGCTGCTGAGTTGCTGTGGAAACCAATGTTAAGCAGTACTTGGAGAGGGCTGGAAAATAGGCCTTTTTTGTGAAAGCCGGACTAGTTTAAAACCCCATCTCCTGTTTTCAGAAGCTCCTTCTGAATTACCATGGAGATAAGAAGAGTAGAAGAGTTTTGAGTCTTGTAGAAGTGTGAGCTATAAATATTTATTTGGTTAATAGCATATGTTTTCTGGATTGCCTCTCTGTTGGAATAAACTCCATACTACGTTGAACTTTTGCAAGCTCTGAATTCAAACTATTCCTCTCTTCTGTTTGAGTAGAAAGAGAAGGGAAAAAAATCTCCAAAACTTCGAAAGGAATTGAATTTTACATTATGATTATTAATTATATAAAAAAATAATTATCGATTTTTTTTTTCACAGAATTTCCTACATCACCTCCTGCAGTAATCTTTCTGGGCTGGGACTGCTGAAAGCACTTAGGAGGCTGTTCAGTTTGTCTGGAATTGTTGTGCTTTGATGCTCAGTTTCTTCAGAAAGGCTGACCTAAATAATCTCTTCCTTTCTTGTCCCCTGCCACTTGATTTTTATTCACTACTTTCTCCTCTATGAGCATTTCCAGTTTTGTGTTTCCAGGGCCAGCTGTCCTTGGGGCTCTGCTCTGAAGTGAATCATTAACATGATCTTAAACTCTTAGGACTACTACTGATAACTTAAGATAATTGACTCTGAAAACTTCAGTCTCTTACTATTCTCAAGACTCCTTTTGCTTAACTTGAAAGTTTAGAATAAAGGCACCATCAGCTGGTGTGCTCGCCTTCCAGGCTGCACTGAACAGTACAGACAAAGCTGAGGATTAACTCATTCTTAGGTTGGCATTATAAATGAAAACTTCTTTGCTATTCTGCTCTGTAGTTGAGGCGTTTAACACATGAACTTCTTTCCCTTGTGAGACTGAGAGCTCCTCAGATCATCCAATAATTGGCTTTTAATACAGGTAGAAATCCTGGTCTTAGTCACTTTTTGGCAAAGCTTCTCTTCCCCTGTTTAAATAACTTCTGGCTGGGTGAAAATGCAGTTCTGCATTCAGTTTCTCATGTGATTTCCATTACAAAGGCAGAGTTACTGAGGCTGATTAAAACCTATTTTCTACAACAGATGAATATGAAGGATTGTTTTTGGTTTTATGCTACATAGAAATAAAATAGCGCTTTTTAGTAATAGGCTCTAGATCTCTGGATGTGTAATATGGAGTAAACCCAAGAAAAGCTATTTGAACTTGAGCAGCTTGGCTACTTAAACTGTCACTTTAGCCTAAGTTTGTGAGCTCTCGTGGGGTGGTTTGTTTTGTTTGGTTTTTTTTCAATTTTCCACCCTCAAGTACGCTTTAGGCTGACACCTTGCTTTGTTGCAAGAGAAGTCCTGCAGGAAGGACACCTTAAAACTTTGCTGCTTTGCCTTACTTGAGTACCTGTAGATTTTTTGTTTGTTTTTTTCCAATTTCACTGCTTTTGCTTTCAATTTGAGATCTTTTAATAAAATAAAAAGTGAAGAGAGTACCTGCTGACTTCCCAGCAAGACACTTAATGCGTGTGTTAGATATCTAACTGACCTACCATTTGGGTGCTGGCCTTGTCTGCTTCAAATGTATAGCTCTGCACAGGAGAGCCAACAGGGTGGAGGATTACTCCATTGTGCATGGCTCTGAGCCTGGGCTGGAAGGGGGGGAATATGTCTTTGGATTCGGGGAAATTTTTTTGGGTTTGTTGACAGTGGGGGGGAAGGTCGATTTTGTGTGTCAGATAATCAGCTGTAGAGATGGAATTTTAATTTTGTAATAGCTGTTCTTCCAAAAGAGAAGCCAACCCAAATATTGGATGTAGCTTTTTTTCCCCACTGCCCCCCTCTTCCCTTGCTCAGAAACCCTAGTCCATTTCCCCATGAATAAAAAATTTGTCAGGAGAGGGCTTGCAAAAAAGAAGGGGAGGGAAAGCTAGCAGGTACCTATGTGCACAAATTGCAGTTCATTATAATACTTTTCATGAGGTTATTTATGTCTCCTTATGGAAGGAGGTACTACCTACAACATGGAAGTTAAGCTGTATTACTCTGCTAGTGAGCTTTTTTCCCTGCGTGCCTCTATTCTTTGAACCTTCTGAGTATCTAAAAGCCTGCTTCTTCTGCTGTATTTCTGTCATTCCCATGAGTAAAGACCAAGAAACTGCATTTCTAGTACTAAGAAGTGAAAATAACTAGCCATACTTTTTTCCCAATGCTTGAAACGCTACCATCACTGATGCACTAGAACAACTTCTTTGTAGTGCTAGAAACCAGCATTGCATCTGCTCGTATCAAGGAACAGTTTTCCTTATAGTTGTAAGAACTTGGAAACTTAATGTCTTTGTTAAAAACAGTTTCTTCAGGTTGCTAGGAAGACTTTATTGCTACTGATGTAAGGATAGCACATGGATCCCTACGTCTTCTTCCTTGATTGAAAACATCTGCAAGGTCTATGTCCTGATTAGCCTGTAAGAGTGTTGAAAATCTTGCCACATATTTCACAGCATGTTAAGCTATTCTCAAGAGCTGTATGTGTTACCACCAGGTCTCAGAGAGTTGCAGCAGCTTCAGGGGCTGAATGACTAAAACTTGCTGTGTTTAAGTCTAGCAGTTTCCAAAACACAACAGAAGTGCTGCTGACAGCTACCACAGAAGTGAAGGGGTGGCTGAGAAGCTCTTTAAGTTCCTTTTGTGTTTTAGACCCCTTTAGCTGGTCAACCAGAAAATGTGCCTTCACTCTTGGGTTGTCATCCTTTATGGAGTCACACCACACCTATTAAATTACAAACTTGTTCTCCATATCTGGGCTTAGATGGGCTTTATTATTCCCACCCTGCAGACCTCCCCTTCAGACTACTCCCTTATTTGTTTTCTGTGTCTGAGCTATGTAAGGTTGTTTTTCTGTGAATCAGATAAACTCTGCCCAAAGTAAATCCTGTTCTATTATTATTAAGATTGAAGAAGTTTTGTAACTCAAGATAAATGAAGTGCCAAAACTGAACTTTTTTCCTTTTTTTTTCCCATGATATGGGAATAATGTCTTCTAGCTCCTGTCCAAAATTTGAAGTCTTAATACCATGTTTGTTATGTTTACTTAATGAAGCTGAGTTTACTCGTCATTTCAGGCTACATTTTGGTGCCTAAATTGCCAGTTTCAGAGATCAGTTAAGGACTCTGGCCAACACAGGAGATTCCTGCAGAGGCTGTGAATACTCCCAATCTCTCTCCCAGCATGTTTGCTAGAGGTTAGCATTCATCAAGCTGAACTGATGGAAGATGAAGGCTGCTTAAACATCGACTGTTGACAGCAACATGGCTGGAAAGAGTGGTGGGTCTGAGCCCTGTCCACCTGTTGCCAATTGTCGAAGTTAACATAGTCTAGCCTGCCAATGACTAGAGGCAGTGCAAAGGCTTTATCAATGCAAAGGCTAACAGGTTTGGTAGCCTTTCAGTTGTGGCAACTGCTTCTTAGACTTCTGAGAAGAATGAGAGTTAGCATTTTGTTAGATGATTAGGTGATTCACAACTAATTCTGTCCAAAGGTAAATAGGTTCTCCTCTCCCTTTCCCATTTATGGACCATGTAATCCATGGATTACTTCTCTTTTGGAAAAAAATATGGTAACAGGAGAGCCAAAACAGACTAGAGTGTTTAAATGATGTAAGTGTGGCAAAACTCTAGGTATCATTTGAGTACCTCATGATAGGTAGTTATAGCTGAGGAGTCTGCATCAGCATCTAAGCATGTCATTGATGGTTTATTCTGAGGTGGCTATGTGTCTGAAGGATGCTAACACCAAACATTTCCTGTTCTTTCAGGGATTTCAGTAAGGGAACTGGCTTCATTATCGCTTTATTCTTGGGACATCAGACTTCTGAAACTTACAGTATCCTCTGAAATCCTTTGTTAAGATTTGCTCTAGACCACCTGCTATTTAGAACTTGGCAAAACAAATACCACAAGACTGCTTTTTCTCTTGTACTTATAACTTTGTTTTGATTCTGTTCTCATGTAATTTCCTCCAGGCACACTGTTTCCTTTGATTTGGTTTGACTAATATGCTTTTCCTTAATGATTCCGGTTAGTAGTATCAGTTTACAGCTATGTGAGTGACTATCAAATGGAAAGTGTGTATTTTTGGAGTTCACTTCTAAACAAATGAAGTTACTGACATATAAAAGCAGGTTTGAGGATTTTTTTTTTCAGCATGTATAAAAGTGTTTGAACAAAGAGTTTACTGATACAGCAATATGTCATCTTTTCACTATTGCTCTTTGTATGATGTATTAAAATCTAAAGCATAAATTTTTGGATTCTGAATAATTGGCAGAGACATTTCTAAAAGGCCATTTTAAGGAAGAGATGCTCTAGTTAAAGAGAAAACTCTCCTGTCTTTCTGCTTGGTCAGAATGTATAATAACTTTAATTAGGTCAGCTATCTTTGCACCGCATTAAGTAACTGGACTCTACTCCTTCTTGAAGAGGGTCAAGTATATGTGTGATTTGTGTGAGAAGGGTGACAGATATGTTGAACTTCTTTCTTTTTTCTGGTATATTTTGTACCTATTGCATTACATAATAGGATCTTCATGTAGTTTATAAATTCCTTGACGCAAGGGGAAATATACAGATTTTGTGCAATTGCAAGCTCCCAAAACAAAGTAATTTTGTGAACTTCCGTAATGAGAAGTAGGTACTATGATCCTCACTCAGAAGTCATAAAACATGTTTTCTTATTGTGGCTTCTAGCTTAGGAATACTGAAACAGTATCAGTGAGCTGTGTGACATCTGTATTAAAGAGGAGGAGAGAAATTTTCTGTGAAACAGTGAATGTAATACAGTGGTGAGTTCCATGTATTTGATCTGCTTTGTGTCCAGACAGAAAAGGTCAATGTGCCAATAATTTATAAATAGCTTTACCCACACACTGGAGTTCTGGAAATGCTTCCTACCTAAGTGCGAACATGTGTTAGCTGCTGTCAGAGCCTCAGAACAAAATGCTCCTCCCCATCATGAACACATGAAGGAAGATGTTATTTTAATAGATAAACATTTGTTATCTATTGTCACTATAGGAGGAAGGTAGTGGTGTCTGTTCTAGAAACAACATGGTTTGGGTAACAGTCAAAAGCTAATTTTCTTTCCATAAATCTAAATGGGGCTTAGTAAGTTGAAAGGAAAATGACTTAATGGCTTTATTTTAGACCAAGCTTGGACAAAAACAAGGAGTTGGGCTCTATGTGGACTTGCAGGAGTAACAGTTACTTTAGGAGGTGCTGGAGAAGTGGTTCCCTCCTCTGGTTTCAAAGGGGTGTGTTGGGAGATCATTTTCTGGTTTTTATTTCTTTTTTTAAAGACCAACAGGAAAGTTTCCTTTCTTGGCAGGGTAGAAAAAATTTCTAGGCGCTATTTGTGATGCAAATATTTTTTGCTATTTCAGTATTATAAGGGTACATAAATGGCATTGCTGGAATTGCTGTCTTCACTTATTTATTTTTATATTATAAACTTCTGCTGTAACTATTTTGGGGTAACACAAAAGTGACAATCAAATTAAAACACATTAGGAATAGGATAGTTGCACACAAATTTGGATCTTTTGGTGATGTGCACATATGAAAATTCACTGTTACCAAGTGTGAAGTTGTGTTCTCCTAGAAACAAGAAATGTTGGACTTACACTTGGAAGGGAGGAAGGGGATAGTGAGATATTAAGAAAGCAGCAACTCTGGAGAGTAATACAGGGATACTGCACTCAGGTGCCCAGGCTATGCCAGGGGCTGCAGGGTGGTCTCTGAGGGGAGGCCAGGGCTGCCCCGTGCCAGACATAGCCGGTTCCAGCCGGCTCCAACCGACCCAATGCAGGGCATGGCTGAGCCACACAGCCACGATGGCGGCTCCTCGGGGAAAGCCTGTGTGAGGAATGGGAAAACACTGCCCAGAAGTGAGGGGTGAGGGGAAGAGTGTGAGAAACAGCCCTGCCAGCCCTGAAGGGAAATGGGGAGGATCCTCTGCAGCCCATGAAGAAACCACAGTGGAGCAGGTGTTGCCCTGTAGCCTTTGGAGGACCACACTGGAGCAGATATCCACACTGCAGCCCATGGAGAATCCCACACTGAAGCAAGCAGATATGCTTTGAAGAAAGCTGAAGTGCATGGAGAATCCCACACTGAAGCAAGCAGATATGCTTTGAAGAAAGCTGAAGTGCATGGAGAATCCCACACTGAAGCAAGCAGATATGCTTTGAAGAAAGCTGAAGTGCATGGAGAATCCACAGAGGAGCAGGCTCTTGACAGTAGCAGTGGCCCATGGAGAGGAGCCCATGGTGGAGCAGGGCAAAAGTGTGCAGAGGAAGGAGCAGCAGAGAAGAGTTGTTATGGACTGACCACAACCTCTCATTCCCCACAACCTCCACTTACTCTATTTTTAATTGACAATGAATTGAGTTGATTTTCCCTAAGCTGAGTCTGTTTTGCCTGTGATGGTAATTCTCTTGACCCTGTAGCATTTTAATTTTATTTTTTCCCTTGTCATGTTGAGGAAGGGAAGTGATAGAGCAGCTGGGTGGGCAGCTGGCCAAGGCCAACCGGCCACTACAGGATGCAGAGAATGAGTAACTTAACTATTGCTACAGTGCTGTGGACTGAATACCTATTCTGATTGTTGCTCCATGACTCACAGAGGCAGCAGTTAAATATACTGATAGAACTGCAATCTGCATTTTTAAAGAATACTGATAAAAACTAGAAAATTGTGGAAGGAAAGGGCTGTAGGAAGAGTTTGGATGGAGAATTCCCGCTGTAGTGCCAGACTTGAACAATAAGGAATGATCTAAAGGGGTTGGGAGTATTGGTGAATGGAAAGCTGCACATGAGCCAACAGCATGTGCTTGCAGCCCAGAGGGCCAACTATATTCTGGGCTGCATCTAAAGAAGTGTGAACAGCCAATTCAGGGAGTTGATTCTGCCCCTCTGTCTGCTCTGGTGACAACCCACCTGGCATACTGTGTCCAGCACTGGAGTATTCCAGCACAAGACAGATGTAAACCTGTTGGAGTGGGTCCAGAGGAGGGCTAGGAAAATGACCAGAGGGCTGGAACACCTCTCCTATGAGGACAGGCTGAAGAGAATTCTGTGGTGGTACCTTTGTACAAAGAAAAGAGTATACTAACTCAGAGCTGTGAGAACCTATAACTGAAGGCCTAGATGGACTCACTAGAGTAATAAAGCACATGCTTGAAGAGAAGTAACCAACTGTAAAAAGAAAGCAATAAGAAGCAAAAGATTCTTGATCTATTCATATCTTCAGATCAAGATGGGTTATCCATCTGATAGCTCGTGTACAACTCTTCTTCCATTGGGCAAGGGAAAGGAAAATTAATTCTTTGCAGATGAGCAAAGGAGGTCTATGTGAGAGGTAAATAGCAAGATTAGACTAAAAGGAGTAAAGCAAGACTAGTTTCTATCTGTCAAAAGAACATTATGCTTCTAAACAAGCCATGTTTCTAAACTTTGTTGATGTGAAGAGAGGCTCAGTTCTTATTCATACCCTTTGTAACAATCAGTTGGCTGATGCAGATGGAGGAAATGAACTGCATTAGGAGTGACCATGCTGTCTTCAAAACTGATCCTAAACCCAAGGGAACTTGGAATGCTTTTGGAAAAAAAAGATTTAATATAAATCTGTTTAAAGAACCATATTTAGCTGTTCTTGCACTTGGTAGAATTGTAGTCTGCCGTGGAGTAATCGGAATAACTATGACCAAGTCTCAGGCCTTGCAGGAATACTTCTGAAGGAACAAAGTGGGGTCCTGTCCTGGGGGAAGAGCAGCTCCTAAGAGAGGATATATAGTGAGGTGCAGTGGGGGAGGAGGTAGCTGGGTGGAAGTTGATGTAGGGCTAGTGGTTATTTCACTTGTTCTCTCTGGAATTTCAGTATTCCTTATACAACAGATATCCAAGAATGTATAAGTTTTTTTCTCTTTGATATAAAAGTATTAAAATGTTGACTGGTATTTTCCATCTAATTTCAACAAGAATTTGAAGTAGCTACCAATTACTGCACAATTCTTCTTTTTTACCCTGTAGAAGCTGTACATGGTATTCTTCAGTAAACGTGCCTGCCCTGTAATAAGAATACAATGGAAAATACATCTATTGATTAATACTAGTATCCCCAGTTAGAAACAGACTGAGACGTTACCCCAGTATAAAATAATGCCTACTGTTTATGTAGAACTTCTCACATGTAAATATTATCATGCTTGTAAAAGAGAAATATTACTATTTCTTACAGGTGCCAGGGCATGGAGAGGAAAAGATGAATTGTTCAAGGCCACCCACATGGCCAGCCCTGGTCTAGCTCTTAGTCCCATGCTCTCTCTAGTAGACAATATCTAATCTGTCCAGTGTAAGGAGGTCTTGAAAATATTGGTTTTAGATACTGAAGCACATAGCAATAAACACTTGTAATTTCATGAATTGTCTTTTTTTTTTTCCTGTTCTCTTGCAGATCATAAAGTGTCTGGAATTTCCATTGAAACGGATAACAAAAATGTAAAAGCAGAGGAGTTTAAGGGTACAGTATGGGCATTACTGTGATTATTGTTAATATATACAAAATGCATGCAAACTATGTATACAGAACTTGTGCAGCTGTTAAGATTGTCTTCCTCTTTCCTGGGGGGTCGTGTTCCTACTCTCTCCATTGACTCTGTGTAATTTTGGTCTTGTCCCCATTTTCTCTTACTTGATGTGGGATTGGACTAGATGCTCTGAAGAGGTACTTTTCAGCCTCACCTGTTCTGTGATTTTATAAGTTGTCTGTAAGTCCTGGTAGCTCACTCTGTAACTTCTGCCTGGTTTCTTCCACACAAAATAATTGAAACTGATAGAAAGGAGAAGCATTAATTATCTTACAAGACAGAGAAGTGAGGGACTATAGATAGAGTAACTGTAAGTCAGCTAATTGTCAGTAACTATAATTTAATGGCTATTTTTAATTGTCAGTAACTATAATTGCTATTTACATACTTATATATTTATGTCATATGTAAAATGACAAATAATGTGTTAATAAGTTGAGGCAGGGAGGAAAACCTGGTGTTTACTGGGTAGATGAGAAAGGGATCTTAGTGGTGTGTATATGAGGATTATGGGTCACGTGCAGGTTTTTGTTTGTTGCTTGGAATGGAGAGAGATGAGAATTTGGGAATTGAAAGAACTGTTTGCTAGGCCTTTGGCTTCATTCATCTGTTTGAGGTAATATCAAATATTTTTGAGGTCTCTAAAGCTGTCAGCTGGGCTCCTGTCAAGGATTCTTGTCACTTTGGGGTAAGAAAATACATTTAGAGCTTAGGACAGGCAAGAGGAGAGAGAAGCTCTTCAGGGAATATTAAAGCTTGATTAGATTCTGCCTTTTTATATAATATGACTTGCATTTTGTTCTTTTGTCATTTGTGTAATAGAGGAAGATCAGTTTAACATAGCTTGGGTGTCATGGCAAGTACTTTTGTGTAGCAGCACTAAGGGAATGGGAGGGATTGATAGATGTAGCTATTCAACTGAATGCATCTGATCTGAAATACATTGTTATTTTCTCCTCCAACCCCTACCACGGTAGAGGAGGGTGGCTGGTCACTGAAACAGGCTCCCCAGGGAAGTGGTCATAACCAAGCCTGTCAATTCAAGGAGCATCTAGATGACACTCTTCAGTCATGTGCTTTAGTTTTAGGTAGTCCTGTGAGGGGCAGGGTGTTGAACTCTGTGATCCTTATGGGTCACTTCCAACTTGAGGTATTCTATGATACTATAACTAAATAATAGCCTTCAGACCAGATATAAATCCAAATTAAACATTGTCCAGACCTCTCTGAGATCCCAGAAGGTTTCTCCAGGCCTGGCAGAGCCTGTGCTGACACACGGCATCCTGTAGGCCTAGCTTAATGCAAGTCAAATAGACCTGTTCTGGAAAATCTCTCTCTCTGACTCTGTTAGCATGGGGAAAAGCAGAAGGGAACTATAACTAAGGAGGGGTTTATTATGTTGTCTCTGTTCTCCATGTGCTCCCTTTCTTCCATTCTGTTCCCTTTCTCTGAACGAGATTAGTGGGAGGGAGGGCATCAGCACTGGCTTTTTCTGAAACAAAAAAATGTGGCATGCAAGAAAGGGGAAGCTCATTCAAGATGGAGGTGACTTGTTCTGCTGAGAACACTTCAGCTGAGCCGTCTCTGGTAGGTAATATAGACCAGCTCATGAGATCAGCCAACTGTCAGAAGTTCAGTAGCAAAAGAAAGCTGAGCTTGAATGATGGGTTTTCTTTGTTAGAAGGATACAAAAACAAAACGGAAAGGAAACTTTAGCAAATCTTAAGATTCAGGAAGCCTCCACCCGTCCACTCAACCTGAAGTCAGGAACCTCAGGCTTCCTGAGTGCACAGCATGTTTTTCGAAGCAGCCAGTGTGCGTGTAACATGTTTCTGGCAAAGAATGCCCCCCCGCCTAAATCTTTCTTTCATGCCTGGACATTTTTTCCACAGTGAGAGATCACCAAGGCTACCAGTCTGGCCCCTTGAAAGCATTTTGTTTCTTTACAGAACAGACCTGGGAAATCAGACTATGAAGGGTGAGTGGGTAGACCTATTGATTGCTCCAATTAAGGCCTTTCAGCCTTGTTTGCTGAGACTGGCAACAAGGGTGTCAGTTAGTGCAGATTGACTGTATGTTTGAGCAGTGGATGTTTGTTTCCTAAAAGCTAGACAGGCATTGCCAAAACAAAGGCTTTTGATCCTTGATACTCTGGCCTATATTGGAAGATGAACAGCCTAAAGGTAGCAAGATAGATAGTGTATTTGTTTCTTTTACAGAACTTTCTGGGAGATGCTAAATTACACTTTATTAATAGATTTGGAGCCAGTTGCATTCATTCCTCTGATGTTGTCTCCCAACAATTCTTCTTAATACCTTAAGAGTTATTTACTGGGAGGAAAAAAAACCAACCATATAGTTCATCATGCTGTTCCATGGAGAATGGAACTACTGAAACACTGAGTTTGTCCCAATAACTCACCTATATGGTTTGTCGTGTCTTCTCTCCCTCTTCAGTTCCCCCACAATAGCTATAGGCTTGACCATAGACCACAATTACTGTGATGCAAGCTACATATTAGTGATGGCATATTCTGATGTCCTATTGTGAGGAAGGTAAAAAGAGCAGTTGAGCTCCCAGTATGACCTGTTCCTCATTAGGAACACTAATTTTGGTTTGTTTCCTACCCAGTTACAGCAACTTTAGCAATAATCAGTGAAACATGAGTGAACAGACAGAAAGGTGAACAATTCTATGAACCTTCTTTTCTCAAGAACTCAAGAAAGAAAAGAGTTAACTGCCGAGGGATGTTATGAGCAACCTCTGTCACCAGCAGCTGTGAGGGCCTGGGGGTTCCTCCTGCCTGGCCACTGAAGCTTGACCCAATGCACTTGAAGACCTGGGAGGTCATTGTTCCAGGCCTATGGACATAGCTGCTGCTTTTCCATTTGCAGGCTCAACCAGTAGCAAGGCTGTGTGTGTTCCAGGGATGTAGGTGTCTGTGTGTGCACCCCTACATACACATGCTTGTGACACTGCCACTGCCAGCGGCACAGGCCACCACAGACAAGGCATTGCCTTCAACAGCACCCACATAACACTGCCTGGGCTCATGTGAAGCATAGACAGCTGAGCCTCCTTCCTCCTCTCTGGCTGGTGCAGGTTGAAGGTCAGTGGTGAAAGCCTTCACACAACACACTCTAGATTCAGAAGCACATGCACTTTCTTGGATACCCAGAGTACCAGCACAGCCCCTCTGCCCATCTGCTACCCCTGCCCTACTCACCAGCTCGCCTAGCTTGAGGTTTGCTAGTGAATTACACGCACACCTCCAGGCACAACAGGTTTAGGGAAGACAAAAACTCTGCATGCACACCACATGTCCCCAATTCTAGAAGCCAGCACCACAGGCCCAGGGGGTGCTTAGACCCTCAGTGTGACCCCTGTTGCTGGCTCTAAATTTACTCAAGCTACTGCTCTGCCCTGATAGCTAGCACTCCAGGCACACATGCTTTGAGACATCATCATGCACTCACAACATCTGTGGCCGCTCCAGCTACTGATGCAGAGACCCTCACTGGCTCCTGTTGCACCACACCACAGTCCCATCAGTTTGGAGACTGATGGTCTGTCATCATCCATATTAGTCCCTGTCTTTCATGTTTGTGTTTCTGTGTTTTCATTTGTTGTTACCCCCTTTACTTGTTGTCACTTTTGCATTGAAAATGTCCTTGATTGGGAAACCTTAATGAAGCAGACTCACCCTTACAATAACCAGTACGGTATTGTAGTTAAATACCTAAGTTACTTAGGAGAATATTTAACCATATTACCGATATGTTTTCTATCTGCATTAATTTATACATTTAAACAGTTAAACTACTGATGCTGAATTCAGAATAATAATTCACAAAATATTCTTGATAACAGGGTCAGAGTCCTTTTTTTTTTTTTTTTAATTGTGGTCTTCTCACTGATTAAAACATTTAAATCTAAAATGAGGGTGGCAATACAGAATCTGTGCCCATCCAACATGGGAATATCTAGTCTCCAACATCTTAAATTTAATCCAAAATACACTGAAGTATGAGAAAATGACTAGTTTCTATTTCACCATTATGTTTGTGTAAATCTAGAGAAGGTCTGGCATGACTTTGAGAAGTAGGTCTGGCCCTTCCTGACTGCTCAAATTCTTTTGAAGGGTGAATACTAATTTCATGGAACCTGAATTGTGTATAAAACACAATGCCAAAGTCGCTAATTTTCCCTTTTGCATTTTTTTTCCTCCCTTCTAGAGGCTATTCTTAGTTGCAGGCACAAATTTTCAAAAGGGATGAGCTTGAGAATAGAATGGAAGAAAATCCAGTCTCAAGGAGTCTCATTTGTCTACTACAATGGTGAATTTACAGGTACAGTACTACAAACTTACACTGATGATTTAATATGTTGTTCTCTAGCATAGATATTGGCTTTATCTTGGGGAATAACATTAGGAAAATGGCTGAAAGAGAATGCTTTTGACTCTTCCTACCAAACAGGTGTCCTTTTGAGGAAAACAATTGTTCCTCAGGAGGGGGAAAAAAAGCATTTCTTAATAAAACCATCAATGATTAGTTACCTTTTAAATGAAGTTAAATATAACACAACTCAAGACTAAGAAAAATGACACTGCACATTCCTTGACACTTTTCAAAAATGAAATTACATTCAGATATAAACTCCCAAAACCTACTGCAAGCTCTGCACTTCTATCCTACAAAGAGGTTTCTGAAGCCTCCTGTAGAGCTGGAGGCTTACATATGAATAATGCAGCAATTTTTATATACATAAAACATAAACTCAGCTGTATATTTTAAATTATTTGTATTCTTTTTAGAAGTGGAATTTCTGTTTATATATTTGGAAAAGGACTTACCTCAGCTTTGTGTTTGAGAAAATATGGGTCTGTGGCACCTCATACACAATAAATAAAGGTTGACATGTAAACCAAAAGCATGGTGATTTTAATAGTTTGAAGAGCTTGCTAGATGTGCTAGTCTTGTTGATGAACTTAAACTCTGGAATTCATGGTTCTGTGTGTGCATATAACTTTAATTTCATAACAAGCCGTAGAATGAAAAAAACCTCATTGTAAGAAGTCTGACGGCAATATCTTTGCTAAATCCGTCAAGTTTTTATTGCCAAGTTAAAATGTCAAATACTTTGTTGTGGTCTCACTTGCTATTTTTTCTGTAAGGTAATTAAGTTAGTGATTGCCATCCCTCTAGTGGAAAACCATGTCTTTTTTGTCACTGACTGTTGCTATACATATTTTCTCAAAATCTACAGAAAAAAGCATTCCAAATAGAAAATATACAACCAGTGTTGTTTTTTTAACTCAGGTTCTTTTTACTAAATGGACAGGTTGTGAAAGGCTCTTAGTGTCTTGGGAGAGGGATTACATATTGCTCCTCAGTGATAGATAACTAACACTGAACAAGTGAGCAATAGTTCATAAATCGTACGTGATTTCAACAAGCCAGTGAGTTGTAGACATTTGCTATAAGCAAAGAGAAGAAACATCTCTGTCTTTTCTCCTTTAAAGGTGATCTTCGAGGCCGAGCAGAGATGTTGAATACAGGAATCCGTATTAGAAATGTGACCAGAAAGGATTCTGGGACCTACCGCTGTGAAATCAGTGCAAAGAGTGAAGAGGGGCAACGCCTGGGAGAGGCTACTATTACTCTCACAGTATTGGGTACAAATTTTATTACTTGGGCTTCTGTAGTAAATTGAATGATGGCAAGAGGTGTTGAAAGTAGAGTGTGTGTAGCTGCTGAATCTTTGGGTCTTCTTTGGGCTGGGTTTATAGCCACAGGTGCATGTGCTCATTTTACAACATACTTCACAGAAGAGCTTTGCAAATTGCACACATTTCATTAGAAAGAAATATAACTAGGGTTTTGTGAATATAAATGTGGGTTTCAGCTCTCAACACTTAGCAAGCATGCTGATTTATGTGATGATGAAACTTCCATTTCTACTAAAACTGAAGTCACTCAATGGCTGAGAAGCTGTACAAGGTGATCATGGTCTTTGGCACTGGAAAGTCAGCATCTGTCAACACTTATCAAATATTCTGAAGCAGCAGTTCATTCCAATATGCTACAGTCTCCTCCTGTTTTTGGAAGGAGAAACTGCTGCAGTGTCTGTGCAATGCCAGCCAATGAGCTAGCAAACTGTGGACTTTATTTACAGGAGAGATGGTGTTGAGTTGGAGGGGTTGGTTGGTTTTTTGTGGGTTTTTGTTTTCTTTCCCAATTGTGGAAAAGAAGGAGAAGTGAATACTGAGAACATTCTTTTTACGTTGTTCCTGGTGTTTTCCCCAGTGGATGAGTGGTAGAGGTCGGCAGTTTTCTTCTTTTCTCTGTATAGGGAGAAAATAAAATATTTGTTTTTATATTTCCTATATTTTTTTTCTTTAAAAATATAGTTGATCTCTTAGGATAAATAGTCTCAAACTTCTTCATAAAGGATGGTAAATTCATGAACAATTTCTGATTAGCTCCAACAGTGAGGTGACCCCACTTATTTCTTCTCTCTTCCACTCCCTCAACAGGTTTTCTCTTAAATGTGGCTTCCTAATTTAAAGTTGAAATCTTAAATCCTAAAGGAGAATGTGTGCATGTGTGTGCTGTTCACAAACCTTTTTTGAAAGTTAATGTGAATTTGTTCATATTTCACTTGTTGGGGTTTTTTTGCTTTATATTTTAAAATCAGCCAAGAAAAAAGAATGAATATATGTTGTCACTTATGCTTTTAATATTCCATGCATGCCTTTTCACCCTTAGTTTTCTTCTACATAGCTTCAAGTTACCAAAAAAAAAAAAAATTAATTTCTTTTTTCTGTTCATGTAATAAAAATTGGTAAAGAGACATTTATCTTCATGGCAGAAGGAGCAATCAGTTCTCCTGCATCTGTGTGTGGAAATGTGTGGGTTTAGTTTAAAGAGAAATCTAGTAGCCAGTTGGTTTTGATTCTCAACCTGGGATATATATAATGGCTGTCATGATGGCCGGTCTTGGTAATTCTTTTTTACAATCATTTTTCAAAAAAACAGGTGACTTCTTTTAATACAAAAACTTTTGTCTTCCTCATTTCTGTTTCTAAATGCTGGGGCAGGGAAAAGGGAGATTTCTGGACTACATATTCCCTGACTTATCTCTCCTCTGTTTATGAGCAAGAGGTCCCATGCAAGAAACAGGGTAAAACAAACTCTCTGGGGTTGGATGATAATGTATAGGTTGGAGACAGAATGACATGGCATGTGGTGGGGGAGGCTGGGAGCAAGCCTCTTTCTTCCATTTTTAGTAATTCACAAATTTTACTGTGGTCTCCAGTAGCAGGACTCTGCCTTCAACCCCTTCTACAGCAGCTCATTTCATTAACGTGGTAGCTTATAAGAATATACACTAGTGCCCACCTCCTCCTTACCATTGACTGTCAAGCTGTTGTCTTACAAACAATACTGATAAGACTAACTAGTGCAATTTCATTGTCCAGTTGCTCCAACTACTCCAGTGTGTGAGGTACCCAGCTCCGCAATGACAGGAACAGTGGTGGAACTGAGCTGTAAGGAGACTGAGGGGTCGCCTCCATCTGAGTACCAGTGGTACAAGAATGGTGTTGCCTTACCGGAAAAGACAGGAACAGGCAGTGCTAGAGCAGCAAACATAACCTACACCATGAATAGAAGGTCTGGCACTCTGGTAAGTGTAATAACGAACTCTGTCATAACCAGCTATCAAGAAGACCAAATTAACTGTCTAGTACAATGGTGCATAGGAGCCCTAATCCAGAAGTTAACAAGGTCTTTGTTGGAGATCAGTGTCATGCTGAGATATGTGCTAACAAATGCAGAAAGTGGTTTCTGCCTCAGACAAGTGACAAGCCATAGATGTTGAGTGATACAGACAAATTGGGTGAGCTGCAAGGCTGCAGTAATGATAAATGAGCAGAATCTAAAAAATACATGACAAATATCACCTTGCCAGATAGCTAGTGCCAGGTGAGAATGATCTGTCAGTATGTCAACAGAGTTATATTTGATAGTGCCTTAAAATCTGAAATAGCAACTTCCCACACTTCAGTAGGAGTGCAGCCCTGAGGGCAGTCCAGAATCTGTGCAATTTGGTGGCATTTACAAGTTCTAGTCCAGAACTTGTGAAGTCATTGGGAATGAATCAAGGCTGTAAGTGATCTTAGTGGCACTTTTTTGTCTTAGTTGTGGGGTTTGTGGGTTGTTTTTTTAGNTTGTGTGTGGGGTTTGGGGTGTTTTTTTTTTTTTTGGGGCCCCCCCCCCCCCCCCCCCCTCAGAACTGGCCGTCCCTTTCTCATCTGTCCCCCATTAGCTGATCCTTCTAAAACAATTGATACATACTACTTACGATGCATTGTCAGCTGAGATTTTTCCATTGTGATAATGGTTTTGGACTCTTTCTTAACAGCTATTTAACACAGTTACAAAGAATGACACTGGAGAGTATTTCTGTGAAGCCTCCAATGGAATTGGATTATCTCAGAAATGCTCAGTGAAGCGAATGCAAGTTGGTATGTGTCAAAGAAAACAAGGGCAGAAAACAGTCTTGCAATAGGAGTTATTTTATCGTATGATGCAACTGAGAAGCTAAGACCAGAGACAACTATATCTTTTTCTTTGATTATGGCGTTTTTGGGGGTGGAAGAATAATAATATGAGTTCCTTTATATGTAGTTCCTATGACTACTTAAAGCATTCCTTTCGTACAGCACAGCCATAGCTTCACAGAAAGCAGCTAGTTTCATACCTGAAAATGATTGCATTAGCCAGCCTTTAGGTTGCTAAATGCTGAACTTCACAGAACAGCAATATCCAAATGAGAGCCTTAATATTTCAGAGTGCTTTTGCAAAAGGTGTACAGGATGATGTACCAGTCCACTTGGCTATCTTCTTTATGGGAAGCACCCCTTTTGAGATGCGTTCATGTGAGATCTTAATGTAATAGATCAGAAATTTAACTGAATGACTCATTTGTACCTGCCAGAGGAACACTGAAGAAGTCAGTATATCTCAAAAAAACCGAAAAATCCTGCTGCCTGTCTCTTTCCTACCTTCACATGTAGGTGAAGCATAACATTGGTTAGCTAATAAAGAATTTGGCAAAGGCTGGAGGGGCAGAGTCTATAACAACCCAAAATGTAGGAGAGTTTTGGCAAAATATAAAACAGCTTTTGCAGGTGTGGTAGGAAAGCAGATGGTAACAAATCCTAACAAATACTGCACAGAAGTTCATGTCCAGGTATCCATTAAGCAATTTTCTGGTGTTTTTGTAGAACTTAGCTGAAATCACTGTCTTGTGGCTTGTAATGCATTCCTGGTTGATGATGAGCAAGTGATCCACAAGCTACTAAGATAGAATCTCTTTGTTGTGGAAATACTTGCCAAAGTCCTCAATTGCTGTCAACCAATGCACAAAAATGGATAGGTTTGGGGGTGAGATTCCTAACCATATATTAATGTAACTGGACATATAAAAAAAAAAACTGTGAAAATGTTTCTCCCTGTTGATGTTGCTTTGTTTTTTTTTCTGAAATGGATGATTGTCTGAAGCTCTTAGTGATTGTATCAGGAAATGGCCATGGGTCATCATCTTCAAAATAAAAATAGCCAGATGTTTTGGTAGCCCAGTGCAGAGTTTAATTTCAGACATCTGAGCTAAAATATTTGTTGGCCTTTATTCTGTTGAATTTTAAAATCCTTGCTGTTTAAAAATAAAGCATTAAATTTTAAGTAACTTACCTGTAGAGTTCTTCAAGACTGGGACCTGACATTGCCATCAGCCATTTCAGCTATTTTAGGCAAACTATGTGAAAACACTTGTTTTTTAAAACTTTTAAAGATTTCAAGATATTTTCCCTTAGAGACGTATGACTTGAATGATATTTGTTTGGGATAGGTATAATGAGGAATATGTATCCCTTTACCCCTCTTATTCTTTCCTTACTTCTGACCCAAACTGAGCAGTTGAAGTGTAGCAAGCATTCCTGTCAATATGGCTGTGATATAGTAGTGCTTTTGGACTGCATCTTATCTACATCTAAGTGTCACTAATTAACTTATGCAGCTTGGGCCAAAGACCACCTATAGATACAAAAGGTGCCTGTAGTAATTAGGGGAAAAAAAAAAATCCAGTCAATGGAACTTTTTACAACTTGTAACATTGGGCTTTTGTTTTGTAATTACAGATGACCTCAATGTAAGTGGTATCATTGCTGCTGTAGTATTTGTGACTCTGGTAATGGCATTGTGTGGCCTTGGAGTATTTTATGCCCAAAAAAAAGGCTACTTTGCAAGTAAGTAAAATAAAATCATTCTTGTGTCAAAAAGTCTGCGCTTCTGCTGACTGTAACATGTCCTCCTTTTCATGAAGACTCTTAAGTCCATGGTACTAAAGCTAAAGAGCATTTGAACAGCAAGTTTTTGTGCATTCTTACTCAGCCAATTTCTACTGCAAAAGATAACTTCCAAGAATGACATGGAGATGTTTGTTCAGTTGCATTAGGCTACCAAAGAGCAATCTAGGGAGAGCAACCAGCCAAACCCTTGCTCCTGGAGCCTCTCTGCACTATTTCTGAGAGGGAATGGCAAAGAAAGGCAAAATAAGAAAAAGCTATGCGAGTTCACCTTTAGTCCAAAAGTTCTGAGTGGCTGAGTTCTGATGAAGGGGAAACTAAAATAACTGGCTCCCTCTTCTGGGTCGTGGAAAAAGTGTTTTTACGGATGGCTGCAAAAAGCTCGGCACCAAGCAGCCCTCTCTGTAGCGTTTACACCCATGCCTGTAGAGTTCAGGACAGCAAAAAGGGATGCCAAATGTCAGGGTCTGAGGACTGCTGCCTGAAAGTAGCAGGCTAATGGAGCTGCTCTCAGAGTTCATGTTCACTTAAAAGTTCCTAAAGCAAACTAATCCTTTCCCTGTTTAAATTCACTACACCAAAAAGAGACATTTGGTTCAAAAACTCCTCCTAAAGACTGAAGAGCTGAATAAGCTATCAATAACTATTTCAAAGAACTTTAAAACTGCTACAGAAACTATTCTTGAGCTAATTTTTTTTTTTTCTTTTTCAGAGGAAAGCTCTTCCCAGTAAGTATCTTAAAGCTAGTATACAAATCACTGCAAACTTCATTTACATTTCTGATGATTTAGTAACTGTGATGATTAAGGTCTTTCTCATGTGACTGTTGTACAGTGGCTTTTTTGAACACTAAAGTAAACCTCATCCTACACACCAGCTGGTTCCCTTATTAGAACCAGTGTGCTGGTCAGAAAATTAAGTATTATTACTGGGATAAAAGTGCAGAGATGTGTCTCTTTGCACAATTACAGTTCACACCCTTAGCTGCAGGCATACCCTGTCTTCAAACTAGACACAAGATGATCAGAACCAAATTGAAGCGTCCTCATATTCATGTCTACAGATTATTTCAGGAAATTTTTTGTACAAATGTCTGGTGGAAACTTGATGAGGGCTTCTGGTCTATTTCTTTGATATGGACTTATTCCATGCACTTAAATTTCGTAATAGCAAGTCAGAATTCCTCAAGTTATTTTAATTCTCCCACACAAGGCTACAATTGTGTGTTTCATTGGAGGCTGGCCTCCTTTCTTTTAAATTTATTTATTTTTTCTGCTTTTAAAAGTTGATCTTATCACTTAAAGGTAATAGCACAGGAAAAAAAAAAGTCATGTACTAAAAAGAAATACAAATATTACTTGAAAATACTGTGTGATTTATACTAGCCACAAACCAGACAAAAAGCATAACTGGAACACTTGAGAATACGAGCTCGGGAAGGTAATTTGACAGTCATTCAAGGGGATGATGAGGGAATGACAGCTATTTAAAAGCATTCAATGGATTTGTTATTGAAACTTTTTTTTCTAAGACAGTAAAAAAAAAATCTATGGATTGCTGGAAATGTAGAAAAAATCCTTCATAAATAAGGTTCTCAAGGGGTTAAAACTAACACCAGAAAAGTCACTATTTTAACCTATATTCCTTTCCTGTTCTGTTAACAGAAAGATGACCAACTATCAATCTACGAGTGAAAAGGCAAGTATTTTGTGTTCAAGAGTGTGTTTTAAAGGTTTTAGATGTCTTCAAAATTCCTTAGATCTATGATGTTTTTGCACACACGCACACCCCATACACACATACCTGCCAAATCGCACTGATACCTGGGGATACTTTCTCTCTACTGGCATTTATGGCTTCCTGCTTCTCAGTTTCAAGTGCCACACATCTACAGCATCATGCTCCATACTTGGCAATCTTTCTTTACCACACTAACCAGATTTTTACCTGTTTGACTTTTACCTACTTCTTCCTACAGTTCCGTGTTCTATTAGTTTCTTTAATTATTTTGGGTTTTTTTTTCCCCCATTTTCATTATTACTTTTAGGTAAACTAAAGAGGTATCCTCCTTACACTATTTGTCAGTATCACCTCTATACTGTCCACTTAATGCCATGCCTTGGGAATTAAGGCTTCCACTCTGCCTCGCTTGTACAGATCAGTTAACCTCAATTATCCACAGAAACTCACTCAGACACAGTCCAAGGCGGCAGTGAGAGATTGGGCCTTAGTTGCACTAAGGTTTATGTGGGTCAGAAGCCTTGACTAAATATGGAGGCTAAACTTACTGCTTTTCCCCCATTTCTGAGAGTACCCAAGGGCTTTAACTGCATATACACTGCTCCAGCTTTCCAGATTAGTGCAAAAAGAATGGAGCTCCAACTACAGCTTCAACTAGAAGCAACTTAATTTCACTATCTATAGTTTAAGACTACCTTATGCTGAAGGCCACCCATTTCTTTAACCAGAATGTACTAAACATAAGTTTATACCTTCACCTGGTATGTACCTAAGAAACATGCTGAAGCCAACTGCCTGGCTGCTCACAGAGGGAAGAAGTGACCTCTGAAGAGCTGTGGTATCTGTTTATCAATATTAATGCACTCAATGAATCAGATACTCCAGAGCTGTTTGATACTTGTATTTTTAATAGGTTATTGCTTCTATTCTGTGTAGCAGTGCATTCTGTAAGCTCCCCTTTCCAGAAAGGGGTAAATGTTAACTAACAGTGCTTCAGGTACTTCCTCTTCTTTGTGTTTTTGTTCCTTCTGAAATGTACACTAAATATTCATTTGTTTAAAATTGTTGAACTATTAGTTATGTAACCTTGTTTGCTTCATTTAGGATTTCAAGCATACCAAGTCCTTTGTTATTTAGAAGATTTCAGCCTCTGTGAGGGACATCAAATGACTACTTGTTATACAAAAGTATCAAAGGGATCTTTTGACCTCTACTCTGTAAATATCATTTCCATGTACTACATGCTGAAAATAGAAACTGCCCGTGTTTAGATCTAGTCAACCTACCTGTCTGTGATTGCTTTTTACAAAAACAAAACCCTGAAAACTTCTATCTAAAGATAGAACTAAATTGAATATACAAGGTAATTTGGGTGAAGACTTCTCAATGTGTTCATGTTGTCCTGGTGGACAAGCTCAATATGAGCAAACAATGCACTGCAGTGGCAAAGCCAACAGAATGCATCAAGGTCATCACCAGTAGATATCAAGAAGTCATTATTCACTCTACTCAGTGCATGTCAGACCACACCTGGAATACTGTGTTCAGTTTTAGTCCCTGCTGAACAAAAAAGGCAGGAACAGGCTGGAGAAGGTCCAGATGATCAAAGGACAGGGAAGTTGCCATATGAAGAAAG
>VYZX01028811.1:403831-434460 GCA_013401335.1 Brachypteracias leptosomus | reverse complement strand
CATCCCCCCCATCCCCCTGCCATGTCCCACCCTTCCCGGCCGCGCCCCTCCCCAATTCTCCCTACCCCCTCCCGGTCAGGGCCCCCGGTCCCATCGCCCCCCCCGAACCTTCTGGAATCGGGGGGGCGGCAGGGACGGGGCGCATTAACCCCTCCTGCCCCGGACAGGCGACCCGTCCCCCCCTAGTGCCCTGTTTGCTCCGTGTCCCCCCGGCTCGGCCCGGCCCGGCCCTGACCGCCGCGGCCCCGCCGGACCCACCAGCGCCCCCTCCGCTGTCGCCGCTGCCGCGGCTCCAAGTGCTGCGCGGCTCCTTCCGGGTGCCGGCGGGAACACGCCCCCCGCTCCAGCCTCCCCCACGCTGATTGGTGCGCTGGGCGGGGCACGGCGCGGGGCGAGGCGAGCGCTGGGGCCGGACGGCCAATGGAAGGGCGGAGAGGCGGTGACGCGACGCGCCAGGGTCCCGCCCTCGCCCCGCCCCCTCCACGTGCGGGTGTGTGATGACAGCGGGGAAGGGGCGGTCCCAGCCCAGACGGCTCCTCATTGGCCGCCGCCGGCAGGGGCGGGGCCTGACTCAGCGCTGGTGGGGCTGCCATGGCCCCAGCCCGGCGGCCAGGCTGACCTTTAACCTCCGACCTTTAACCTCCGACCTGGCTCTGGCCCGCCTGGGGGCACTGGGACCGGACACGGCCCCACAGGAGCTACGTGTCCTGCCCCCACAGGCACCCCCCAGCCCCACGGGCGCAGCCTGTCACACCACAGAGACATGGTCCCTCTGGTCCCATGGACATGGCCTGTCCCACTCCACAGACACGGTCCCTCTGGCTCCATGGGCATGGCCCTTCCTAGATGTGATCTCTGGTGTGTCCCCCATCTCACAGACACATCCTGAGTGGGGCCACCTGGGTGTTCTCAGTCCCTGGGTGGTGCCAGTGTCCCAGGGGCCCAGTGTGGCAGCGACACACACAACTGGGCTGGGAAATGGCAGTACTGGGCTGTGCTGGAGCCAGCCATGGGTGCAAGACCTGCGGAGGAAGCTGCCCCTGGAAAATGGCTGCTCAGGAGTGCTGAAGCATGGAGCAGCCATGGGGTGCTGGGCCTCTGCTACCAGCTGGTGAGCACCTGGACAGGACTCAGTGCCCAGAGAGGCAGCAGCTGGGAACTCACCAGCCTTACTGTGACCCTGTCCAGGTCAGGGAAGAGACGCCTTGACTTGAGTGACTTTGGGTGAAGCTTGTTAAAGACCAGCCCCCTGGCCAACACACCTCGTTCCTCAGTGAGCTGCAGCTGCAACACCACACTAAAAATAGCAGGGACCAGTACCATCAAATGATAAATATAACCAAGATCTCATCTTCTGATGTGTTAGCATGCAATGCACTGGTTGCTGAGCCTCAAGACCTCCCTAGCCTTGCTGCAAGGGCGGAGTCATTATTTTCAGCTGTGCCATCATAAAACACAAGGTTGGAAGGGACCTCAAGGATCATCTGCTCCAACCTTTCTTGGTAAAAGCACAGTCTAGATAAGATGGCACAGCGCCCTGTCCAGCTGTGCTGGAGTGTCCACTGTTGGAGACTCCACCACTTCCCTGGGGAGATTATTCCAATGGCTGATTGTTCTCATTGTGAAAAGTTTTCCACTTGTGTTCGAGGAGTAATTTACCCCTTGTCTTTTCCACATGACTCCTTGTCGTGGACAAAGCCTTGCAGGTGTTCTCTGGGAATATCCATGTGCAGAGGGGCAGCAGGATGTCCCATCCTTTTATACCCCTGCCCTACACATGCTTTTCTGCAGAGAGAATGGCAGCTCAATCCACTGCTAGATCTCCATGGAATAGCTGCCAACACAGGACCTCATCTTCTCCTGGGTCCTCAACCTGTTGTTGTAGGAGAATTCTTTCTAACTATCCTCTGACTGTCCCCTGGCTCAGGTTGTGGGTCATTAAAGGGTATTTAATGTATGGAGCATTTTAATTTCTGAGAGTGGTGACGGGAACATGCAATCCTCTGGTGTTCCTGGTGGTTTAGGAGCTGCGGCCTCAAACCACGCATGTGCAAGTGCTGGTTTCAAGGAGAAAGAGCCCATGAGGCTCAGTTCCCCACACCCCTGCCTGTCCCTCGCAATGCACAGTTCCTACACACTCCCAGGGCAGTATTTAGCTTTTCTGCCCTTTGGCCCTGTGTGTCAGCTCTGCCAAGCTGGCAAGAAGCTCTGGTATCCAACTGGGACAGGAGCAGAGGCTGAAAATCGCTCAGTCCCCATCACATAGTCACTCCAACAGGCTGTTTCTTCCAGCTTAAACTGGCCAAATTGAGTTCAGGGTTAACAAATGGTTAATGAACCATTATTGGCCTGAACGGGAACTGAACTGGAACAACTTCAGTCGCAGCTGAACCCGCCATGGAGCTGAATCTAAAAGATTTGCTGGTTCAGCTCCTTGGCTGTGGGGAAATACGGGCTCCTTTGTCCTTGACGAGAATAATACATTTCTGTTTATTGTGTGGGCAGCGGAGGATTAATAATATCCCAAGTTATTTACCTCCTGTTTTTGAATGCTGAAGGTTTGTGAGCGATGTCCCTGCTGAGCACACTGTCCCTTAGCAACCTCTCCTGATGTTTAAAACACAGCCTTGTTCCAGAAACAGGATTAAGGAGCAGGACGTAAAAGCTCCTTTAAACAGGCTGTGCGGGGTGAGGGTGCTCCTGCTCTTCCTGGGTGCGGGGCAGGACCTCAACCATGGTAACACAGGCAGAAGACAGTGGTGGTTCAGAGGGTGTCTGGAAAGCCTCCAGAGGCTCAGAATGGATGGGTATGGGGGCAAAGTTACTCTGCAAGCCTTGCAGAGCAACAACTCAGCTAGGGCTTGCCAGAAGTTGGCTTCATCCACTTCCTCAAACCCTGGGGACCTGCAAAGAGCTTCACAAGGGTTGGTGAAGGCAAGCAGGAAGGTTCAAACACATTAAGCAGGGCTCTGCACCCTGGCTGGCCACCTTCCAGAGGCTCGCCTGCCAGGAGGGCCGGGAGGAGGGTGTTTCCCCAGGAAGATGAGGTGTCCCGGACAGTGTGTGGTGGAACAACGTCCTTCTGAGATGAGCTCTGCTGCCTTCGGGGCTTCCCTTTGAAGGGTGCGCTGGTGAGGTGACTGGGTGCTGGTGAGTTCATCACTGGGTTAGCTCCCTCCTGGAGCTGCCAGCACTGCCCTGACTGGTTGGCTGTGGGCTGGGGCTGCTTAGCCTGTTTGCCAGGCTGGCTGCTCCTGCCAGAGAGGCTGTCAGGTGCCAAGCTTCAGCAGGCTGAGGAGCTGACACCAGCAAGGCTCCTGCCGCAGTTTTAATTTATTTTAATAGTGTTCATCATGGAAGGGTGACGTCCCCATGCACACACTCATTTTGTTGGTGTGGGTGGGTTTCACAATCGCAGAAGCACCTTCAAAAAGTATGTGTATCATCTCCCCAAGCTGATGGGACAAGATGTGCCTCTATCAGGATGATGCCACCCCTGCGTCATGCTGCCCGTGCTGGCAGGCTGGCCCACGCTTGCCTGATCCAAGTCCATGTAGGTAAAGCAATAAAGGACTCGTGCAGAAACAAGCCCAGAAGTATCTGGAGCCTTGCCAGGGAGAGATTGCAGGGAATTTTAAAAGGCCCTTGGAGGAAGCTGGTGGAAATCAGCTGCCATGTTGCTCAGGGGCCCCTGGTGAGCTATGCTTGGCCAGCGGGGTGGGGAGCGGTGTCAGGGCTGGACTGGGGTGCTTTGTGGTGACTCATGGCCTTGTCCCAGCTGGCAAAGGAGATGGAGAAAGCCCAAGGGACAGGCATGCAAGAGGAGCGTTGGGTGTCATTTCCTCTCTTAATGGCGTGCCACGCAGGCATCTCTCCATCAGTCTGCCACAAAAGGGCTTCAGCTTTTTTTATCTCTCGTAGCCTTAGCCCTCCACATGCTGCAGAGAGACCCTGGATCCTGCAGCATCACTTCCCAGGGTTTTCACACTTATTGCCCTCTCTGCCATTAACAATGCAGGAGAGTGAGGCCAAATACTGCCTCTCTTTCTCCACAGCTGTATCAAGTTGGGGATGCATCCCAGTGCCCCACAGTGCTGGGCTGGAGCTGGGACACGTCCCCAGGGGAGCGTGGGCTGGTGCTGCAGGACCTTTCTCTCACTGGAACCTGTTCTCAGAAACATGCTCGGTTTACCTGTTTGACAGAAATGCTATAAAACAGGAGATACGAATCAGGCCCAGAGTTTCATGCTGGAGGAGGCCTCCACCTCTCGGGGTAGGGTGTGTTTGCTCCCAGCACTGCAGGAATCCCTCCCTGCATGGCCCAGAGCAGGGCTCATGTTCATAACTCTGCCAAAGTCACAGCAGTGTCCTGACTGAGCCCTGGTGCTCACTGATGCCTGGTCTCTTACTGGGGGTGTCTGCTGGGAGTCAGAGCTTTCACGGGAAAGGTGAGGGGTGACAGCACAAGGGAGGAAAGAGGGTTCTGATATTGCCTTAACAAACAATGGTGGTAGGATCAGGCTGGGCTGCTGTCTTCCTCCCAAACCCCACATGACCCTCATAGCTCATATGTTGCCTCTCTCCCTCAAACTGTTCCCCAGCATCTTGCAAAGAAGAGGACTATTATGACCCTCATGGGACCATGGCAGGACTCAGGCACTGGGAAGCAAAGGGACCTTCCAGGCTGTGCAGCTGGATGCAGGTCATTAATCCAGTGCTTTAACCACCACACTTCACTGTTGCTTTGTATCTGAGATGCACATGGGGCTTCCCAGAGGCAAAGAGGTGTCTTGGCTGTGGGCAGCACTCAGGAGGTCCATTCTGGAGCTGCTGTCTATAATGAGGGGCAAGGGCTGCAGGCTGCAGCTTGGCAGGTTGAGAATGCTTGTCAGGAAGTGTTTCTCCAAGGGAGATGCACAGCCCTAGGTAGAAATCTACAGGAGGGAACTTCAAGCATGGGGATTTGCAGTACAAAGCCACAGTAGATCTGATGTGTTGGTTGCATCCTGCATGTCAGGCTGGGGATGTCCATGCCTGTTCCTGCCAGTGGTACCAAGGGGGTGTCCAGCAGCCACTCCATACCTAGTTCTGGAAAAACACCTGGGGATGGTATGTGCCTAATCAGTACCAGGGAAATAATCCCCACTCACCCCTCGCTGTTGGCCACACAAACCTCCCTCTGCTGCCACTTCCTGCTCCGTTGGGGGGATTGGACTGGATGATCTTTCGAGGTCCCTTCCAATCCCAAACATTCTGTGATTCTGTGATGTGGGAATGGGTCCCTCCCTTGTTCTTCCACACCTAAAGTACTCCTGCTGCAGCTTCCCTACAGAAATCTTTCCTTTCCTTTGTACCTGCTTTGAAAAGTAAAAAGATCAGGGAGGAACTGATAAACTCCATTTACCCACCCAGATAACAGCCAGCCAGTGTGGGCTGCGCCGGGGCTGCTACGTGCCAGGACTGCCCGGACCAACTCAGTGACGTCTCGGCAATGCTGCTGCCCCCCCGGCCACGCTGGCAGCCTCCACCAACGCCAAGTGATTGAGCCAGTGCTGATAGCAAAAGGAAAATGTCCCCTTGGCGCCACCTTGGTGGGGTGGCGGAGGTTGGGGCCACCCACAAGTGCCTCCCATTGCTGCAGGCTGCCCCACAGCGAGTGCCTGCCTGCACCTAAATTTTGGCATTTCTCCCTCAGTTTTGGGGCTGAGCCCTTCCACTGAGCTCTGTGACTTAGAGCACGCACAGGGATCCTGCACCTCACTCAGCATCAACACCCTGGGGTGCTGCAGCCCCCTGCAAGTGGCCGGGCTGAACTTGGCTGCTGGATGGCAGGGCTGAGTTCTGCACAGATACAGGATTTTTGAACCCTGGGTTGTGGGTGAAGTTGGCTCCAGGGCTGTGCTCCATGGAGGGATAGCAAAGCCCCTTCCCTGCTGCTGGGGAGCTCTGTGGGGCTCATCTGGAAAAATGAGGTCTGGGGCTATATACCCATTTCAGTCACTGAAAATTTGGGGTGGTGGAAAATTCCTTCCTATGCCTGGCTTGGTCAGTGGATGCTGCCTGTTGGCACAAGGTGGCAGCCCAGCCCAGCTTATTTTCAGCAGGGCCATGACCAGCACCTTCGAGGGGGGGGGCAACTGAGCCCTGTCAGGACCTGCCAGGGTGGCCCCTGTCCCCGCAGATTTGGGGTGCATGTCCTTCTCAGAGTGCTGCCCTTGCCCTGATGTGGGTCAGTGTTATGGGAAGGACAAGCCCTGCTGCAGGAGACAGCCCCACTGGGCACAGGGAGCAGCAGGAGGACACCACCTTGGGTCAACTGGCCAAACTGGCCAAGGTGGCACAGTTCAGAGTGGCACACCTTGCAGAATGTGTCCCCTGCAAGCACGCACCCAGCAGGTCAGTGCAGGACCCTGGCAAGTACCTGTCTCCTACCAGATCCGACACATTCCTAGAGGAGGGCTGTGAGGGCAGCTGGGCAACAGCCCACGGAATGCACCCATATCACCCACTCTCTGGATGAAGGAGGGCCCCTGGACGCCAAGCTCTCTCTGCTCAGATGCATGGCAGTGAGGGACCACCAAGGCATGAGATAGCACTGCCTCTGGGCCCCCATGGGTTGCATTTGAGCTGTCCTGGCTTTGCTGCACCTTCCCTCTGTGAGAGAATGCGGGGACAAGGGACAAGCTGTTTGGCTCCAGCCTTGCAGATCCTGGGCTAGATGAGGCCATGCCAGGTACATGGTTGCTACTAGAACCTTCTTTCAGGGCCTTTCTGAGCAAGAAGGAGCAATGTAGGCATGGGGGAAATGAGCCAGCACAGTGATAGAGCATCATAAAATCATGGAATCCTTCAGGTTGGAAGAGGTATTTAAGATCATTGAGTCCAATGGTTTACTTAGCCCTGCCACTGCCAAGTCCACCAAATCATGGGCTCTTCTCTGCCCTCGTGGGAACAGGAACACTCTGAAGTCTGCAATAACCAGACCAAGGTGGAGGTTGTTAGGATGCATTAAAAGTATTCACAGGCTTCTCACCCTGACGTGACCATACACCTCCAGCAAAGGGATGGAGAGAGATGGTTTTACAAAGTCATGACGTGGGGACTCCAGCCCTTTGTCATGAGGTCTCAGTTTTTGAGGTTAACCATATTGCCATGTCTGTTTTTTTTCCTCCGACTGTTGCAGGTTGGAGGCTGTTTTGTGCCTGAGATTCCCTATGGATATGTTCAATGAGACAACCATGAGGAGGCATGGCAGGCTCCCACTTCTTCCCTTCACTCATGTATGCCCTGCAGGTGCATTTTTGTAAAAACAAGAGCTGCGAAGCTCCTGACATGGGATAATTCAGTGGATTTTCCTGATGGTGCCTAGCCTGGGCTTGGGGTTTACCCATGTCCCTCAAGTAGCCAAGGCTGCTGTTTGTGCCTGCGTTGCTGGACCAGATCCACCTGGATGTGCACCCTTTCCCATCTTCTGTGTGCTTATCTGTAATGGGGACACATGAGAACCCTGTTGATGTGATAGACCCTGTTATAAGTCTGCACCAACTAGCATTTCCTTTGGATTTATGGTTAAATCTTATGCTACATCAGTTTACCCCCTTGTTGTTGCCATAATCTGAGCCTTGACTGTGTAAGGCTGGGAGCTGGGCACTCCCAGCCTTTCCTGTCATTGCAGGACCCTGCTTTCCAGACACTGCAACTTTGTCTTAAAACCAATTTTAGGGGGTAGCAGCTGCTCCCAGCTTCTGTAGGGAGCTCTGGTGGAAAGATGCCTCACTGAACAGTTGATCTTCCTCTCTGTGCATTTTAGGCATATCTGCATCTGCATCTGTAGAGGAAATGAGGTCAGAAGGAGCCCATGGGAAGATCTGAAGGGAAGATCTGAAGGAGGGTCTGTGTGAGCTGCCAGCACTATCAGCAAGTTGCTGCGCTACCAGCATGTCTGTCAACATCCAGAAAAACTGTCTGAGCATCTACCTATGTACATCCTTGCTTAGATGTGCAAAGACATCCAGGACCACAGCACAGGCATCTCAGCACCTGGGGGGTAGCAGGCGGCAGAGAGGACAAACTTTTCCACCCTGAATCACAGCTGCTCACAGCCCATCACCTCTGCTTGCCCTGGACTGGGACCCTTCCTGAAGTCCCAGCATGCTGCTCACAGGCAGGGTGGGACCAGCCATGTCCCTGGTTTGCTGGTCAGAGAAATGCCCAGTCTGGCTGTTATTTGTGTCATAGCTTCTCCCACTCAAAGGGATGTTTGGGAGCAAACACCTCTTGCTAGGCCCCTTCAGCTTTTGGTATCCAGCCCTGTCTCTCATGCCTGCCCTTCATTTCAGTGAGCACACTCAATCCCTCAGCAGGCTCTTGGAAAGATTGAGAATTAAATGATAGAAAAATCCCTGCCAGCTGCCGGCACAGGGCTCCCTGGGTGAGTCTGGCTGGCTCAGTACAGGCGGGTGTGGAAGTAAACAAGGTCATGGCCACAGGAGAGGCAGGAGCCTTGGCTCACAGCTCTGAGCATTGGGGCTGCCTCTGTCCCAGGGAAGCATCTGCAAGGGTGTAGATCCCTGCTGCTGTGGTGGAGAGGCACAAGGGTTGAGCAAAGCCCCCTTACCCACAGGCTTTGAACTACACTGGTGAAGGATGCTGCAGCAACACCAGTACTGAGACCAATGGATGGGAAGTGGTTTTGGGCTCTCTGCAGCAATTTCCAGCCTAGATGATCTGCCTCTGCGTTTTTCATGCTTAGATCCACAAGAAGAAAAGCCCCACTAGCAAAGCTGGTTTGACTTAAGTTCAGAGGGGAAAAAAAATATACTCTAAATGTGACCTAGTGCTGGTAAATGTCACCTGCTGATGCACCTTATGTCATTAAGTGAGTTCTTTGGCCACCGTGTCCATGCTGTGGAAGCAAAAGGGCACAGGCAGGGTGGCTTTGACCAGCAAAGCTCTCCAGTGTGAAAGCCCAAGGGCCGGGTCAGGAAGATACCAGAGCTATCTCATTCCTCATTCTAGGTGCAGGTTGCTGTGATGTGGTGGGAAGCACTTGGCTACTTTTGGGGTACCTGTCCCCAGGCTGTGGTATCTGAACATGCTCCACAGGGACAAGCTATGTCCAGAAGCTGGTGTCTGGCCCTGACAGGGCTGGCTCTGGGGGTTCATCTCCACTGGCTGCAGCTGGAATAAACACACAGGGGAGATGGGGGTGTGTGTAACTTTCACAAAACTGCTGCTCTGCAGCCGCACGTCCACTTTGCTGCCAAATGGGTGAGGGAAGGAAAGAGGATAATGTTCATGAATTAAAGTTGCAGCCCTTTCCTCCTCCATTACTAATCCCCAATCAGATTTAATCAGGCAAAGAGCATATTTCAATCCTTGTGGCCTGAGTTATTGCAGCAATGACCACTCCAGAGGGACTGCACTTCAGCAGCCATTGTGCAAGCTCACAATAAAAAGAGAAACCTGTCACTGGGAGGCTGTGATCTGAAACACAGCAGCAGGTCGAGACAATGCCAAGGGGCACTGGTTAAAAACAGCCAGCACTGCATGGATCTGAGCATGCTGGCTGAGCTAACCAGCCAGCTCACACTTTGAGAGCATTGCAAGATGAGTGTGCAGGGATGCTGAAAACCTCAGAAATTAAAAACAGACAGTGGAGGACTGGGAGAGCAGGAGATTCATGTGGTTTCTCTTCAGGACTGTGTCAGCCAGATGGGTCCAACATTTGGTTGGGAAAAGAAACTTTGCCACACAGTTCAGAACAGGTCTGATGGGAGCTTTGATGAGACTCCTTCCTTGGGGGAAGATCAGAGGTGTTCTGCAGAAAGGCTCTGCGAGGCATTGGTGTGGAGAGGGTTTGAAGATGACATATTGGTTGTGGCCTGAAAAACTGATGCGGTACCCCACAGTGGAAGGACTTGATGAACTTGAAGATCTTTGTTCTAGACAATTTGAACTTGAGGCCATGGGATGCATCTGTGAGAAGAAAATTGTGGCAGATTGACATTTTGGACAAAGAAAGCTGTGTCTGTGACAGAGAGGCAGATCTGTGAGACCCCAGCATGGAGCTGTGTGAGCTGGTGCCCATATTCAGAGATAAAGCATTAGATGCATCTCATCTGATGTTTTCTGTCCTCTGAGCTAAGGTCATCATGCTTCCTTTACAGTCAGTGAAGAAAAAGAGGTACTTTTGGGACATCTTACCTGGTTTGAATACATATTTGAGGGTGAAGGGAACTATTCTCGTTAAGTATTTCCATGGATTATAGAGAGTGACACAGTGGGAAGAGCTCAGAGACAAACACACACACTGTGGACAGCATTTGCCCAGCTAAATTCTGACCCAGAGAGACTGTCACGGAAAGCCCAAGGGGATGCCTGCTCAAAAGACACTCCACAGGAGTGACCAGTGAGGACACAGGACACAGAATCTGATGGAAAAGGGGGTCTCCAGGATAAAAACTTGGTCAATGACCTGATGGTGACAAATCAGTGAGGACAAGGCATCTGCCCACCCTCCAACACTCTATTGGGAGAGCACCAGGACCAAGAAGGAGCTAGGAAATATCCTTGGGAGCTTTGCAGGGGAGCAAAGCAGTTGGACAGCCTTGCACAAACTCAGTGTCAGAAGAAAGCAGCTCCTCTTGCTTCTGCTTCACAGTCAAGCTAGTGGGCACATCCCACCACCAGGAAACAGCTGAAGTTGCCTGTGTGGCTGTATGAACACACAAAAATGTAGAAATGATGAGGCTGAGAGCATTTAGCCTCAATGGCCTCGGAGAAAGGGGCAAGGATGAGTTTTGGGAAACTCCTGCATGCCAAGGGAAAATTTCTTTGTCTCAATTTGCTTCGGCAAGAGAGGTGCCACTCCCAGTTGTGCTGCCTGCTTGGCTCCTGGCCAGAGGCTCTGGTGTGCACTGCAACCCCCTTTTCCTTACTGTTGGGAAGGGCTCATGGTTTGACTGATGATACAATACACACCTAAGGAGCTAGAAAAGCTCTGCTTTTCCTTCCAGAAAGCTGAGACATGGTACAGATGGCAGCTCCTCCATCCCCATGCAGATATCTTTAGTACTAAAACTTAATACCTAAGGAGCATTCATGTTGCCTTCACAGCATCCTGCAGTTAGATTTTGGTCTGTAGAAACCCACTCTGACAATGCTAAATTGGTGAGGCCACAGGGAGAAACTTTGGCTAAAACTGAGCAGTTTTATGGTAAATCCTCAGATTACAAGCAACCCCAAAAAACCACATCTGGTTTGATCTACAAGGCTCATCAGTACTTCCAGCCTCTGTACTAAAATCTCCAGATCCCACAGAGAAACACGCATGTTATTGCTGCTGGATGCTGTCTTGGCAGATCTTTGCACACAAAAGCAGGACTTGGGGTGCCTGGTAGTTTCATGAGAGACCTCTAGAGAAAATTGGCTGTCTTATGGGAAAGTGGATTCAGATAGGGATGCTTTTCTTCTACATCTATCTTGTCTTTGTAGAGGGTCCTGGTGCCACAATATCTAGCCTTTTGCAGTCAAGCTTGCCATGGATGCTGTAGGCTGTAATCAGCTTGAGGAACTGGGATTTTCCCTGTGGATGTGTCACCCAAGGCTTGGCTTTGAGAAGCTTCTGAATGCAGAAGACGGCACTGGTGTCACCAGATGGGAACAGGAGGAGATAGCTGGCTGGATGAGAGCTGCAGACTGGAGGGGAATTGCTGGGTGGGGGAAGAGGCAGACAATGGATAAAAGATCCTGTGATAGAAGCAAAAATCTCCTCATCTTCGTAAGCCATCAGCATTTTTGTATATAGACAAATATCTTGTGGGAGATAAATGGCTAGCAATTAAGGATCAAAAGACAGGGAAAAATTATGGTATCTACCTAAAATTTCCTGCATTTTGAATACTGACTTTTTCTAGATTTGTGCAGTTGCCAATACTCAACATTTTTCCAAGCAGAATTTTCTGTGTTAACACATGTAGCTCTGAACATGAAAGCAAACAGCATCTGGAAGCAAACAGCCAGTAACGAGTTCCATTAAGAATTTCAATCTGCAAACCACAAAATGATCTCTAGCACATATAAATGACTCTGCCAATCTGCTTCTTTCCTATTCACTAAGCATAACAATGACACTGGGTTCCTCTTCCCAGTTTGGGGTCTTACTCCTTACACCTCAGCTCTATGAGCAGGCTTGCATCAGCAACTCTCCAAATGGCAGGACCACCTCTGACTGTCACTGTCAATATCCATGCCACCCAGGCAACACCCATCCTACAGGCAGGCCATGAACAGTGGAGCCATTCCCCAAGCTCTACCAGCATTTAGCCTCCCACTGGCAAGGGAAACAGGATTGCTTATGACTAGAAATCCTGAAAGCATCAAATAATTCAGAGACAGGCTCTCAAGGGAAGAGGAATGCCATATGCAAGCAGTTTATCCAATTATGGTCTAATTACCCAACTGGAATTTGGCCAGTATGCTGGTATTAAGAACAGTACCCTAAGGAAAGGGTTGTAGGGTCTCTGGTGAGTGCATGCACTTGGGATTGGCTTTGTACACTTAGTGGAAAGTGTAAAGGGGCAGAAATCATGCTCAGTACTGCCCAAAAGTCTCTGGGCTAAGCAAATGACACTGCAGGTAGGTTGGTTCTTCATGGCTTCTTATTTCTAGAAATTCAACAGCCACCTCTGCCTCCTGGAAGGAGCACCCGAACTGTTAATCAGCAGAAGCAGGTTTTGGTCCAGATGCGTGGCCCCAACTTAACCTTCTGCTAGGCATCCATGTCATGATCCTATCAGTTCCTACTGATAGATGTCACTACAGGCTGTTGTGGTTTCGGTGCTCAGATGTGAGAAATAACCCAAGCAGGGACAGGAAACAGGATCTCAGCAGACCAGGGGAGTTCATTTGCCATAGGAGATAGGAGGCTAGGCCTGAGCTGCTCTCCAGCCCCTCCTGCACCACCCTGCTTTCCACTGCTGTGCCTTAACTGATCTCAGTGGTATTAGTCTGTTGCCTTTTCCCTCAGTATTGTTTTGCTTTTATGTCCTTTTTCTCAGTGAGAAACATCAGTTACTTGCTTAAGACAAGACCTGGCAAACTTGTGCCAGCTGCATTGCCTGCAGCCATGCTATGGTTGTGTGCTCTGAGAGATGTTTCGGCTTAAGCCAAAATGCAAAAGCCCGAATAGAATTAAATCTGGCCGGGGACATCAAGGATAACAAGAAAAACTTCTACAACCTCTACAAAAACTTCAGCGGTAAGAGGAAGACTAAGGAAGAAGTGGGCCCTCTCCAGAAGGAAACAGGAGACCTGGTCATGAGGGATATGGAGAAGGTTGAGGTACTCAACAACTTCTTTGCCTCAGTCTTCGCTGGCAAAGGCTCCAGCCACACCACCCAAGTTACAGGGGCAAAGTCAGGGACTGGGAGAAGAAAGATCCACCCACTGTAAGTGAAGGCCGAGTTTGAGACCATCTAAAGGGCCTAAAAGTGTACAGGTCCATGGGACCTGATTAAATTAATCCACGCGTCTTAAGGGAACCAGCAGATGCAGTTGAAAAGATGCTCTCCATCATATTTGAAAAGTCATGGTGGTTTGGTGAAGTTCCTGCTGACCTCCATCTTCAAAAGGGGAAAAAAGCAGGATGTGGAATAATTACTGGGGGTGACTTGGAAATTAAACTTATATAAAAGATAGGGCATTATTAGCACATTAAGGAAAGTTATAATATCGAGGAGGCTTCCAGAGCAGCGTGACACTTGAAAATAGAAAATAATATAAAAATGGCTTAAGACAGAGGGGACATCAGGGAAGATGCAGGGCACTCTTTGTGTATCCATAATCGTGAAAGTTCGATATATCGAATACAACCAGACTTATAGTGCTGAATTGGGCATCACCCAGAACCTAAGCCCACCCCCAGCCCTTCTGATATCTAAGGACAAGCTGGAATGCAAGGGGGTTTATTTTCTGCCAAATCATCTTGCCCTTCAACGTGACAGTGGGAAACAACAAGCCTGTCAGTCTCTCCTCTGTACCTGGCAAGATCATGGAGCTGAACATCCTGAAGACTCTACTAAGGCACATGGAAGATAACAAGGTGATTGGTGGCAACCAACATGGCTTCACCAAGGGCTAAAATCATGCCTGACAAATTTGGTGGCCTTTTATGATGGAGTTACAGCATTGGTGGATAAGGGAAGAGCAACTGACTTCATCTACCTGGACTTGAGCAAAGCCTTTGACACTGTCCCATATGACATCCTAGTCTCTAAATTGGAAAGATATATTCATGGATGGACTGCTCAATGGATAAATAATTAGCTGGATGGTTGCACACAAAAAGTTGTGATGAACAGCTTGATGTCCAAGTGGTGATTGGTGATGACTGCTGTTCCTCAGGGGTCAGTACTGGAACCAGTGTTGTTTAACATCTTTGTTGGTGGCATGGACAGTGGAAATGAGTACATCCTCAGTAAGTTTATGGATGACACCAAGCTATGTGGTGTGGTCAACACGCTGGAGGGAAGGGATGCCATCCAGAGGGACTTTGACAGGCTGGAGAGGTGGGCACATGTTAACCTCATGAAGTCCAACAAGGCCAAGTGCAAGGTCCTGCACCTGGGTCAGGGCAACCCCAAGCACAAATACAGGCTGGGCAATGAGTGGATTGAGAGAAGTCCAAAGGAGAAAGACTTGGAGGTGCTAGTTCATTAAAAACTCACCATGGGCCATCAACGTGCAAGTGCAACCCAGAAAACTAACTGTATCCTGGGCTGCATCAAAAGAAGTGAGGCCAGCAGGTCAAGGGAGGTGATTCTGCCCCTCTACTCCACTCTCATGAGACCTCACCTGGAGTACTGCGTCCAGCTCTGGAGCCCACAGCACAAGAGAGACATAGACCTGTTGGAGCAGGTCCAAAGGGGAGTCACGAAGATGATCAAAGGGCTGGAGCATCTCTCTTATGAGGATAGGCTAAGAGAATTGGTGTAGTTTGGAGAAGAGAAGACTCTGGGGAGACCTTATAGCAGCCTTCTAGTATCTGAAGGGGGCCTACAAGAAAGCTGGGGAGGGACTTTTTACAAGGGCTCGTAGTGACAGGACGAGGCATAATGGCTTTAAGCTTTCTTAGGTGCAAAGGAGAAATTTTTTACTCTGAGGTTGGTGAGTCACTGGAACAGGTTGCTCAGTGAGCTTGTGGGTGGCCCAATACTGGATGTGTTCAAGACTAGGCTGGATGGAGCTTTGAGCAACCTGGTCTAGCGGGAGGTTTCTTTGCCTATGGCAGAGGGGTTGGAAGTAGATGATCTTTGAGGTGTCTTCCAACCCAAACCATTCTATGATTCTATGACTTCTCACTGAGCTTTTTCAGCTTGCTGCCAAGGTAAACCTCGGCTGTGGCAGGATTCTTGCAAACCCTTTATCATAGCCCCAATCTTTAAACAACCATACCTGTGACGAGCTATTTCTCTCCAAGCTTTGCTGGTTTTCCTAAACAACTTCATGTAACCAGCTTGGTTGCACTTCCATTAGTATAGAGCAAAGGCTTACTGCCCTTTTTTGTTTTATAATAGAAAAGAAAGTTGGAGGAGCAGTATTTTCCTCTTTTGTTTTTAGTATTTGTTTTTATTCTCAGAAGCTCACAGGCAGAAGCTTGCAGAAGCTTCAAGAACTTGTACTGACTGGGCCTGATTGCCTGGTTGTCCTGTAAATGGTGTGTTATGGCACTCAAGATGATTTGTTCCATGACCTTCACTGGCACCGAGGCCAGACTGACAGGTCTGTAGTTTCCCAGATATTCCTTCTGGTCCATTAACTAATCTCCAGTCTGTTGGGACTTCCCTGGTTAGCCAGGATTGTTAAATCATGAAAAGTGGCTTGGTAAGAACATCCACAGGCTGATCTTCCCTACCGGCCCATCTTTTGGGACATGGGGATGGCCTGTTCCTGCACCTTTAAGATTTCCTTATTGAAGAGTACCCAACCTTTCTGGACTCCTTTGTCCTTCAGGACAGCCTCCCAAGGGACCCTGCCAATCAGTCTCCTGAACAGGCCAATGTCTGCCCTATGGAAGTCCAAGGTGGCAGTTGTGCTAACCCCCCTCCTTACTTCTCACAGAATTGAAAACTCAATTATTCCATGATCACTAAGCCCAAGACAACCTCCAGCTGTCACATCTCCTACAAGTCCTTCTCTGTTAGCAAGCAGCAGGTCCAGGAGGGCACCTTCTCTAGCTGGCTCTTTTACCATCTGTGTCAGGAAGTTATCTGCAAGAACCTTCAGGACTGTGTTCTATTCTGCTCTCTGCTGTGTTCTATTCCCAGCACACATCTGGGAAGTTGAAATCCCCCATGAGAACAAGAGGTAGCAAATGTGAAACCTCTCCCAAATTATAGAATATTTCATCGGTTTCGTTGTCTTGATTGGGTGGTCTGTAATAAATTTCCACAGCTATATCTGCCTTGTTGGCCTTCCCCTTGATTCTTACCCATAAACACTCAACCCTGTCATCACCATCATTAAGTTGTAGACATTCATACCCCTCCCTGATACAGAGGGCCACCCCACCACCGCACTTTCCTTGCCTGTACCCTCTAAAAAGTTGGTAGCCATCAATTGCAGCACTCTAGTCATGTGAGTCGTCCCACCATGTTTCCGTGATGGCAACTATATTGTAGTTTTCTCACTGCATGATGGCCTCCAGTTCCTCCTGCTTGTTGCTCATGCTGCATGCATTGGTATAGGTGCACTTCAGCTGGGCTAATGGTCCTGCCAGCTTCTTGGAGGGAGAAACCATAATTCCCACCAGACCATTCTCAGAAGCTTCCATAGTTACCAGCTCATCAACACTTGTGGCTTTCCTGCCGCATGGATCACCATCCCCCACCTCCACTGAGACAGCTGACTGTAAGACCTTACTACCACACTGTCCCACAGGTACTGGCATGCTGCTCCCAGGCTCCTCTTTAGCAAGCCCAGTTTTATCCCCATCACCCTCTGAGTCTAGTTTAAAGACCTTTCAATAAGCCCTGCTAGGTCTTGACCCAGGATCCTTTTCCAGCTTTGAGATCGGCATTCTTTACCCATTGCCAGCAGACCTGGTGTCTTGTAAAGAAGCTGGTGGCACCAGCCTCTGAGCTACATGTTAATCAGGCACGTTCTCCTGTTCCTTTCAGTGTTCTTCCCCGCCACTGAAGGGATTGAGGAAAACACTATCTGCACTCCCAGTCCTTCAACTAGTTGCCCCAGTGCTAGGAATTCCTTTTTAATTGCTTTTGGACTTCTGTCTGCAACCTCATCACCACCAACCTGCATATCCAGTAGTGGGTAATAATCAGAGGGACACACCAGACTAGTGAGTTTCCTGGTGGTGTCTCTGACCTGGGCCCCAGGGAGGCAGCAAACTTCCCTGTGGGATGGATCCAGTTGGCACATGGGGCCCTCTGTTCCCCTCAGAAGAGAATTGCCTATGACAATTACCCTTCTTTTTTTCTTAACAGAAGCAGTCTTGATGTGTGGGGCTGGCTGATTCACAGTAGCCAATGCCCCGGATGGACCTTCATCTACATCCTCATTTACCTGGCCCTCAAGTTCCAGAGCCCTATACCTGTTGCGTAAGGGCAACTAAGAAGGGAGGGGATTCGCCTGCTTCCCTGAGCAGGGACCTGTATCCATTCCCCCTCTCTCTTGGGTCCCATCCTTCTGCCTGGTGGCAAGAGTGGGGGGATCCTCTGCTTCTTGTGGTGCCTCTACCTGCTGCCTTTGCCTCAAGGTGTGGCTCCACCAATCCATCTCCCTCTCACTCTCCCTGATATTCCTTAATCTTTCCATCTTCTCTTTCAGCTCTGCCATTCTGCTGGTCACCCTACACACAGGGGTTGTCTCTGCTGCCCTGAGGTCTGAGGGCCAGTCTCCAGCACTCCCTGAAGCTGTAGACCTGCATGGCTGCACGTTAGTGTGGGAGCTCCATCTGGATTGCCACGTTCCTTCTGGCAACAGCTTTGGGCCAAGCTGTGACCGTAACTNCCTGGTGGTGTCTCTGACCTGGGCCCCAGGGAGGCAGCAAACTTCCCTGTGGGATGGATCCAGTTGGCACATGGGGCCCTCTGTTCCCCTCAGAAGAGAATTGCCTATGACAATTACCCTTCTTTTTTTCTTAACAGAAGCAGTCTTGATGTGTGGGGCTGGCTGATTCACAGTAGCCAATGCCCCGGATGGACCTTCATCTACATCCTCATTTACCTGGCCCTCAAGTTCCAGAGCCCTATACCTGTTGCGTAAGGGCAACTAAGAAGGGAGGGGATTCGCCTGCTTCCCTGAGCAGGGACCTGTATCCATTCCCCCTCTCTCTTGGGTCCCATCCTTCTGCCTGGTGGCAAGAGTGGGGGGATCCTCTGCTTCTTGTGGTGCCTCTACCTGCTGCCTTTGCCTCAAGGTGTGGCTCCACCAATCCATCTCCCTCTCACTCTCCCTGATATTCCTTAATCTTTCCATCTTCTCTTTCAGCTCTGCCATTCTGCTGGTCACCCTGCACACAGGGGTTGTCTCTGCTGCCCTGAGGTCTGAGGGCCAGTCTCCAGCACTCCCTGAAGCTGTAGACCTGCATGGCTGCACGTTAGTGTGGGAGCTCCATCTGGATTGCCACGTTCCTTCTGGCAACAGCTTTGGGCCAAGCTGTGACCGTAACTAGGTCCTCTTCTGGGAGGGTGATGGCCACAGGCTGAGCTCATCTCTCGAGCCAGGAGAGGACCAGTGACCACCAATTGAACTTACCACCTGCACTGGGAGCTCTCAGTGCCCTGCCCACTCGCCTGCCTGTACACACTGCCAACCATGCCCAGGTGACATGTCATGCCCTGGTTGCCCGCTCTAGCTCTTTGCTAGCCCTGAGGTGCTGCTTTTATGGCATGGGGGGTGGTTGTTGTTGCTGCTTGCAACATGGAGTGATAATACCCAGCCCAAGAAACTGAGGAGATCTGGGTTTGTTAGCTACAGTTTTGAATTTTGCTTTTATATTTGCTTTTAATCAATTTATTTCATTCAAAGATGCAGCAATTCAAAAACTGTCCCTAAATGATACTTGTCCTTTTCAAACAGATGTTACTTAAGGCATTCCTGGAGAAGATTTCAAGAGGATCCTCTATTTTTGTTATTCTTTCAAAACCCACCCTCTCAGACCTACCACCAGGGATACAAGGTAAAGTTCAGCAAGACACATATATTGGTAATAAAGAACCATGGTCCATAAAAACAACAGTTTTCAGGCTATAATGCTGCATCTTCTGTGACTTATCTTCACCTGCAGCTTGCCCTGTTATTAAGGATACTGTGCCCCACAGGTGCCAAGCAGGCTTGTGTTGTGGACACAAGGGGACAGTCTTTATTTTTGTTGCTTAAAAAGGGGGATTTGAAGGAGGAATGGGAAAAATTACAACCCAGACAGTGAAATGCTTCCTAATTATTAGTAATTACTTGTGTTAAACTGCAAGAATCAGCAGTGGAGGGCTAGGCATTGGATGAGAATTTAATGAAATGGATAAGCTTCTCTTATCTCTGCATTTTAAATTATTTAGGAAAGGATTTTTCCAAATCCTTTGTAAAAAGGGATAAAAAGGGGAGTCTAAATGTGAACTAGAGAGACTCCTGGATGAACCAGGGAGAACAGAACTGTAAAATGCTTGCTTTCTGCACACCCCTCTGAGGAGGCTGGTGGCAGAAAGTGTTCATGACAGGGCTTTTATTCTGCTATTGCAGCTCTGAAATCTTGATGTGTGAGCTGGGGGAGGGTGAGCCTACCTGCCTGTGCCTGCCTGTGCCTGCCTGTGCCTGCCTGCTTTCCCCCTGCTCTTCATTTAGCAGGAATCTAAGGCACACATGTACACACTATTTGGATTCCAGCATCAATGGAACAACTTAGCTGGAAGGTTAAACAGCCTGTTTGCATAGTGCATGTTGGCCACTTCTAGAGGGGTGGTGGCCCTGCTAAACTGTGGGGGGTTGGCCTTTACCTGCAATGTATTATATTCCTCTAGAAAGTAATTTTACAAGAGTACTATAAAAAGCCTCTGACAAAAACCATGCTGCTCATAAGCACAGTTAAATACCCTCCCATATTCTTCATGGGTCTTATTGAGGTATTTTTTGTTTTCATGTAGAAGTCCCCCTTCTCTCCCTGCTGCTCTCAGACAGCAGATAGACTACGATAGGAAATCACACCAGAAGGGAGAAACTCTGGCCAGCTGCTCTAGAGCAAAGCCAGGGGGATCCAGTATCCCCAAGGTGTAACATNCGCCTGCCTGTACACACTGCCAACCATGCCCAGGTGACATGTCATGCCCTGGTTGCCCGCTCTAGCTCTTTGCTAGCCCTGAGGTGCTGCTTTTATGGCATGGGGGGTGGTTGTTGTTGCTGCTTGCAACATGGAGTGATAATACCCAGCCCAAGAAACTGAGGAGATCTGGGTTTGTTAGCTACAGTTTTGAATTTTGCTTTTATATTTGCTTTTAATCAATTTATTTCATTCAAAGATGCAGCAATTCAAAAACTGTCCCTAAATGATACTTGTCCTTTTCAAACAGATGTTACTTAAGGCATTCCTGGAGAAGATTTCAAGAGGATCCTCTATTTTTGTTATTCTTTCAAAACCCACCCTCTCAGACCTACCACCAGGGATACAAGGTAAAGTTCAGCAAGACACATATATTGGTAATAAAGAACCATGGTCCATAAAAACAACAGTTTTCAGGCTATAATGCTGCATCTTCTGTGACTTATCTTCACCTGCAGCTTGCCCTGTTATTAAGGATACTGTGCCCCACAGGTGCCAAGCAGGCTTGTGTTGTGGACACAAGGGGACAGTCTTTATTTTTGTTGCTTAAAAAGGGGGATTTGAAGGAGGAATGGGAAAAATTACAACCCAGACAGTGAAATGCTTCCTAATTATTAGTAATTACTTGTGTTAAACTGCAAGAATCAGCAGTGGAGGGCTAGGCATTGGATGAGAATTTAATGAAATGGATAAGCTTCTCTTATCTCTGCATTTTAAATTATTTAGGAAAGGATTTTTCCAAATCCTTTGTAAAAAGGGATAAAAAGGGGAGTCTAAATGTGAACTAGAGAGACTCCTGGATGAACCAGGGAGAACAGAACTGTAAAATGCTTGCTTTCTGCACACCCCTCTGAGGAGGCTGGTGGCAGAAAGTGTTCATGACAGGGCTTTTATTCTGCTATTGCAGCTCTGAAATCTTGATGTGTGAGCTGGGGGAGGGTGAGCCTACCTGCCTGTGCCTGCCTGTGCCTGCCTGTGCCTGCCTGCTTTCCCCCTGCTCTTCATTTAGCAGGAATCTAAGGCACACATGTACACACTATTTGGATTCCAGCATCAATGGAACAACTTAGCTGGAAGGTTAAACAGCCTGTTTGCATAGTGCATGTTGGCCACTTCTAGAGGGGTGGTGGCCCTGCTAAACTGTGGGGGGTTGGCCTTTACCTGCAATGTATTATATTCCTCTAGAAAGTAATTTTACAAGAGTACTATAAAAAGCCTCTGACAAAAACCATGCTGCTCATAAGCACAGTTAAATACCCTCCCATATTCTTCATGGGTCTTATTGAGGTATTTTTTGTTTTCATGTAGAAGTCCCCCTTCTCTCCCTGCTGCTCTCAGACAGCAGATAGACTACGATAGGAAATCACACCAGAAGGGAGAAACTCTGGCCAGCTGCTCTAGAGCAAAGCCAGGGGGATCCAGTATCCCCAAGGTGTAACATGATTTCCCTGATACCTGTGATGGTCTTTACTAGAAGGTGGCTGATTCTGTGGCTTTTGACTGTGGTCTCAGGAAGGTGAAGCAGGTCAGGCAGACAGAAGAATCCTTTTCAGTCTCATGGTGTCTATTCCTTAGAACCTATCACTTTGGCTACGTTCACCAACAACTGTAAGTTTAACAAATAGCTCCTCTTTTATCTCTGATAAATGTTCCTCTTCAATGAATAAAAACTACAAAAGCAAAGAGAATAGCTATCCCCCTAGGCTTCCCTATTGAAAAATAACCTTCTGCACTCCTCAAATGTCTGCTAATGTGAACTGAACAAAAACTGCAGACAGATGTAAGGCAGGAAACAAGCCTGGCTGGAGTGAGGGGGTTTTGCACCTTGCCAAGTTAGAAGTGACTCCTCTTGGAAAGACAAAATATATGATTTCTTTAAAATAAAGTAATTATTCCCTGCTTTTGTAGCAGGGAAGCCGTGGTTCAATTTAAATATAAATCCAACCAAGGTGGAGTATGGAATAGCAGAACAGGGGTCACCCTTTCATAATAAATCAGAAGAAGGTTATCTCATGGAACTGCATGGATCTGTGTAGCTAATCTGAGGCACCAACAGCAGGAAATACTGGTCTGATCCTTACGTGATCTGCTGTACACAGCATGTGCCATCCATACCCGAGAAGCGTTACCTCAAATGGAAAGAGCTACAAACCAGAAATCATACAGTTAGAGCTACTGATCTCTGGATTACTTGAAAAAGATGCATTTTTTAAGTCTGGCAAAGCAAAATTAGAGAGGGTTAGGGTTAGTTGCTGTTTCATGGCTAAATATTAGGAAGACAGAAACACTATTTTAGCTGAAAGGTGCAGCTGGCAGAAGGATGAAGAACATGAATATGTTGGAAATGGTGGCTGCTGGCAGGTTCCTATAAAGTACCAGAATAAACCCCTATGTTGTTCATGAAAGAGACAGGGCTGAGGAAAATTGACAGTGTGACTGTAGGGGCAGGGCTGCAGACATTCAGGGTCTATTGCATCCCGTGTCCCCATGTCCCTAGCTCCTGATTTCCAGACAGCAGGTATGTGTCAAGAAGGGGATAGTTAATGATAAAATGTAGCCAAGAAAAACTACTGCTCAAAGGACAGTATTTCTGCCAATCAGAAAAGTCACTTCAGCCTAAGGCAGAGGATTTCAGAGCACGGAAATATTCCCTGCTGGGGTCTGTATTTCACACAGACCCTGTGTTGCTTGCTCACTGCTTGGACAGACAGGGACCCCACACTGCACATATGTGGCCTGCAGTGCAATCCCACTATGTTGCTCAAGGAGAAAGGACCCCAATATGAATAAGAAATGCTGTGTTTGGGACAACTGGAATAATTGCATGAGAAATGGGTTCAGGTCTATCAAGTCTGGTATGAGAGGCTGGCTTTTTTGCAGAACAGCTGTAATTGAAAGATCAGTTCCCATGGAAGCTACCCTCTTATGCAGAGTTTTTTTCCCAGACATGAAAGGATGCTTTTCACCTCTCCAACCTTTTGAACATGGATTTGTAATCTAAAAGCTGACAGATCTCTTTGTGCTATCTGTTTTAAATGGTTATGTGGTGACAGTGTCAAAGTATCTCATCATCACTAATGTATTTATAATCAGGACACCCCTTATCCCCTTTCACCCCTTACACCTCCCTCCTTAAAGAATTATCACAACCTTCATTTTGTGGATGGAGAATTAAGGCACAAAGACTAAATCCTACCTAAGGGCCTATGCTACGCAGGGAGGAAAGCTAAATAGCTGCAGAGAGTTCCTGAGCACGCCAAAAGGAAAGAATCAGTATGGGGACTTTAATGGCATGGTGCCAGGTTGAGTAGGACAGTTGGAGAACCTATGATTCACAGAATCACAGAATCACAGAATGTCAGGGATTGGAAGGGACCTCAAAAGATCATCTAGTCCAATCCCCCTGCCGGAGCAGGATCACCTAGATGAGGTTACACAGGAAGGCGTCCAGGTGGGTTTTGAATATCTCCAGAGAAGGAGACTCCACAACCTCCCCGGGCAGCCTGTTCCTGTGTCCAGTTACCCTCACTGAGAAGAAGTTTCTTCTCATATTTAAGNTCAGCAAATTTGCTGATAGTACACTCAACTCCCTCATCTAAGTCATTGATGAATATATTGAATAATACTGGCCCCAGTACTGACCCTTGGGGCACTCCACTAGTTACAGGCCTCCAACTGGACTCTGCCCCATTGACCACGACTCTCTGGCTCCTTTCCTTCAGCCAGTTTGTAGTCCACCTCACTACCCATTCGTCCAGTCCACACTTCCTCAGTTTAGCTGTGAGGATGCTGTGGGAGACCTTGTCAAAGGCTTTACTGAAGTCAAGGTAGACCACATCCACCGCTCTGCCATCATCCATCCACCTCGTTATATCCTCATAAAAGGCTATGAGGTTGGTCAAGCATGACTTCCCCTTGGTGAAGCCATGTTGACTGCCCCTAATGACCCTCTTATCCTTGATATGCCTTGAGATGGCACCAAGGATAAGGTGTTCCATCACTTTTCCAGGGATGGAGGCGAGGCTGTTCAGAAGACAATTATAATTAAATAATTAAATGACCAGCTCATGCCTTCAAATGCCAGACCACTGTTACTTCCAATTGTCACCAATCTTTAGGAAAAGCCAAGATTGGGACACTGGAAAGAAGATGCTTCAATTTGAAGCCTGAAGTTTGTCTGGTTGTTCAGTGAGGGCCCCTCACTGCCCTGCAGGTGCAGAAGTCCTGTCCATTCCTGGGCCTTTAAACTTCCACAGATATCATGCTGTTTGAGTACTTCAGAGTGTTAAAGCCAACATCCTGGTTTACTTATAACTGAGAGGATTGCTCTACTGCAAGTTTCAGTGCATATATATGGTGTTTTTCAGCTCGTGTACTAGTTGTGGGCTGTGATATTCTCCAGAGAAAGCTGCATTTCAAGGTGCTCTTGAAACGTCTCCTGCACACAGGTAAGACACTACCCAGTGTTGTTAAAAAGATCATGTGATCCCCTAGCTGTTCTGGAAATGCTACATTTTATTAGTAAACAAATAAAGATGAAATACAAGTGAAAGCCAGTTCAGTAGCTTGTTACCTTTACAGTCAAACTTGAGGCTTGTTCCTCAATACCAGAATATCAATCAACTGGTAAGTCTATATTCAGCACTCAATTCCTGCCAAATATCATAGGGTAAATTGAAAGCTTTTTTCCCTTATCTTTAGAGCTTAGCCCCAAAATCCAGGTCTGAGATGATTTTTTTTTTGTGTGAGTTGCGTAACAGAAAAATGGTTTAATAGCTCTAAACCCTTTGATTTAAAATAAAGCCTATGTGGGCTTGCTACATGCCAAGTTTCAGCTTGAGCCGTTGTCCAGCAGCAGAAATACAGAACTCAAAAAAAACAGAAGAAGAAAACACAGTTTACTTCAGCTGCAAATATAGTTACTCTATTGCTCTCTGAACCAGGAAACTATAGCGAATAGGCAGGTATAAAGCAGCTGGCAAGCTGCAGGGAGTGGAGGATCATCCATTTATTACTTTCCTATCTAACAGCAGGTGAGCTGAGACCAACAGCTAGGAGCTGAGTAGCCAGAGAAAATTAACTCTTGCTCTGCAGAGAGTGAAAATTGATTCCACTTCAGAGTTGGCAGTAACTCCTCCTTTCTGAGATTGCAAAGTACCTAATTCCTTGTTCAGAAAGGCATATAGTTTTAGTATGCATGAAGGCTACTACAGTGTGCTCTTGCACTCTATTTTTTCCTTTTTAATTCAGTGGAATTCTTCATTTTAAAAAATATACTGCTGACAGTGTGCTGCCCATGATACCAGAGCACACTGTCAGCTGCAGAATTTAGATCCAGTCTGCTACAACAGGATTTGGGGCTTTGCTTGGAATTATTTGTGAACCTACCATTCCCTTTCCAAGGGTTATAGAAACAGACATGGAAAGATTGTTCACATTTAAAAGTTTGAGGACAGAACAGAAAGAATTTTTCTCTCTTTTTATCACTCAATTATTTTTGCATTTATGATAACAATGTTCAGAGGAAGAACTAGAAAAAAAGAGAGAAAGATACTGCCAGGACTGGGGGAGTCCCTGAGGGATGCAGGGCAAGAGCCTTTGGAAGGACCCAGACACTACAAGGGGATGCTGTTCACAGGCTTGTGGAAAGGTGCAAGGCTCAGGGCAGGAAGGCCCTGGTTCATCTCAGGGAAGGCCCAAGGGTGGGGTGGGGAATAGGATGACTTCAGCTGCATGCAGGAGGAAGCAGCAGCCTCCATCAGAGCTGCTAAAGGGTCTCAGAGGGTGTGGCATGCTGTGGGCATTATGGATGGGGTCTCTCTTGTGCTGAGATGGGTGACCTCCTCTTTAAAATAGCTATAGTGGCCAGGGCTCCAGTTCAATGGAAGCCAAGCTAAAAGGAAGTGCCTGGAAAAGTACTACCTCTTGGGGAAAGCTTAGTCAAACATCATTTTGAAAAATAAATTACTTACCACCATTGATATTTCTTTTCACACTTCAAGAAACTTTATTAGCCTATTTTAACAAAAACAACAACAAAAAAGTCAACACAGAACAACAGATGCTGGAAGGGTCTTCTGTGTGTCTCCTTGTCTCACCTCCCTGCTCCAGATGGGGCATCAAGAAGGTTCCTCAAGAACATATTGAGAAATCTGTAATTATCTGCAAAGTCAGAGCCTCCACACATTCTCTCCAGTGCTATACAGCTTGTTGTTCCAAAGGTCCATGGGTCTGCTTCTGCAGAACTCTTTGTCACATGTCCGGCATTGGGAGGGAGAGGAGGTAGGCTTCTGACAGAAAACCACTGAGGCTAGCATGTGGAGACAATAAGAGGACCCAGCAGAAACACAGCTCTCATGGCTCCTGAATGAACAAGTCTTCAGCACCCACAACCTGGCTTCTGGTTAAAGGGCTTGGACCAGCCTGCCCTGGGGTTGGGAAGGCTCCCAATGTCTCTTAGTCTCCCCTTCTGGGGAACCTAATAGAAAGAGGTTGCATCCACATCATGAATCTGATTAAGCGGAAGACTTGACCTGCAAACCTGGCTGGAAGCACTTCAGTCTGCTGGGATGGGGTGTTGGGGAGCCCGAGATCTGTGCTCCCCATCCCTTCAGGCTCCCTTCCTGCTGCTGCAGGGCCGTTGTCAGTGGGCTCTTGGTGCAGGTCATTGCCTTGCTGTGTGGATCTGCGCCGTGCTCCGTTCCTGGCCGAGTTCCTCTGCCGGCAGGGTGGCTCGATGGTCTGCACCCAGTAGTCATTGCTCCCTTCCACTGCACGCAGGATGTGGTCAAACGTCTGCCTGCAGACCGGGCATGTGGTTCTTTGCCTGGCCCAACGCCGGATGCAGCGAAAGCAGAAGCAGTGGGAGCACAGGGGCAGGCAGGCTACATTGCTTATGGTGTTCAGGCAGATGGGACACTTATTCCTCTCCTTTTCCTCCTCCAACTGCCCTGCCTGCTGCACCTGCCAGGGGACAGTCCTTGCTGCAGAGCTGCCCTGCTCTGGGTCCTCTTGGTCACCTGATGCCATGTTCTGCCAGAAAAAGACACACAAAGTGCCTGAGCTTTAGTCACACTAGGGACACAAGAGCAATTCAAGCAGAAGAAAGTGGTGGCAAAGTGGAGGTAAGGGCTTTCCACAGGGCTTCCCTGTGGGCTGGAAAGCAGAATCATCATCAGCTTCAGCATGGTGGGGCAGCCACCCTCATCTCACCTGCCTTGGCTCCCCCAAACAGTCTGAATCCACAGCCCAAGACCACCCAGAGCCCTGCGCTCTCTCACAGACAGCCACCACCAGTTGAGCTAGCACAGGGTTCCTGCAGAAGGTGCTCAGGTAAGCACAGGAGCCAGCTGAGAGGTTTCACCAGTGTCTAGGGCCCTGACACCCACCTTGTGTCCACAGCCCTGGGACAGTCGCTGTGCAGGAGCACAGCACCCCATGAGCCAAGGCTCTCTTCAAAGGCCTACACCCAAGAGGCAGAGCAGAGCCCTGTTGGAGCCTTCACACTCCACCTCTAGGAGCACTGGACCCAATGCCATAGGACAGAGTCTGTGTGGGTGCTGTGTAGCAGTGAGGTTGGTGCAGTCACAGCTACTACCCAGCAACATTACAGGGGGTTCTGGGACTGCTGTCCAAACTGTCACTCAGCCAGGGAGGCAAATGTCCCAAAGGGAGAAAAGCCTGCTTTGTAGGGTGCTTGCCATCCTCTGTGGTCTTGTAGAGGTAGGCAGTTTAACCTCAGGCTGGACAAGTGCTGTGATGAGAGACCAGTAGTCTTAAGCACAAACCCAAGGGAACAAGCAGCACAGCAAAACACAGGCAAGAGAACCCTGGTAACACCCTTGGTGCAAAGAGCACGTCCTTGGCTCCTCAAAAGGCTGGCAGAGAACTCACCCTTTGTCACTTCAGCTAAGAAAACATAAAGAAGATGATTTCAAGAAGTAAGCATAATTAGAAGAGAGTAACTCTACCTTGCAAAAGTTTCACAGCAGTGTTGTGGTCCTTCTTCTAGCCACTCTGAAATGAAAGGGAGAGACAGAGACCCCAGTAACCACTGTATTTATGGATCAGGAGTAAGGAAATTATCTCTTTTGATTAGATAAGGGCTGGTAAAACACTTGCATCTAATTAGGCCTCAGAACTGCAGAGAATTCATAACAGCTGTGATAATCCCAGACTTCTCAGTTACTGCTGGTAGTAAGGTACCTCATAGGAGCTGCAAGGTGCTTGCTTACTTGATTGCCATGCTTGCTAATAACACATTACCATAATTTTAAAATGTCCATGACATCACCTGCCTTTGATGAGATAATTTCTGCATTATGGTAGCATTTCTGAGCTGTGGACAAGTTAGGAACTTGCTGTACAAAGTGCTGAGGGACACAGTAGGTGACGATCATGGCCACAAAGGCTTTAATTTTAAAATTAGGACAGGAAAAACAATGCAATGGGATCTGGCAACGGGAGGAGAATGGGATTGTGTGGTTATGGCTGAGATTAGCTCATGCACAGTTTAAAAGAGTTCATTTACAACAAGGCTGCAAAGGAAGATGGGAAAGGAAAGGCATCAGAACATCTCAGGAACCCCACAGCAGATCTGCTGATGCTGATGAATGATCTCTGAGGCTCTGATGAATGCAGAGGAGCAATGACCATCTGAAAAGGCTGGGGATCTGGTGTCTTACCCCGAGACACGTGGGAGATAAACGACAAAGGACTTTTTAGAGCATAACATTAGAATCCCCTGAAGTTAACTGAAAAGCCAGTGCTGTGCTCAGCCTGCAGATGGGGTGGGCTTTGACAATGTACAGTCAAAATGCAGAGGTTGATATACTGGAGCCCTTAAAGTCTGACACTGCTACACTTGAAACACATAGAGAAGCCAACCAGAGATTTTGAGGAGTTCAACAGCATTTCAGCAGCACTGAAGCCAGTTCAGGGGCAAGAAGAGGAGATTCCTTCCATGCTGGCACTTGCCGTGACAGCTCCCATTCACACTGCTAAGTGGAAGTGTTCCCAGTCCCTTGAGACTGCCTCTGGTAACACCTTTAGAACACAGAGTGCTTATTTGGAACATCATTGTTTGCTATTCTAAATGGCTCCTCTTGGTATCTCAGAGAAGCTGAGATACATGTTTTTAGCACATTTCCTTGACTGAACCGCACTTCTGTGCAGCCAACATAAGACAGCAAAACATGCTTGTGCTGGACAGGGCAGAAGTCAAATCTCTCCCAAGCCTGAATTTTGGGAAAGCTTGTTGTGTCTTCGAAATACTCAGCTAGGAGCCTTGCCTGTGTAGACTTTTGAGTTATTATAGATATTATAGACATTTATGCGATAGCAGTCACACTATATGACACTAAGCTGCTGTGTTTCAATATCAGAAATTATTCGTCTCTCCTTGGATCCTTTCTTTTGAACTAGAAGCACATTTTGCAGTGTAATGGTTATTTATAGGCTGGCATGAAGCAGCGCTAAAAGCATTAGAGGCCATCAGAGAAAACTACTAGAACCAGCCTCAAGGGAGGCCAGAGTGGTTCTTCCTGCAACAGGCAGTGGACTTGTGAATCTCCTTATCGGAGGACGGGATACCAGGACTTTGTAAGGATCTGAGAAAGATTAGACAAGCAGAGTGGTGGAGTGGGTGTTTCTAATTGCACAAACACTTCAGGCTCTGGAAACCTTCAGAGATGGTCACACTTTGGAGCTGGAAGGGTACTGAGGAAGAACTTGAGGCACAGTCATCACACCTGCCTGTCCTGCTCCTGCACTTCCCAAAGTGTTTGCTTATGCCTTTCACTGTGTGTGAGGATATGAGCGACTGTTGCTGAGCATCAGTTGAGCTTCTTATGGAGATAAACCAGAGCCCGTCCCAAGATGGGTGGAGTGTAAATGGTGGGAAAGGCTCCTGTAAAGACAAAGGCAGTAGGTTCTCTTAACCTTGAAGGAGTAAAACCAAACTGAGAAAGGCACAAAACCCCCCAACAACAAAAAAAGAAAACAGAGGCAAATTATCAAAAACCCCCCAAGAAATTCCAGCCCTCCCTTTCCTGAGGCACGGACACCTCCAAGCTGGGATCGGGCAGCGGGGCTGGCCTGGTTCATCTCGAAGAAGCCCATGTGGGTGAGCCCAGCTGCGGGGTCCCCTCCAGATGTGACAGTTTTTTGGGAGGTGTGGGAAACCCCAGCAGGCCTCAGCCCCACGCCGGGGGCGGTTGCCATGGCGAAGGCAGGGTGGGGCAGGGGAGCGCCCCCTGTCGGCCGCCGCGGGGTGGTGATGGCGGCGCGGCGGGAGGGG
>VYZX01028811.1:321962-385767 GCA_013401335.1 Brachypteracias leptosomus | reverse complement strand
AGTGACTTTCAGGGAATTCAGGCATCCAGTTTGAGACTGTTAGGCTTACTCAAACAACTGACGTTTTGGGAATGGTAGATTATGAATCTGACTAGCTTTGTCATGGTGCTGGTGGGGCGAGAGGCAGTAACCACAAGGCAAACATCTGTGAGATGGCAAAAAAGGTCTCCGTGGAGTATCCTTTGTGAATACTCTTGTGTGACTTGGTTACAGTTTTCCTTGGAGAAATAGGGCAGGAGAACTTACACTTCAGAGTCTTTTCTTGGTGAGGAAAACCATCTGAAGACAGCTTGAGTGCTCCAGTAACTGTCTCAAAGCCTGGGCCTTTGATTTTGGGTAACAGTTGTTGAGGTGACAGCTAAGAGTAAAGTTAAATTTCAGGTAGATGTTAACAATGTCATCTTTGGGAAGGTTATGAAGAAGCAAAGCACAATTCTAAATAAGCATCCAAATGCACTGGTTCTTGCCTCACTAGAATTAACTTGTCAGTTTGCACTGAGGTCGTGATTATTGTCAGACAAACTGAAAAAGTGAGTAATGAGGTAAAGGGCTCTCCAGAGAGCAGCACACTTGGGCTGTCTTTGAGCCACCTTCTATTCCAGCACAGGCTGTGGGGCTCTTGTGGGTTGGAGCCAATGTTTTCTGTGCAGTCTTTAAGGACAATAATGAGGTGAATTGCTAGAGGAAAGATTTTTATCTGGGCACTGGGAGGCTGTCATTCTAGCAAGTCCCAAAGTGGGCAGAATATGGCTTATAATTCTCAACTTGTTACCCGAAAGGTGACTTTGAGCTCAATGGGTTATTTGCTCTGTGTTGGGCTGGAGAAGTGTCCTGAGACTGCCTGCCAGCTGAACTGTGGGACCATGCAGACAGGAGAAATGGCAATAGGTAGCTCCATAGCCTGGAAGGGTGTCTGCAGTGATGGGAATTCTTGGAAGAGTGTCCTGGTGTTGGGAATTGCAGCATGGCAAATTCCACTCCTCAAGCTTCCTGCAAAATGTTTAGCCACACAAGCTGCCTGGAAGTAGAAGTTTCCACACTCCTTCTGTTTCCAAGTACATTTCATGTAAAAACTGGAAAATATTTTATGGGTTGTTGGCACTCTGGATTCACTGGCACTGCTAATCTGTTTCAGGAGGTTGTATAAAGTTTGAGGCTTGCATGTTGCTACTTTCTTTACTTCTTCCCAGCATCTGTTTCCAGCTTTCTTGGCTGTATGGTTCATGAATATGCTTTTTTTTTTTTTTTTCCCAGACAGAAGAAACAATGTTGTCAAACTTATTTCAGCTGCCACTTATCTGAAATCAATTGAATGCTTCCTACTGCCTTTCAGGAAGCTTTTTCTACCATCAGCTGTAAGTAAACTTCTTGCAGCTTCCTTACTGCAAAGCAGAAGTTTCACTAAGCGCTAATGTTTAATGTAATAATGATTTGAGCTGTGGTTTACAAAATAACTTGTCAATGTTTTAAGCATTTTATTCATAAGATCTCCTGAGGCTTTTTTGGATGAGAAGATCTGTGTTTTAAAATACTGGAATCCTTCTGCAGTACCTAATGGTCATAGTATATTGGTTGTATTTTGCCAGCATAGATCCTGTTCTGTGCTAGCTTTTTAGTAAAATCACCATGTCCACTTACAAGCTCAGAGATGAGGGGAGTTCTGGGTTTTGGGACCTACCATTTTGTGAGCCTCCTCCCTCCCTTCCTCTCTGTGAACATATCCTGTCCTAGTTGCTTTACTTCGGACTTTGCATTCAAACCAACAAATAACAGCATGACCTTGCTGCTCGATTCTGTTTTCTGGAGAAGTGCTGGAGTAAGGATCCTGGAATAGCAATCAGATGTCTATTGTGACTTCAGGGAAGGAACCAGTTGCAGACCTCTTCACTTTTCCTCTTTGCATTTTGTTCCCTGTCAGAGTTACTCTCTACAAGTTGCAGTTATAATTTCAGTTCCATTTGCCTGTCTTATATTCTTCTGGTAAGGTGCTTTGTTTTCAGTTTGTGTTTCTTTGAGATGAAGGTTTGATTTTTCTGTCCAAAACTGTTCACAACTGCAATCTCCATGGCATATCTTCTGCAGCACTATTTATAGTTTTTTAAATTGTTGTAGCATTTTCTTCTCCTGTGAATTTCTGTTGCTGAAATAGTTCAAGGAGTACTTCAGGTAACTGAGTTCTTGAGATAAGCAACAAACAAGAATGCATATGGAACTCTTCAGTTCAGGAGGCTAAAAATCTGTGTGATGTTAAGTCAGTGTGTCAAATCAAATCTGGTAACAGATTAACCTGTAAACGAGACCCAGATGTCTCTAACTGTCTGAATCTATTTTGTCATTGAAAGTGCTCAGAAGCCTACTTACATTAACTGCCTACTACATTAAACCATCACAGAAAGTAAATTGAATTGTCACTCCTTCTGTCACATGAAATACTACTTAGAGAAGTATGATCTTTAAAGAGAAGGCTTCTTTTGCTGATGAGGAGTGAGTTTTATTTTTAAAAAAATTGCCTATTAAGCAACCCTTGCCTATTAAGCAACCCCTTGACAGACAGCAGCTGCAGTGTCCTATTGGGACTGGAAACATCTGCCAGCCCCAAGGTATGGGGTGTTTGGGCTGTGGAGGGAGACATGGATTGGTGCCTACCTGCAAGTTGTGACACTTGTGTGCATGCAAACCCTGGGACTTGACTGGAGAATTTACAGGTGAATGGGGGAGCATCTAGTGAGGTTTGGCAGTGTGGAGGATTACTGGGATGTACCTTATGTAGGGCTTTCTCGGATTTCCTGTATGAAATGGTGCTGAAGTTAAATGGGGTTACTATGGAGTGTGTCTCCTCTTAGCAGAGGAATCTGGGAAACCCTTCCAAGCAGTCACACGTGTCCTAGCTGCTATCAGTAACTGTCCAGTGGGCAGAAAAGGTGGAGTGTCTGGTACAAAGCTGTTTGTGGGAATTGTATTCTAAATCAAATAAACTTAGTAGCTTTGTGTGTCTCTGGACAGGGTAATGAATTTGTAGATGATCTGAGCAGGAAGATGCTAATTCATGTCAATTAGGAGGGATGCTAATTCATTCTCAAGACATCTGGCAAAACTGAAATCTCTTGTGTAGATCAATTTTCTATCACAGGCAACAGAATAGAATCTGTCTTCTTTTCCCCCCTGCTTCCCCTTTGCAGAGAAGAATCCAAAAGTGATAGTAGTTCCTTTTAAATATGTGGTTTGTTGCTGAAGGGAACATACCTTCCCCTTGTTTGATGTGGTTCCCAAGGACTTGAGAAGGGTGAGTCACGTTGTTCCGTGGGCATTTGTAGAGTGGTGAAACTGAAGAAAGCTCTTGGCTACATGGATGTGAACTGCAATATAAGAGTGTTCTGGTCAGTGGTTTTTTTTTTTCATTTTGATGAACTATTAAAAATTAATAAACTTACTGTATCTATTCTATTTATTCTGGACTATCTATTAAAGCAGATCGAACCCTTGGTTCAGTTGAGGTAAATTCAGTGGTGCTGATGGCTTGCTGTTGAGGCTATCTGGATTCCTCCACAGTTGTGTCATTCAAACAAGATGATGGATTTTTGGAGGGCTGTTTCAAGTACTGAGTCTGAAAGATCCTGCCCTTAGATGCAGCCTTATTTCTTTGGGTACTGATGGAGATCTGTGCTATGTTCCTGCTCTGTGCCAGATGCCACGCGAAGTGGCATTTCACAGCAGCTCTTCCTTCTGGTAGCAGAGCAGTTCTCTGGTCAGCCCAGTCCTCCATTAATATCAGGTAATAAAAAAATGTTAGTCTCTGTTCACTGTGAGTGTGATCTCAGCTTCTACATCTGTTGGTACATGAAGGCAGGTGCCCACCATGTTTCCATCACGTCATTCTCAAAGGCAGTACACTGGGGCATGAAGTGCTCTCTTCCCCGCTTGCATGGAACGGTGTTTATATGTAAACCAGTGGTTTGTTTTCCCTGGCAGAAAAACAAAGTATGAAGTAATAAATGTGTGTGACTTAAGTCTCCTGTCTCTCAGTGGCCCCTGAGGCTGGAAGAATGTCTCAGCTGCAATAACCACCCAGCTCCATAGGGCTCTGCTGTGAGGAGATGGAGCCCAAGGGGACCCTGCTCTGGGCTCCCTGTAGTTACAGCCCCGGATGTTGAGGTACTGCTGAGTGCCAGCAGGTCCCTGGGGCCTCCTGTGCAATTACCCTTCCTCTGAGCTAGTTCAGGGAAAATCTGTTCCTTCTGAACATAATTTAGCTCTGAACCTATGAGAATGCAGTGGAGCCTTTCTTTCCAGACCTGTCTCAGGCTGGGAGTACCAGTGTGGCTGTGACAAGGCAAATCTTCATAACTCACAAAACCATTGAACTGCTGTTTTACTCGTATTTTTGTTTCGTAGAGTTGTGAAGGGATGAGAAGAATTTCACAGCATGGTCAGTACTGCCATTCTGCTATGGCATGTGCAATCACTTTTAATAGCATACCTCTGATACTGCTGGGATTTTGTGGGGATCATGTGAAACAAAACAGTGACTAAGTTAAAATTGAAGTCACTGCATGGCCTTTCCTTCCTCCAGCCTGGAGCACCTTTTAGGTTCAGGTAGTGGGACAGACAAGGGTTCCTCACCCTCAAGTGGGAGATGTGGTAATGGGAGGGGCTATGTGTGTGAAACATTTTGATTTCCAGGGGAGGGAAAGGTACCTGTGTGTCTGAGTGGAATCCCCAAGGACAGAACAGACACTGTTAGATGTGCCAGGTCTCATGCTACTTGCCAGCCTCTTGTGGATTTTATAAATTACTTTCAGGAAGTGAGTAGGAGATGCTGAATTTCTGGCTCTGCAATGAGGACATGTGCTGTAGCTGTTGATGCAGGGTTCAGGCAGCAAAATTATTACCAAAGGCTCAGTTACAGAAGATGTAACAGACTGAAGGGCTGGAGCACTGCCTGGCCAGCACTCCCATTCAGAAGGGATTCCCTCCCTGTGTGCTGCAGGGTGCAAAGGCTGTGGATTTGGTGTGTTGGCTTAGTCTTGGGTAGTACAAGCGGTTTGCTGTGGCCTTATTTCTGTTGCTTAAACACCTTTTGCACCTAGTGCTGGGAATCACTGTGCGCTAGAGTCTGAGCACCTGAAAGAGGTGAGGAAAACAGAGTGAAATGGAAATAGGTATCAATTCTGCTGTTCAGCTGGGGACAGTTACTGTAGACATTGGTGCTCTCAAATTATCACTGCATTTGTGTTTCACAGGGAAGAGGAAGCTATTTGTCAAATTGCTGATCATGAAAATCCATTTTGAATGCTCTGCTTCCAGTGTTGCATTTCTTTCTAAGCACAAATTAAACTGTGTGCTTTCATTCTTCTAATTTCTCCCACAACCCCTCCATGGCACTTTACTGGCTTCTATGTAAGGATGTAGATTGTGTCGTAGCATGGTGAGTGACCAGCTCGTAAGTCACGTGCTGGATTTAGTCAGGATGTAATCTTTTGGCCATCTGCTCAGGCACTCACAGTGTCTGCATCCTTCTCTGACTTGCAAGTAAATGCTAAAGGTGATTTTGAATCTGCCAATGTTCAGAACACCCAGGTTCCCCCTGCATAAATATGCGTGTGTTCCTACTTAGGAGGTTTGAACAATGTTGTCTGAGCATTGCAGTAATGTGTCATGCTTAATTTTTATTGTGACAGGTGTATAGGGCATCTATTCCGGGGAAAAAAAATCCTTCAGACTGATTGAAAAATAAGTGGATACCAAGAATTTCTCTGTAGAATTGAGTTTAAGAATACTCTGGTAAATGTTCTGCTATTGCTTTTCCACCCTCCTACAATGATTCTGGAACTTTTTTGCAGTCTTTGGCTTGTGTTTTCTTTCCTAGTCTTCTGTCTGTCTGACTCCAGCCTTTTGTAACTGACAGCTGTAGAGTATCTGGAATCCTGTCATGGCTTTTTTTTTTTTAAGTTGCAGGCAAGTCTTCAACTTATTTTTTTTTGTTGTTGTTTTCTTGTCTCTTTATTTTGAGTAACATGAAAATGGTGAGAAATTCCCAGAGAAAAAAAATGTCTGGATGAGTTGAGTGTTTACATCCATTTTCATTGCTTTTGCACCTGCTTGTCTAATTTGCATCCAGTTATTTCAGTACAGCCTGTCTGATTTCTAGTGGCTCCTTGGACTGAGGTGCAGTAGCTGTGTCCCTGATATGCACAAGTCCTTTTCAGTGATTAAATGAATCTTTGTGTGCACAATGAAAGCAGGTGCATCTCTGCATCTGTACCATGCAGTTCAAAGCACTAAGTCTCACTTGCCAGTCCTCTGTTTTCATTCCCTCTCTGCTGTCCTGCCCATGATGTTGTGGCATATGAGGATTACAGTTCACAGTTTAGTGTAGTCCAGTGTTTCCTCTGAATGGCTGGATTCTCTGTGAGGCCCAGTTTGCTGAGAGAAGCCATTTGAAACCAAATGAAATTGAACAATTCCAGATAGCTTAAAAACGTGGCTTCACCAGAGGCCAGAAGTGCCTGTGGTGTAGCTGGGAGTGAGGAAATCTCTGGTTTAGATCTCTGACTGATTTTTGTCTTTAGGTTTTCATATTGTGGCAACAAAGCAACAGCTATATCTGTATTGGTGTTGCTGTGTGCTCTGGAGAATGGTTTCCTTTTGTAATACAGATGTTTAGTAAAGCATACTGTTTCATGTGGCTTGATTTCAGCCTGCTGCCCTCCTGCCCCTGCAGTAGCAATGGGTTTTCAGCCTTTGTTGCAACACTGGGTAATTAACAGTTAATGCGTTAGGTGTCTTCATGACTTGGTTATTCCTTTGTGTCCTTTTTTAAGCACTAAGCATAGAGGACCTCTAACCAGAGAGAAGGAGCAGGTGTGGGTACAAAAGTTTCCCTGGGAAAGCTAAGGTTACTGTGCCTTTCCCATGCCATGGTCCTTTGGCAGTGGCGTGGTGCCTGCTGTCCTGTGTGTTGCTCCTGACCTGTGAATTCCCTGGGCTGATGGACAGGCTGGGTCTTGGCAGTGTCTAGCAACTCTTTCCAGCTCTGAACTCCTGGACACTCACCCTGTTCTGTGGGGAACTCTGCAGTCTCATGGACAGTCCTGTTCCTGGGATGTTGTGGGAGTTGCACCTTTGCAATGCTTTTTACACCTCCCTAGGAAGTGCGTCCCGGTGGACTAATGAAATAAAAACACGTCCAAGTCACATCTCTTGGAAGCTTTTTGGACACGCTCTCTAAACTTGCAGCTACAGCAAAAGTGTTGCTGTTGAGATGAGACTCCCAGGTCTGTGATCCAGCTCTTATTTATAAGCCCTGTTTCTGCAAGTAAAGGTGTAATTTATTACATGTGGGTTGTCTACGAGCATGGGGTTCATTCCTGGTTGTTACTAAAGATACAAGACTCTGTTTTGGTTCTGTGGATCTGTAGCAGGCTTATGATCATCATTTAAGCCTCTCTGCTGCCCCAGGATATCCATCCTGCTGCCAGTCCTGGGACAGCTCTCGCTGAAGCCCCACACAGGCACCCTTCTCAGCATGCCAAGGTGGTGCAGGGTTTGCTGCCTTTCATCAAGGGAGACTCTTCATGATTAGAGGTTGGACAACAGCGTACACACAGCATCTGGCTCTTAGTTTGCATATTGCTTGCTGCCGGGACAGCATCTTGTCCCTATGTCTGGGAGTCATTGGCTGCTTTTTTGACTAATAATACCAAATTTCCACACTGAGATTGTCTCCACTTCCCAGATAACAGTGGAACTTGTTAGGAACAGGGAGAGAGACCAGCTGAAGCTTATTGTGCATCTCCCTTTTTCCTTCCCGCAAATACATGGACTTCTTTCTTTGTCTCCTGCCTCCTGCAAAGGTGGGGAGGGGGGAGGATGAGCGATGAGCTGGTGTCTGCCTGCTCTAGGGCAGTGTTTCATGAAATGCCGACTTCTGTGTGGTATCCAAAGGTGTCTAGGAAATGGGTAGATTGCTCTGCCTGTTTCTCAGTTGTTAAGCAGACTGATTGATTCGGAGATTAAAAAGGAAACTGCATCTTCAGTCAGCAGGAGCACTGGCCTCTGCTGATGGGGTTTTGCTTGCTCCATTAGGTTTAGCATCAGGAATGCTTCAGGCCCTGAATTTGGGAGAAAATGAACCTTTTTATTTTGACCTTAAAAATCCATGGGCCTTGGCAGTCTGGGTAAAAGCTACAGCTCTTCTGACTTCTGTTTGAGATACCTCTGGCTCATACTATACCCTGTACAGTGTTTTATTCATGCAGACATCTGACTGGACTGTAAATGCTTGCAAAGGAGAATTTCTCAAATAGCAAGGGTGTTCTCCAGCATCACACTCTGTTGCAGCTCTGTGCATGTAACTGTGTAAAGGCCAGTATCTTATTGTTGGTTTTTTAATGTTCTGTTCTAGAACATTTATCTTAGACTCTGTGAGCTTTCAGTACATGTTGGGTGCTCCATTTTCTGGAGGAAACTTCACTGTACAGTTTGTAAATCTTTTTGCTCTCTGGTGTATCTTGCTTCCTACATTGTTAAATACATTTTCTTCTTAGTGATAGTTTTTCACTGGAAAAACTAGCTGGAGCCTAGAGGTGTCTTGTCTTAGGGCTTACCCTTGGCAATGCCAGTGAGGATATGAGCTTGCAAAAGAAGTGTAACCAGAATCTCCTCTAGGTAGACATGGACCTTCCCTGTCTAATGAGATAAGAGCCAGTGCTGTTTTGTTTTAACCACTGTTTTCCATAAATACTGTCCTGGAATTAAATTAACAGAGGGGAGCTCAGAAAAGTGACATTTTTGTTCAGACTGCTGCTTGCTTGGTGTAGTGGGTTAAATTGATTTACGGATGTCGTACTATAGAGCTACTACTCAGGCTTAATCATTTTTGAAGTTGTGGTTGAAAGTCTGCTCTGCACTGTTAGGAGAGATTCTTTGTAAATAAATATTTACTTCTCCTAGAGCATCTATAACTTTGTAAGTGAGGTGGTATGAAGTGATATCTTGCTAAGCAGTAGTGACTTCTGGTAACAAAGAATCGGGTTTGAAATGGCTTTGCATTGCCATTTCACATTGCTTTCCAGATGTTAATTCTATGGTTATTTTTAAAAATGCATTGATTTAGAGAAGTGACACAGTGCACAGAAGAGGTTTTGTCTCTGGATCTGTTCAACTGTTAAAATGAGTGTGGATTTCCAGCTACCAGGCCTCTACTGGGGATGTTATCCCATTAATGTGATGCCCTGTGAAGCTCTGACTCAGATGAAACTGTAGCAGGACAGAGTCACTAACAGTCTCTCTCTTTTTTTTTTTTTTTTTTCTTCTTCTCCTTTTTTCTCTTTACAGTAAAAAAAGCAAAACTCCAAGGGCCACCAGGTAAGCCGTGCTCTACTGTTTGTTCTCAGCAATAGTGACAACTGCTCTCTCTCTCTCCTGCTGAAGCTGCTCCCTCCAGTTTTCATCTACCTCCTCTTGGTTCCTCCATGTTCTCCTTAAGAGTGACAAAAGCTACCCTGGTAATCCAGGCAGCCTGAGTTAGAAAGTTTGAGGCTATCACTTGGTGTCATAGTGCTAAGAAACCTCTGCCTGCTCATCTGACCCAAACAGGTGATGGATGAGGAGAGATGTTCCTTTACTGTTACGAGTTCTCTCCCCATGCTACCCTTTCCTCTCCTCTTTCCCCCGTTCCTGTTAAAACAGGATGTGAAATGTCCACCAGGGTGAACTGATGTGTGCCTATCTGGATTCAGTGCCTCCCCAGTCCTGATAGGGGTGGCCGGGTGGTACTGCAGAAGTGATTTGTTGTCTTATGTGGCAGTCCGTAATGTCTGTGCTTGGGACTGACACCCCACCTGCTGGGTTTTGGGTCTGCACAATAAAATAAAACCAAACAACTGGTGACATCTGCAGTTTGCAGTCTAGGCAACTACTTCACTGTGGTTCTGTAGCTAGCAAGGAATCCCTTAGCAGACAAATACATTTATTGAATGAAATTACATATACAGTTTACAAAAGAATAAGCCATTTACTTCTAGAATAACACCTATTCAGGTGTTCAGGTCCAAAGCAGTTGCACAACTACATTCATGACTTATTTGTTGAGCTTTATTCTCTTGATAGAGCTGTTGTCAGTTTATAGTGGAAGGCTTCCCAGGTCTCCCTGTCTATATCCCATGTCAAGTCATGATCTCTGGGTGCACGAGCCTTGAATTTCCAAGGAAGGAAAGCTGAGTTGCTCAGACTGGGAGGGAGGTAGTGTGTACTTTATCCTGTCTCTAATCAAGAAGCCAGCCCGTGGCTGCAAATTATTTGTTCTGTAGTCTAGATTTGACTCAGCCAGAGTGTGCAGTTTCACTCACAAGCTCAGTGTCCCAGGAGGATGCAAAAGATGTAGCTAAATATGAGGGAGTCTGACTTTCAGTGACTCCCAGTTTTTCCTGAGTGTCTGGATCATGTAATTTCCTTTTCCTCCCATCCTGTTAGAATATTTGAAGCTAAATGCTGGGATGTGCTATAGCAGCCCACAATAGGGATGCATGTGAATTTGGGTAGTATTAAAATGGACTGTGATCCAGCTTATGCTGGGAATGGAGGCAGCAAAACATTGATATATTAAAGTATGTACATTGCTTTCCAGCTGCTTAGCATGTGTCTTGTTCCAGGACTGATGAAGCTGATAGAACTGAAGTGGTAACTCCCCTTAAAAAGGAGTTAGTTCCTTCTCTGATGCTAATATTCAAACTTTGTCTGTGCTTTGCTGCTTTTGATTTTATTAGCAAAGAAGTAGCAACTAGAAAAAAAGTTGTTGCAGGCTTTTTCTTCAGATTTGAAAAGAAAAATATCTAAACAAAGACTGTCTTGTCAAAATGTGAGTTTAGCATGATTCTTCTAGGTCAGGTGGTTTGAGAAATACAGATTAATTTTAGCACAAATCACTATATTTTCCTTCTGCCTCTGACTGGCCTGTAAGGTTCTTAATGGATTCATGGGTGGCAAACCAGGCTGGAACTAGGAGAGCAGTTGGATCATAAGGGAAGAGGTGATACTATCAGTCCAGATGCTTCTTGCTTGTGCATTTTTGCAAGTTTTTTTGCTCTGCATAGTCTGCATGATACTGACCCTATTCCTTCAGACTGTCTCTTCTTCCTCTTGTCTGCATTTCAGTAACAGCATTGTACACACAGTCTCTTGTGTTCTTCAGGATTTTACACTCATTCTTTGTCCCTGACTTACTGCAAGTGCTTAGTGGCATGTTTTTGTTTGTTCATCAATTTGCAAAAAATCTGTAATTGAAAGTTTGATGGCAGGTGGCAAACATATTGAACATTTGGCTCCTTAACCCAGTGATGTCTTCCCATATATGCTTTTTGCTTTGGGTTCCCCTGGGATCCAATGTATGGACTGGGAACCTTGAAGTGTTGCACTTGGTGACAAAAGGGTATACTGAAGGAGGTAACTTCTTGTCTCTTGTTCACCAGATAAATTCAATACCTATGTGACCCTGAAAGTGCAAAATGTGAAAAGCACGACGGTAGCTGTGCGAGGTGACCAACCCTGCTGGGAACAGGACTTCATGTTGTAAGTATGGTGGTGTATAATGATGAAGTTCTTACGGTTGAGTCCTGACATCTATATGGAGCTGTTATTGTGTTGTATAAATTGGAGTACTTACGTAGGTGCAGTGCACGAGCCTGGTGACAACCTGAATCATTTACTTCTCTGATGTACACACTGATCTGTGCTGAGGGAGATGGTGTGTTGGAAGATTGTCCCTGCTGGTGCCACAGGTTGTCTGGAGCAGCTTGTGTCTTCTAATAGTGCCACATCACCTGGATTCCTGTTCTCAGACCTGTGTGTCAGGGTGCTGTGAGGACCAGCTGCTCCCGCAGGGACAGGAAGCCAGAAGCAGACTATGGTGGGATGATTGGTAGGACAAGGTCCTCACCAGCCCAGTCTGACAGTGCCTGAGCAGCATAAGTGGGGCAGGCCTAAGGGTCAGGCCAGTGTCTGACAAGAGGTCAGGTCATCAGGCAAATTCATAGTAGTGAGGCAGGTCTGAGATCAAGCTGGGAGTGCAGGTTAGCAAACCAGGCTCAGGGTTGTCTGATAATAACAGTCAGGGTCAGAGTTCAGCAATTGTTAGTCAGGCCCATAGGGACAAGGCAAGTCTGAAATTGTAGCTGGGAAGTCAGTCTGTGGGTTGGGTCTGGATTGATGAGGTCTATGGCTAGGCATGGACACAGCTACAGCTAAGTTGAAGACAAGCATGCCTACAACATAGCTTAGACAAGGACTGAAGGCCCATAGGTGAACTTAAATAGAGCTCCTGGGGCATAGGAGGAAGGTGGGTGGAGGTCGCTGGTGAGGCTGGTCAGGGCAGTTAAAGGCTGTTGAAAGTGAACTGAAGCCTTGGTGTGGTGATCCTGGTTACCTTGGTGTGGGAGCTGCTCTTCTATGTTAATGTTTTCTGCCATCAGCCTGGTGCCCATGAATGTGATTTCCAGCTCCCCTGCTGCAGCTTGAGGGGCTGCCAGTCCCTGGCATAAGCAGCAGAACCAGTTCCAGCTCTCCCAGGGTTTCTGGTGCAGTTGACACTTCTGATTTGCTCTGGTCCTCATAGTCCTGACTACATAGCCAGAGTTTTCTCAGTATCTTTTAGAATGGTGGGGTTTTGCTGGTCGATTAATGACTCATTGATACATTGCATCTGCTTCTCTTTCTAATAGCTTTGTAAGACAAAGTGAAGTAAATTTACTAAATACTGGATTCCCAAGTATTTTTCTCTGAACTGGGCACAGGCAGGGCTGTTGCCAGTGGAATGATGTTGTGTTCATCTTGTGGAGCCAAAGCTAGTGCTACTGTTTTTGAGTGAGTCTGAATTGTTTACATAGTATCCATAACAGGAGACCCCCATGGGAGTTTGTGAGTGTTTCCCCATCCAGCAGCGGTTGGTTCTCCTCTGCTGAAAGTGGGAAGCTTTTGTCTCTGGTTGAGGATTTCACCAGGGCCAGGACAGTGTTGCCATCGTAGCTGAGTTGCCATTTCCCTTGTTTGTTGTCAGTCTGCTTTGTGAGTAACACATGAAGTGTGTGTTTCTGTTTGGAGAGCCTGGAGCCTGTCCTTTGGCATCTGGTGAAACACGTGTTTCTGAATGCTACTATCTTCTCAGCTCTGCAGCTCTTGGTCAGAGGCTGTGGCTATCACTGATGTAAACCCTGCAGGACTGGGATAAGATTGGGGCAGGGAATTGTACCTTTTCTGCCACATCACATGCCTATACCCAAACTACAGACTCACTCTTCCTGTGATTTGTGTTCATCTTATTGATAAGAACTAGCTTTAAACATGGCCCACTACAGAGGAGGCTGCTCACCAGTGATTTAAGAATAACACTTGTCTATATTGAATGATGGCTTTCACGATTGCTCCTCCTCCTTCCCCTCAAACAGCTCCTGGAACTGCTCTCTGATATCAGCTGGGAGCTTAGCTAGCATACTGTAAGATCACTGTGCTGCTCTGTAATTAGTTGCTAGGGGATATGAAAGCAGAATATTAGCTGAGCTACCTCGCCATTATTGTCCCTGCTTTAGCCAGGCAACAGCACAGTTGTTCTGATGTTTCTTTATAACAAAAATACTACATGTGTCAGGGAACATGTTTAGCATGGTCCTGCGTACATTAAGTTGTCCCAGGAGAAATAACACTGATATTCCAATAGAACTGTTCATTGGTTTGCTCTTTTTCCTTCTGGATTTGGAAAAGGCTTTTAAACACAGTAGTTTTTCCCTGAGGGAAGGATGCTTTTACTGTCTATGTTTATGTTTACCTTTTTTATGAGGTGTAGGGGAAGAATAGACTACAACCAGGAAAAGCTTTTTCTGTTTGTTGTCTTTGCTTTCAAACTCCTTGTGGGACATAACACTTCAGAATTTGGGGCTCTGGGGTGTTTTTTGAGGTTTTTTGAGATTTGCTTATTTACCAGACCACTAAAGCACTTTAATATATTCTTTGGGGGCGTCTTTTTATTTTGAAGCAGCTTTAAGAGGACTGCATATTTGAAGCAAGCACATCTTGAATGAAAGTGAAAACTTATGTTTAGAACATGATGATTAAATCAGTGTTGAAGTTGTTAGAAATATCTTTCATTTAAATTCTGTGTGCGCGTGGAAAGGGAGGGACACCAAATTCCAATCTCAGCTCTTTTGTTCTTTGAAGCTATTCCGCTTCTAACCAGAAGATGGAGAAAGGGAGACACAAAGGCAGTCGAAGCTACTATACTGAAAATCTTTTAATTTTTTAAAAAATTTTATATGGTGACCTGTCCTGTAAAGTTCTGCACAGAAACCCATGGGATGTCCTACAGTCAATATCTTGCTCTATCAATGCATGTTGAAGCAAAGAACAATTTGCCTGAAAATAGAGTATTTCTCCCTTCTCTTTCTGATGGCTGGACTAGTGTGAGGCCAGAAAATCAGTTGTTTCTGTTGTTATTGCAAGTTTGTGCAATCAGATAAAAATCATCTTCCAGGAGGCAAGCAGAGGGAGGGCAGAGCAGTGGTGGTGCAGGTGGCTAATAGTTAGTTTGGCCATATTGAGTAGCCATATCCAAACAGAGGAAGCCGGATACTCAGTTTCATGATGTTGACACTCATAGTAAGCCTGTGTACTGGCTTGATTTTGAACTATGTAGACCAAGTCATCCAAGTACTGGATGCTCCTGACCTCAATTCCTGTGTCTTAAACAAGAACAGAAGCACTTGGGTTTAAAATAGATATTAATGTGCTTTGCTGTAGCTGTAGGGTTTGCCTTGAACCTTGTAGATAGACTATTCTTTTTTAAAGTTCTAAGAAGTCTCTGAGGCAAAGCTAAGATGCTGGGATTTGCAGCAGTTCTAGTTTTCTATTTTGTCCATGATGGCAGCCTGTAGAAATTGGTGACTAACATGCTTTTAAATTCCCTTGATAAAGTTAATGTGGATACATTTGGACAGAAGGACAGCAGGCAGCAGCACCGTGTGTCCAAGATACCTACTTTTGGGCATTGCAGTTACACTAAAAGGAACTCCCAAGCTCAAAGAAGTAGGAACAATAGCCTTTCTTCACGATGTGTGAGGCAGCTCAGGATTCTTCTCTACTTTGTTTTTACCAGCATTCAGGCTGTGCTTGTGTTAAGGCTGTTCCTAAGTAGGCACATCATAAACCAGCACATAAGAACGAGGCATAAATACTATGAGGCACTGGACAGAAGTGAATATGAGATGCATCTTTTCCTTACTGAGAGGGAAGATGTTAATGAAAACCTTCAGATTAGTATTTCCAAGAATGTGGCACTTGGTGCTTGTGGCTGTATTGCTGATGGCTGCCAGGGATTCATGTGGCTGAAAGCCTTGCAGTGTCACACAGAGGAAGAAGCTGGTGCTGGAGCAGAACAGCGTGGCCCTGAGCAGTGGGTAGTGCTGCTGATGCAGCTGTGCTGTGTTTGGGACTGTTACTTTTGGCATTCAGCAGCTCCACTCGCAGATAAGTATTGGCAAATTTGGACCTGCCAGAGGATGCTTGTGTTGCTGTGCTGCCAAAGGAAAGGAGACACCCACTTTGTTAGAAATCAGGTGCCTGATGACAAAGAGCAGCTCACCTCTAGGTTTTGGCCCCTCCTCCTGTGTACGTAGCTGCAGAGACAAGTTCCCAGCTGGCAGTTTGTGCATGACATAGTTCAATTTTAGTTAGCAATCTTTGTGTAGCTAAACTGCGAGAAATCAGTCATTAGAATCTAGTGTTCGCTGTGACCATGAGCCACCTCGACCGCATGCTTCCAGAAGCTCTCTGCAGCTTGACATAGCTCTGTGGAAAGAGTTCACTGGTATAACCATGGTGGTAATGCAGAACCTAAAGCAGAATCAGATTGTATTCTGCTTTTTTCTCACCAGTGATGCCTCTTCTTTTCTTGCAGTGAGATCAGTCGACTGGACCTGGGCCTAATTGTTGAAGTATGGAACAAAGGACTGATCTGGGATACCCTGGTTGGGACCGTGTGGATTGCTCTGAAGGCCATTCACCAATCTGATGAGGTTAAGCTGAAACAGAACCTTTATTTTGACAGCTTCAATGTTGATAGCTAACATGTTAACAGATCTGTCTTTGCAAAAGTTGCAAAGTTGGAAGGTTGAGTGAGGGGACAGTGCTGTTGGCATCACATTGTTACTTTCGTTTTTGAAGGATGCTGCTGATATAGAGAAGCCAAAACTGAGTTTAGTTTAGGAGTCTTTGGTGTCATTTCATTAAAGGTCTCAAAAAACAGGGCTTAATCTGTTAAGGACCATGTATAATTGACGTGTGTCTGAAGTCCGCTGATTAACTGCTTAGTCTGATGCTCAAATTTCCGTGAGTTCCTGGTAAAGACAGAAGGTGCCCTGATGATAGACAAGGCAGCCTTTGAGATAGGCTCAGAGCATGTCTACATCAACTTCTTAAAGCTTCTGATTGTTAGAGGGTGACTAGCGGTGCTTATATGAGTGTTAAAAAGTAGGAAATGGGATGCTTGCAACTGTCCTAACTACTGAATTTGGTGGTTCTTGTAGCTAAGCAAGGCATGATTGATTTTATACCTCAAATTTCAGGTCATTTATTTAGATGATTATTGAATTTGAGCAGGGAAAGAGAGCTTATATATTCCATGATAAGAAAAGAGTGGGGATGCCCAGACGTGTGCCCATAAGGTCTAGCTGGTGCTTAGTTCCTCTGGCTGCCTGGGTAATCCTTGATTGCCTGCCTTTGAGGACTTACCTTTGCAGGTGCCCTGAGAAGGCAGTAGTTCTGCTAGGAGGTGTTGGCTGCTTGTCTGGGTAAAGGACTTTGAGGTTTGGAAGAAAAGCTACCAGCATGTGCTGCATGGGTGTAATTTGATGATGAAATTGGGTACCAGGCCTTGATAATGCTGTAAGGCTCTTCCTGGAGTCTTTCAGCTTAGCAAGTGTGTGAAAGTCACCAGGTAAGGACCTGCCAGACTTGAAACTTTACCTGTGGTTTGTGATTCACAGGAAGGCCCTGGGGAGTGGTCTACGCTGGAGGCAGAAGTTGTAATGAAACATGATGAAATCTGTGGAACCAAAAACCCGACTCCTCATAAAATTTTGCTGGACACAAGATTTGAATTACCTTTTGGTGAGCGAATTTCAGTAATCTATCCAGGGTGCTGACAGAGGAGGGAAAGTCTTTGGGAACAACTCGAGTTTTATAATCAAGTTGTGTTCATTCTTAGTTTGGTCAAAATGGTTCAGAGCAGATCGAATTGCTGGTGTTCATTTCTTGTTTGGCTTCTTTCTAACAAGATCAGAATAAGTAGAGAAGATTTGAAGTTCTCAGAGTGCTGGAATGTTTAGACAAGCAACAGTTTAAGAAACTATTGATACTATTTCAGGATTGTGCACTCAGACATTTTGTTCCTAAGCAGGGAACATTCACTCTTTGTATGTAGACAAATTTGGCTCTGGAAGAGGTTAAGTGTGTTGTTAGGGCTGTTTTGTGGTAGGTGCACTTAAGCTCTGTTAGAAGCATGCAGTTCAGTTAGTGAAACATTAATGCTCAGTGCTCCTGAATGTTATCGTTAGCAGCATATATAAATAACTTAGTGTTGTGAGAACTGCCTTTCTGGCAATTACGTGTGGTTGAAAAGTACAGAATGTGGAAAAGTAGCTAATTGGAGCAAGCCCAACTCAAAAGTTGTGTGTGACTTTTAAAAATTATTATTTATTTTTTTATTAGTTGAAATTTTAATTAAAAAGCCCCAAACAAAAAAAACCTCAAACAAACCAACCCCCAAAGTAAAGCCTTAGCTAGAACACATCTGAGGCTTACGTGGCTTCTCCTCCTAGCTCTTGGCTGACTCTGGGTCCAAGAACAGATGTGATGTTTTGGGGGCTCTATTTTTTTTTTTTCCTGTGTTGGGTATTAAAGCATTTCAAAGTTGTCTGTCATTGCAAGGCTCATCTCTGCCTGTTGCTTGCTTTTTGCTGCCAGGCCCCTGGCAGCGTCAGCAATTTGTATCATGCTCTAAGCACCGTCAGAGCATTTGTGCACCCGCTGGCACTTGGCCAGCAACTGTCAGGATTGGCCATCTGTTGTGGAAAAAGGTTAGGTCATCTGTGAGCCTCATGTCCTGTTCTGAGTGCAGGGGAGGATGTGGGCTTTGGCCCTGCAGCACTGCAGTCAGTACGAACTGTGCTCTGAGGGTGCTGTTTGGGTCCACGCTCTGCTGGACAGTGCAGTTCAGAGTGGGTGCAGTGTTTTAGAGATGCAGTGGTCACTGCTTTTTAACTACAAGCCAGTGTGTAAAGGGGAGAAGGTGTCTGTCATCTCAGCTGCCTTGGCAGCTAAGCTGTCTGACAACAGTTTGGAGCCATCCCTCTTCCTTGTGAAAATGCCCTGGTGATTCACTGCTGCTGTCACTCTGGCAGTGGGAAGTTATTGCTGGAATTGCTTGTTATCTAGGAGGAGGGACAACTCACTTGACTTCCTTGTGAGGTGAAGCCTTAGTTCTTCAGGGCAAGTGTCTAGGCTTCTGGGAGGGAGAGAACACAGCACTTGTAGCTGAAGGCAAGGCTTATAGCTGCTACCTTCTCATCTACGTTCATTCTGACATAGTTGCTTGTAACCTGTCTCTGCTTTAAAAGAAAATGAAATTCTGATCACACCCTATGTATTCAGGGACTGTCCTAAAAGAGAATTTGCTTTTTCCTGCAATTCATGTTTTGGACTGCATTATGTTTTGTGATTCCCCCCCCTAAGTATAAGAAAACATGAGTTAGAGCATCTGGATTTAAAAATTAAATATTTCAGGTACTAGTATGCTTTCTCCCTACTATTATACTCAAAGCACAGGACTCTTTCTTGCTTGTGTTTTGGGTTTTTTTAGCTACTGTTTTAAAATATATTATGTTCTGTGGAACATAGGATTCTGAGAAGTACAATTTCATGCAGAAAACTGAAAACATTAAATAAATAACAAGCTTTTTGTGGCTCTTTTCACATACATTAAAAGATCCTTAAATGATCTTTTGATCATTTAAAACACATCTATTACTTATTTCTTTGCTTATTATGCCAAATACTGAAATAACAGGAACTTCACACTGCTGTATTGAAGAGTGTTTATTTTAGTGTGTGAAAACTCTCTGCCTGCCCAGTTTCATAATGTTCAGGAAAAAATGGGATGTACCAGTTAGCTCTTTCAAGGCTTCTGCTGCTCTTCACTTGAAGTTGGATGCAATTTTTGTATCTTTCAGTCTGTCTTGCCATGGCAAGGTAAGAAACAGGTTGAAAAGCAGCAGGCACCAAGAGTGTGGGATATTCCTCTAGAAGATAACACCTACCCATACCGCCTTCTCCAGTGGTGCTTTCCTTCACACTATGATGGAATGTCTCCTGCCATCAGCTCCAGGGTAAAGAACCATGCAAGATGGGTTAGGCTCTGTCTCCTTGCCCTTGCAGTACTGTGAGACTTGAGGGGATGCATGGAGGCAGCTCAGCTCACAGCACTGCCTCTACATCTCTCCTGGTGGGTTGCAGGTCAGTCTCCCTTTCAGTGGAGGGAGGCAGTTTGGACTCTTAGTGCCCCACGTGTTAAGACTGTATTGTCCTATGAGCTGGGAACTGCTGCTTTAAACCTACACAAAGCACTAAATGGATCACTGATCTGCTGTGGAAGTTCTTAAGTTGGGAGCTCTGTTGCTGTAGAGCTAATGTTTAGTAACAGCATGTTTGGAGTGACGCTTAGGAACATTTTGTATCAGGTTTTGTTTCCCAGGTGAAGATCTCCTGGCTATTGTAGATACATGAGAACTGGAGCGATACGTGTGCACACGTACAGCTTGTGCTGCTTTCCAAGTCTGGTAAAACACAGCTGTCTGGGATAGCAGCTTTAAAAACAGAGTGTGTTCTTCTGTTTGGCTGTGGCTCTGTGCTTTCCCTGTCACTTCTGGCTGCTCTGTTTCATTTGGGTTAGGTTATGCACACGGATGCAGTAACCCAGGTTATTTATTCTGTGTATTTAAAATGTTTCATTGTATTTAAGTGGTGGTTGAGAAGTTTTTAAGGGGTTGTAAAAGAATTTGAAAACCAGAAAAGCTGAAGTCCTTGGTGTAAAAAATGAGGCTTAGAAACTGGTTTGTTGTTTGCACTGTATTTATCCCAGATTAGTTTGCTGCTTCTGCTTCCACCTGATATGTTCAGTATTCTTCCTCCCTAGTATGTCTTTTCCTGGTACCCTGGAGACTGGCAACAGCAAAAGCTGAAATGAGTGCAGAACATGCTGATGCTACTAGTGGAGTATATGATGAAGGCAACTTAGAGATTTATTTTTTATACCCCCATGAAGTTATTTTTGTTTTCTAGGCTTGGAGTTGGGAAGCAGTCATTTCCTGACAGAGGCTGGTGAGACTTGTAGTCTCTGCCCCTGGTGATGTAAAATAACCTTTCCTGAATTCATCCAGAAGTGAAACTTTGTTAATGCCCAGATTTCTAACAGAACAAAGAACTTCTATGGTGGCCCTAACGTCTGTCCCAGTGCATGTTCCAGATGCAGCTCTTGGATGTGTTCCATTGTGGTGTTGGTGTGACATTAGCTTCTGGTTCATAGAGGAGGGAGCAGATCCGTGGGCTCTTCTGTGGTGAGTGTCTGTGTGGTAGACTGCAGTGCTGGGAAGAGGCTGTCACCTAATGTTTGCAGAAACAGAGTGACTGAAAACCCTCTTCTATGAAAGTGCAGCAAAGTGTGAGCATTTGAAATGTGAAGTGTTAGTGAGAGTTGATATTAACCTTTAGGGTGCAAAGCATTTTTATGCTTGGTGGTCTTTTAAAAATGGTAATAAACCGCCTTTTTGATGGGAGGAAGTGATTCTTAGCAAAGACAGGCTGGAGCAGCTTTCTCCACTGATCATAGCTGTTTCTCCTCAGAAACAAGACATATCAAAGAAGGAAGACAGCTTTTCTTCTTGGTTGGTTTAGAAAATTTGCTAGTAGAGAGAAGACAGTCTTGCTGTTGTTGTCTTAATGTAGTGGATGTGTGCAGGCACAGACTGCCCAAGATGCTGCTTTTCAAGTGTAAAATTGTGCTGTTTAAAAGCAATTTTACTCTGTCCCTTTTTTTCAGAAATGCAGTGTCTATGTCCAAATCCCTCACAGAATGGAGTGCTTAAAAATGCTTTTGGCTCCCAAACTATTGTGGTTTGGGTCTGTGCCAGGCAGTTTCTAGTAGATAATTGGAGTGAAAATGCTTTTAGTGTTCTCACCATTCCCAGGCTGGGAGCATGCTGATCTGCATCCAGCCATCAGGTGGAGTAAATGTGCTTTGTTTTGTTGTCTTGGGAACTATATGGAAAGAGAAGTGCTCAGCTCACTGAAATCTTATGTCATTGGGAACTTGTGAAGATTTCCATGCATTTGGAAAGGGAAGAAATTGGGGCTCCAAAGAGAGGAAGCGAGGTGAAGGCTTGTAGGAAATCAAGGAGAGAGGGAGTCTCCCTTTTACTTCCAGCACTTGTTCTCGCTCATGGTGACCTGGGGTATGCCCCAGCCCAGGACTTGCTACCTGGGAAAAACTTAGGTGGTACAAGGTGATGTGCAAGGACTAGAGCAAGGACTACCAAGCCTGAGATGAAGAGGAGCTTTAGGTCTGAAACTCCTTTTTATTGACAAGCTAGAGATCTCTAAGCAGGAATACTGTCGTGTTTAGGTACCTGAGGGGGTCTGACTGTGAGTGGTCTGTGGAAGTGCAGCAAATTCTGCTCTGGTTCTCTGTAGTGTACTCTAAAGTCTCTGTACTGTTGTGTCCCCATTTCTGTGGTGGTGCAGGCCACCCAGGTATCAGGGCCCTGGGTACCCTGGTAGGTCTTAATTAGTCTGAGCAGCCTCATCTGGGATCTCCACCCACACTCCCTGCTTGTGGGCCCAGGAGTCCCACCTTGGCTCAAGCTCTGAGCCTTTGCTCCTGAGTGATGCTGTGAGAGTAGTGATCCCTCACCTCAGCCATAGCCATGTCTCTGCCTTCTTATGGATCCTGTAGGTCCAGGTGTGGATTGACTTCCTGGCTTGACCTCAGATGTGCCTTGTCTCCAGGGACCTGCCTGCTGATCTGGGCTCCTAACTGAACCTGGACGTGATCTCTGGGCCTGCCCTAGTCACCTCGTTCAGGTGCTCTAGGATGGGGACCTGGGGTAGCAAGTCCTGTGCTTAGCCAGCCATGGGATTTCCCTTGCTTCTCCTCTCTTAATGGAGCATCCAGACCTCACTACTCCTTGATACCAGGAGGCTAGAGAAGACAGAGGGATTCAGCTTCCAGCTGAAGATGGCAACAGGAGCAATGACAGCAAAGCTTGCAACATTTCCGTGTTCCTATCAAATTAAGAAGCCCCAAAAGCTAGTGAGCATATCTGCCCATCTCCTTTCCATTCTTCTTCAGCGGGTTTGCATCACTTACATTGGCCTTGCTCCTCTTGTTTACCAAGCATGATGTCAGCAGAGTCCTGAGCTGGCATCAGATGACCTCTGTTTGGACTAGTTCAGCTTTTTGTCTTGTAAGCAAAAGTTAATGTAGCAGGATAACTTGCGCTTGTAATTAAAGCTGACCAGTGATGTAGGAGCTGGACAGTGGACATAGCCTTGCAGGCAGCCAGTCTGTGATCTTTGCACTAGGAATTTCTCTTCTCTGCATTTCAAAGAGCCCACCTGAACAAAACAGCTGACTGAGGCGAGACACAAATGGATGATGAAACTGAAAAATAAACTGCTTCATCAAAAATCCCTGCAAAAAAGCCAAGAATTCTGTCTCTGGGCATTGCTTCTGAGCAGGTAACTTGATCCAAGTTCATAGGCCAGCTGCTTCATGTTTAAGGTTTGCTGTGCAGTACTGCCATTAGTATTGATGACAAGAGTGTCTCTAAGATCTATAAGGTATCCTTAAAGCAGCCACTATTTAGACACCAGCAGATTTTTCTCTGATTTACGTAAGAAGCTATTTCAATAGAGTAGCAGCAATCCTGCACTAAAAATCTGATAGCTCCATTCATGAAATGGGCAGCTTGGATACAAGATAAGAACAATAGATTCAAGACATACGTAGTGCCTCTTTGATATCTTGGTGTGCTGCTGAGCCATGGTCTACGGGAAAGCATTGAAGCCTACCCTGAGACAACTGCAGTTTCTTTAGTGTTGATGGTAATCCATTGCTTCATCCCTCCTAGATCTCTTCGGTCTTGATTTCAGGCTTCAGAGTTGACTTGGTTTGACTCTAACCTTTAGTCCTCAGTCTATCAGTTTTTCTTCATCTTTTTAGAGAAGTGATAGCTTTCAAAGACAGAATTCCATAGGCTTTGCTTTAATGTTTTTATTGCTTCAGGTCCTTGCTGGAGTATATCCTCCTAAATCTCAACAGGTTGTGTGCTGATAGCCCTTCCATTAATTGATGTCTTTTTTCTAGATCAGTTCTGTCCAGATTTCCTTTGAAGGCCATCTCTACTTTGTGTGAAGCTCATCTAATAAATCTGTGCAGCTGTGACCCACAGCCCTGATGATCAAAAGCATTTATGTTTTTCCACAGCTTCTGTAATTGTGGAAGGTTCTCTCTTGCTTTCCCTACCTTGCTTTCTAAAAGCATAAACAACAAAGCAATGTACTGTACATCAGAAAGAGCAACCAGCTCTGTGTATTATGGTTAAAAATAATTATTTTGGTCTTTCTTCAAGCAAGATGAAATAGGTTGTCTGTCTTCTACTTAATGCAGATTTCTAGAGCCAGGTAGAAGTTTCCAGTCCCTAAAACTTTCTCAGGTGCAGACTGTTTTAACCCCCTTGTGTCGGTGAGATGAATTGCATAAAAGTGCTATGAAGTCATAGACATTAATTCACAGTCCAGGGAAATACCTACTTCTGAAACTTCAAATTCTGCAAAATCTGGCATGTTCCTTGTACTTGATAATGGTTTGTGTTCTAGTACACTGGCCACTGTTATGTCCAGGTATTTTGAGGTCATTGACTTCATAAGATGAAGATGTGTATGGCTGAGAGAAGACATGTGGGACAGATATCCTCTTTAAGAAGAAAGCAATACTTGGTCCTTTTGGAAAGCATTGTAGGTCCCAATGGAATGCTCACCTGCCAATAAATCTTGTTATTGTTTCTCTAAGAAGTGAGAGTGGATGTTACTTTTAGAACCACTCTTTTTTCAGGAGACCATCCTAATCTACTTCTCTGCTTATTGCCAAGGCACAGTTTAGCATATCATAGCACTGTGTTCATGGGGTACAAGTTCATTGCAGGGAAAAAAACCACGTGGGTATTAGATATACACTTCTTGGCTCCCAGTGAGGCACCTGAGTGCGAAGAGTTACAAGAGGTGGGAAAACTAGCTGAACTGGTGTTAGCCTCATTTGTCAGCTTGCAGGGCTGGTGGTGTCCAGCTTGAGCAGTCTCTCCACTTCCTGCACAAGCTCTGAAGTTTTTGCATTGATGCAGTGTCAGGCTGTGAGTAGCCAAATTTCAGAAGTCCCTACAGTCAGGGGAATGTTGAGTGGATCAAAAAACCCAACTCCAAAACTTTTTCCCCTCTTTCCAATAAATTTACACCCCTATCTCTAAATAACTTCCCTAATTCTCCTGGATTGAGAGCCTGACTAATGCTTTTTCTTTGTGTGTTATTTCCCTTGGTGCTATATGCCTCTTGCTCTGTTCCTTAAGTACAGTTTGTACCCGACTTGCTTTGTCAGACTTTCCACACCAGTTCATCCACACCTCCAAGATTGCACTCTGAGAGATGAAGTTTTGAGTGGCAAAATTCTGTTTCCTCCAAACCATTAGGATGCTATATTACTTCAAAGCGTGAAATAGAAAATAGTTACCAAAATAAAGGTGATAATGCTTGCTACTTGCTGTCAGTCATCAACTTGGTAAATCTTCTAGAAGGTAAAAGGGTTGTGATTCATTTCACAATGAAGTTGCAGTGTGGTGTAAAAATAGGAATGTGCTTTCATGTGAATATGACTGCTTATAACACTGTTCATTACCTCAGATTTGGACTACTGCCTGCAAAAGAAAACAAGAGACCATTTCTTTTTTGGTACTTAATTTGTGTTACACCAGATATGTAAGTAAGATGTGCTGTTCAAAAGGAGCCTGTGTTCTATTGAAGTTATAAAAACCTCCAGAAGAGGCTCTTGATCTTGCTATGTGTTATCAAGCATATAGCAAGTGTATGAATATCATTGTGGAATGGCTCTTCATAAAACTAATACTTGAATTAAATCTGAACCAGTCTGCCTTGCTCTTTTCTACCTTTGTGCAGTGTGCATTTGGTTAATCAGCTTTAAACCAGAAAGCAATGTAAGCCCTTGAACTGTGTTACTATTTACAATGTTTATTTTCCACCTGAGTGGTAAGGTAAGACAGTTCTATTACTTCAAAATTTTGTGTGGTTTTTTGGTGGTGTGAGCTTGGAATACCCTCCCTGTGTTAATGCTGCTGGTGATAAATGCAAATTTGCCTGGCAAATAAAATGTTTTGACTTATTCTTTTGGTTATAGATATCCCTGAAGAAGAGGCCAGATACTGGACCAGGAAATTAGAACAAATAAATTCACTTGGAGATGATGAGGTAAATATCTAAATTGGAAGATGAATGTAGCCCTGAACATCTTATAACTTGCATTTATTCTTTCTATTGGATCCCTGTGATTAAGGTAACTATTAAGTGTTCCATCACTTAGAAGCCTTCCATGAACTGTTTACCAAACGGTTTTCTCAAGTGTTTACGCAGGCTGGAAATGCTTGAATAGTGAGAGCTGTTGTGCTGATGCACATACACTCAAATGAAAGGTAATACCATGTTTACCCTAGAAGGGAATGAGACAAGCTGTGGTAGGTTCTTCTCATCTGTAAAATCAAGTCAGAAAGGACATTTTTGCAGTTGGCTGTTTCTGGGAGGAAGACAAAGATACTGAATTTTTCTTGGAGTTGAGCATTGTTGAAGCTATTCGTTTGTCGTAATCCTGCTGTTAATGGCTCAGTATATGAGTCTTGTATTGTAATACCTGCTAGCTATAGCTTTGCTTTTCTGGTTTGTATTTGACTAAACAGCTATAAACTAAAAGTTAGGATTTTTTTTTAAAGACTGTTACATGATTAAGACTTTTCTTTCCCATTCATATTGTTTGCAAAATAAGATTTGACATATTAATGCCTGTACCAAAAGTTTAGCATTCTAAAGAACCCAGAACACTCACATGTCAATGCCAACATCAGGTAGAAACATGATACTAGCTTAAACTCTTGAAAGGTCCCTTTCTGTAGAAAGATAACTTTCAAAATGTTCTGTCAGTCACTTTAGGAGGTTTTCATTCTGTGATCTTTCATCTTTTCTACTCCTTTTGTGAGTCATTCAGTTACTGTGCAGATGAAAAAAAACAAGGTAGGTTTTCTTTTCGACTAAGAACAGACCAGTGTTTGGGTGGACAAAAATGTAACTGCTTGGGAGCAACCTTTCCTGCCTTCCTAGAAGTTTGAGAACCGCTTGGAGTTGATGAAAAGCTCAGTCTGTGGTTTGGCCTGTCAGTGATACTGCTGTGGTGCCTCCTGCTCCTGTGGACTGTAGCAGCAGTCTGTGCCAGGTACTTCAATGAAGCATAGCTGCCCTCTAGTGCCTCACTGAACCAGTACTTGCTGAAAGATGTTCTGAGCTTTGTGAGACTCCCCTTTCCCTGGAGTGCCATCCATCTGCATGCTTGCTCAAATACTAGTAACAAAGCCTTGTCTCTGTATTTGTGACCAAAAGATCTCAGATTTGTTATGGATGTTCCCTGTCACCAGTGAGAAAATGAAAAAATATAAGAACACCTATGCAGGGCCTGACCTAAGGTTCATCTTGTGCTACTTCTGGTGGCAACCCAGAAGGGAGGTGGCATCTGCCTTGCATATTGTGGTGACTCGTAGCTCAGGAACTTTCAGAGGCAGTGTCTTTGTGTTTAACAACACGAGGATTTTTTCTTCTGTGGATGTCAGTTGCTTCTGGGTGCAGCCAGGTCGGTCATGTTGTAGCAAAGGAATTCAACACCTTAATTGTGCACTGCCTGAAGAAATATCTTATTTGCTCTGAGCAAACAAACTCTATGTTGTGAAACCAGCTGGAGATGGTTTTATTTGGAGAAGTTGCGTGACTGATCCTCATTCATGCACTCTGTGCCTCTCAGCTTTGCAGACCTTGCTTTCTTGCATGGCTTTGCGGCTGCAGAGTCCTAGTCTGCATAGTGGTATTTAGTACAGGACAACTTTGTGCCTTTATCTTTTCTTTATGTTGGTTGAACTATATCCATTTGAGATGATGGATGAACAGCCTGAAGTTGCACAGTGGTATTCCAGAAGCAGGTTCATTTGGAGTTTATAAGGTGTCATAAAAATACTGTCCAGTCTGTATCCCTACAAACACTTAAGATTCAGTTCTCTTTTTGGGACTGCTGATAGCAGTTGTGCTGATGCCTGAAAAAGACCAAACTACAGGCATTTTTGGATTTCTGAGTAGAATAGTTCAGAATGCATTGCTGTCCTGTGCTGCTGAAATTGCTCATCAGCAGGCTTCCTTTCACCACTTTGTCAACCAGTCAGTGGAGTGAGATCCAGTGGTTCTTGTTTCCACAATCCTGATTAACTCAGTGAGTTGGCAGTTTGCTGATAATAAGACTAACCACCTTTCAGGATCACTTGTGCATTTTAAATAGCACGGATTGGAAGATCGCCACAGGGGAAGCCTGCAGGTTGTCACCTTCCATGTAATGAACTGGTCATTAATCCTTATCAAATCCAAGGAGAGGCTGTCTGGTGACCCTGTTTTGCACAGCTTGCAGCACCAGCTTGCTAAGGTTGCCATTTCCTTTGTCAGACCTTTTCTTCCTAGCAAAGATTTTGCTCGTTATTTCTCCCAATTGTCCTAATTTTCTCCTATCTCTGTGTAATATGAGACAAAGAACAATAACAAAATAAAACCACTGGCATTCCCCTTAGGGATTGCTTTGATGCTGTAACAAACAGCTTTATGAAAAGTCAAAGCTGACTAATTGAAATATATCTGTGTTCTCTAATTTAGTATTAAATGAGATGAAAAATTCTTCACTTTGGATGTACAGTGGATCACAGAAGAGTTTGTAAATGTTGGCTGGGCAAACTCTGTGTTGCTGCCCTGTTGGGCACACTAATTATCTAACTGCTTCAGTCTCCTACTGCAGTGTTGCTGTGAGGCCACATGAGTTTTGAGCTGCAGAAGCAGTGCTTGGGTGTCTAAACATAAACGGGCTTATACTCAGTTCTGAACTCCCAGTGGTGTGGAGAATTGCATCTTTTAGATGTCTAAATTTGAGGTCTCAAAATTGAGAATAGGGCCTGTAGTAAAGCAGACATCCCTTAACTTTTCATGCCTAGTTTCAGCAGAAAAGAAGAGAAGACTTCTGGGACTGTGTTTGAATATGCATATTAAGGAGAATATTTGATGCCTTGATGCTACCAGATATGTTTTCTCTCCTATGTAACATGCTGTGCTCTGAAATCTGTTTAATAAAGTTACCATTTGCTTTCTTATCGATCTGTGTTCCTTTTTTTTTTTTTTCTCCTTTAGTATTCCTTTCAGGAGGAAGTCCAAAAGAAACCATTGCCCAGTGCTGCCTCCCAGTGTTGTAAGTTAGACTTTATTTCTTCTCAATAATTTTTGTTTCAGTGTACTTTATTTCCTTCTCTGATTAGTTATCAAACAATGGTACATCTGATGAACACTCTCTTGTTACAAGTACTTAAATCTCTGTGAAGCCAGTAACTTTCATTAGTTATGAAAAACTGTGCCCCTAAAAATGTTGGTCTAAACCTTTTGGTGCTAGAAAGTGAAATCAGACACTGAGTCTTTAACCTGTCTGTGTACTCATATATGATAGGAACACAAAATGTGTCCAAAGTCACCTGGATTGTCAGACCCTTGTAACGTCAAGTGGCAAGTAAGAAAATGCTGATTTTTTTTCATTTAACTAAGTCAGGCTATGTTCTCTTTAAACATTATGTGTTGAATATTATTTTTCTGACTTCTAAATTAAATTTTAAGAGGATAAGAATAGCTGGAGGCAGGTATTGTTGGTAGCCTTTTAAAATGCACCAGAGATTTGTGTTTGATGCCCAATATCTTCAATATTACTTTTCAGTCTGTGTTGATGGATGAAAAATGTTTTTGCTAATTTCTGTTTATCTCACCTTGCGTTTTTTTTATGCTTCTGAAAACATGGATGGAAAAATACCCTAGGAATTACTGTATCTGATGGTCTGCAAAATCAGATTTCTGAAACACTGCTTTTAAAGTACAGTAGATGAAAGCTCAATGGTGTTTTTATGAATGTCATATCTACTTTTGGCAACAACATTAATAAAATTCAAGTCTCATAATTTAAACAGTCTTTTATCCTCTACTTCAAATCCTGTAAGATGTGCATATTACGCTTTGCAGGCTGTTTATCCATTAGGCTGATTATAGGATTTTTTCAAAACCATTAACATTAGAAAATGTTAATTACTGTTTTCCTTTTTTGAGTAGAATTAATATATTGTGTTACTATGTTATCTTAAAGTTGTCTTCAACAAAACATGGACGTTAACCAATTGCCTAGGAAATCTGAATGTGTTGTATAGTTGGAATGTGTACAAAGATGTATGAAAAGTATTCTGGCAGTGATACCCCAGGTAACACCAAATGTGTCCTCCCTTTTTTTAAAAAAGAATGTAAGTAAATAATAAAGCACTTTGTTGTTGTTGTTGTTTTAAAATAGTTAGAAGGGTACCATTAATTTCTAAAGCCTACAAATAAGAGAAGTTGGAGAAATATTTGACTAAATCATACTAGCACAATACACAGAACATCCAGCGCTAAAAGATCAAAGAAAAACACTCTGTTGTGAAGTGTCTGAGAGATGAATGTGTTATTTTCTGAAATGACTTTCCTGGCTGTGTGCCCTGGACTTTTCTCTTGTTCACAAGAGGCTGGTTCAAAGGAGTCTTCTAAGGGTTGGGAGGTATGGGTGAGTTAGGATGAATGTTCCTGTGTAGGACAAGTAGCTGCACCTGTTCCCACAGCTTGGTGCTTTTATGTCCTCATGCTCTTGTAGCTGTTTTTTTCCCTCAAGGACCAACTTGGCTCTTGCAGATAAACACAGTGAAGAGTACAACTGCAGCTGACCTTTTGTGTTGCCTGTTAACAGCCTGCATCTTGCTAGAAAGTGACCTTTTACAATAATTAATTGAAGACCCCTGGTTTGAACAATTAATATCACATAAGAATTAATCATTCATGGGATTAAATTATCCATTAGAATAGATGTTAAATATTTCATAGTAGTATGTGGTTAATGTAAGCATTTTCTAGTAATTCAATAAAGCTTATGATACTGCGTGTACTTTTGCTGCTCTACTGCCTGCAAGTACCCAACATCTATGAATATCTGATTATTTACATGTACAAATATAAAATAGACAGTTAATGTAAAAGTACTTTTTAAAAATTAAGTCTTCCTGCTTCAATCTATTCATAAGAGTTGTAAGCTTGTCTATATGTAGCATAGTCCTTTGAAACTCAAGATTTCAACCCAGAAGAAGCATTGATTGTGTCTTTCTTGAAAGCTGACCTGACCTTTGCATGTGACACAGGAGCACAAACCCCTTTTACATAGGAGCAGGGTGGGTGTCCTTTCCTAACCTAAAACACATTGAGTACAGAGTGTTTTTACTTACAACGTGGCTAAATAATTGATAGATATATTTTTGGATACAATAAATATATCCTCAAGAACATCAGTAATACTCATCCAATTTTCCATCACATGTGCTGGATGAGATGTGATCAATACTGGGAGTTAGGACACAAGCAGCTGGACAACAGGCTAAAAAAGGAGCAAAAAAACTCCTTAATACAAGTATTTTTTGCACCATGAGGCTATCTTCCCAAATCCTAAAAAATACGTTACCTTAAAACCTGATGCACTGTAGAGCAAAAGTGCAATAAAACCCTTCATATAACTTGCATTTCAAGAAATAATGGTGAAACTGCATGTACTACTGGTGTCCTGGCTGCTTTGTTCTAGCTGGAGAAAATCCTACTCCAGCAGGCAGGGCCAGATTCACTAGATAGGGAAATACATGTCCTTATATGTTAGATTAGACTACACTTCTGCCCTGTTCTGCCTCTGTATCTTCAGTAAATGCCTGTTCCCTTTCCCAGACCACCTCTTCTCATGGTGGTTTCCCCATCTTCTGCATGCATGCAGCTTGTTCTGTTATCTTCCCTGAGTAGAGAGAGGGAGAAGGATGGAGCGGGATGCGAGAGGAGAGAGCTGGGGCTGTGTCTGAAAGCCAGCATCTGATCTGTGAGCGTGGGTTTTCATCTCTGGTCATGCGTGGGCTGCTGCCTTGGCGTGGTGCCATGGGAAATCTCAACCTAGACTAGATGCTCTAATTTTTGAGGAGATTATGGAGCTTTCAGGCCCACTTTCACAGTCTCAAATGCTGCTTTGCTCTTAGAAGAGTCTGACTCATGGTTTCTGAGGTAATGTGGGATTTGGGCTTCCTACCTATTCTTAAATGAAGCAGGTAGGTCTGTTCTTGTACATGCGGTGTCTTCTAAGCCCTGCTGATTTTGGCACTTCCTACCTCTTCCTTCACCATACTTAGCCATTTCATTTTTACCTCCCAGCTTCTGTGCTTCCCTATATATTTTTTCCTGCCCCAGAAAGATTGCATGCTTCCAGCTGATTTAACTTTCAGTGATCCCAAGAGATAAGCAAAGCACTGTAGTACCAATGGATTCAGTTTTATTTGCATTTCTATTAAATGTAATTGTAATTCTTAATTTTCTGATATGTCATTGTTGGATAACTGCAGCATCTTCATATTGGTTTTTACCTGCAACCTGAAACTGAATGTAAATTAAAAAGAAAGCAAGCTTTTATTGTCTGGAAATTCACTTTTAATGAAGCAACCTGAAAAAGTGTTATTTGATTACTTTGTCATTCATCAAGTCGATAAGCTCTAAGTTGCTTATTGTGGTAGGTATAGATTTATTTTCATCGTATGCTCAAGATCATTTCTGGCAACATAGAAGTCTGTTACAATCCATAAATGAATCACTCTGTCAGTATTTTAAATGTAGCTCTGACTTGGAGCAGACATGGTGCAAACTGGGATGAGGGAGGTTTTTTGTGTCTCTGTGGAAAAGGTTTGGTGGCCTTGGTTAATGCCAGGTCCTGTAAATACTGCCCTGGACCTCTTGTCAGGGAGTTTAAAAATCTGAAAGAGAGCAGTTTTGTTCAGTAAGATTCTCAGAAAAGATAATATAAGTGTCGCTGAATCAGCCAGTTATGTCTGTACTCTTATCTTTGGCTGATAATCTTCTGGGAATGCTTTATCCTCCCTTCTCTGCATATATTTTTTTTCTTTCCACTTCCTCGAGTTTGTGGTGTTGCTCTTTTCACAGTAAGAGCCTGACAGACCACAGCATACCCTGCTTCTGTCTTGCATGTCTTTTGCTCAGTGAAATCCCTCTCTGCCAGGGCTGTGGGGTTGGTTTTATTGTGGGTTTCTCAGAGGAAGGCAAATTTGTTGCTTTACTCTGTGTTGTGAATTTGTGCAACAAGGAAAGAAGTAATTCTTCTGATACACTGTTTATATAAGCATGCCCTCCACCCCCCCAGCCTATACATGATCTGTCAGAAGATCAGAGGGAAAGGAACAAGACAACATCTCCTCCAGGAGAATAAGAAGGAAATCGAAATGTGTGTGTGCAGGAAAAAAATGCTGCGGCGTTGTTGTAGATACAGAAGCAGCTTTTTAACTACTTAAAAGCTGGCAAAACATTTTTCACATGTTATAGTAATGGGTGTTATTTGATGCCAGATCAATTTGTTGTATTGACCCTTCTTTCCCACTAATATTTGAAGAAATCTTTATGCAAAATGTGTAAGGCAAAACTCACCACTATTTCATAAGTACCAAAGGCCCTCTTTGAGTAGCTTCATTCCTGATTGCCATTAGTTCTCTTTTTAGGAGTTCAGATTCCACTGATGCATCAGGAAGGCTTGTATGTTCCTCTGTCCAGATTGACTTAACTGCTGACATTAGTGCTTTCTATGGCACTGCTGAGGAGCTCTGTCTGCTAAAAAGCCTTCCCTGACCCTGATTCCCCAGCAAGCCTGATAACATCCACACTGATTTTGTGTTGAGGTTGCAGTGCTATGGATACTAGCACAAGAAGGATGTGGACATATTGGAGCATGTCCAGAGGAGGGCCACCAAAATGATCAGGGGAATGGAGCATCTCTCCTATGAATACAGGCTGAGAGAGCTGGGGCTGTTCAGCCTGGAGAAGAGAAGGCTCCAGGGGGACCTTAGAGTGACCTTCCAGTATCTGAAGGGGGCCTACGTAAAGGCGGGGGAAGGTCTATTCAAAAGGGTTTTTAATGATAGGACCAAGAGTAATGATTTTAAGCTGGGAAAGGATAGATTTAGATTGGATATTAGAAAAAAGTTCTTTAATATGAGGGTGATAGATCAGTGGAATGGGCTGCCCAGAGAGGTGGTGGAGGCCCCATCCCTGGAATCATTTAAGGTCAGGCTTGATGGGGCTCTGAGCAGCCTGACCTGGGTAGAGATGTCCCTACTTGTGTAGGGAGGTTGGACCAGATGAGCTCTAGAGGTCCCTTCCAGCCTAAAACATTCTATGATTCTATCTTTATGCTGCCATTAATGTGCTGTTGTGTTGGGGATATCCAGCCCTGCTCCTGGCACTTCCACAGCACACGCAGTGCGGTTCCAGCAAAAGGGGGGGCACCGGGTGCACAGATCTGGGCAGGCTGTGGGTCTATGGCAGCTGGGTAAAGCTCCTGCTTAAAGAGCTTGGTTGGCAGGATATGTATGGCAGCCTGTTTTCATGGAATGAAGTCATAGCCATCCAAGGTTACACGTGCAGTCCTTTGAGCATGCCATCTTCTGCTGTCTTTGGATGCTGTGGTTTATCCTGGTCAAAGATGTTGGCTGCCATCCACCAGTGTTCAGCTGAGTGAACTGACCCCATGGCAGCAGAGTGTTGAAGTGATGCTCTAGTAACACAGATATTTATTTTTTTTTCTCTCTTTGTTAACTATATATATAAATTACTATCCCAGGCTCTCAAGACAGCATTGAAATGCTTTTAAGCAGGCCACAACTTGACCATCTTAATTGAAACAGAGATGTATGATCTGCAGTAGTGCAGTGGCAGGCGGCGTAGTGAGTAATTGCTGGGAGGTGATTCAGCCCTCCTTGCTGTAGAGATGGGTGCTGTACGTCTAGATTCTTCCTGTATTGGTTTTTTTCTGGTTACCAGCCTGCTTCTACACTTGAAAGCAACAGAGGTCAGCAGCTACCTACAGCATCTCTAGACCAGGCCAGTTTGGGAAAGGCAAGGAAGAGGTTAATGATTATTTTACCCTTCTCAAGGGTAGGTGACACTAAAGACTGTGCTGCAGTCATTGAAAAGCTGGGCTCCAGTAAAGCTACTGGCCACAGTGTGAACAGTAAGCCTTACAGCAGTCCTCAAAAAATGTTCAGTGTAAGTGTAATTCAAAACAAAACATATGAATGACCTTTTTTTTTTTTTTTTAAATTAAGCTAGGCAGATGAAAAACTACTTGTCTATACAAGTGAAACCATTGTATGAGCTGTTTTGTGGTAGTTTGCTGACAGGCTGGGAAAATGAGTTCCTTAGCTTCTCTGCTTCTGGGTGATTGGCAGCTCCTGTTCCTTTTTGTTTCGGATAAATCCCATCTGGGAGACTTGTTTTTTTGAGGCTTTATGGTACTCACAGCCTGGGCTGGCTGAAGGCACGACAGGTCTGCTCTGAAGGAAAGCAGATTCAAGGTCTTGCTCCAAAATGTCTGCCTGCATTTTTAGGATAAAGCTGCTACTGCAAGACTGGATAAGTCTAAGGAAAAGTGCTAAGCAAGTAGAAGTTAAAAATAAAAATACTGGCTGTATTAGAAGATTATACAGTAACAAAGTTTGACTTACTGCTGAACTGTAGACAAGAGCAGGTCTGTGGCTTTACTGCTGATCCTCTAAATGCACTTTGTTAGTTGTTTTCCTAGAGTACGTACTGTAATCTGAAAGGTGTTGACAAGGAAATAAAGCTTTGGCTTTTAAATAAGCCCCAAAGCTAAAGCTCTTCCTAAAATGCTGAACACTGCTAATATTGATGTACTTGTCTATAAGCAGTGATCAAAAAATAAAAATGCTCAGCTAATCACTCTAGATTTCATCATTTGTTTACTGCTCTTCAGGACTGCTTTTTTTTTTTTTTCCTGGGATTTTTTTAAGGCCTCTGAAACTGTATGAATCATCCTTTAATATCATAGCAATAATAGAAAATAATTTGAGTTTTATTACCACAGTGGAATATAACCTTTTAGAAATTAAAGATTTTAAACTGATAGAAAAAATATTGTTCAATTTTATACACAAGCCGTAAGTATGTGTCCTTAAGCAATGAGGCTTGTACTGAAAATCTGAGATTGAAAATAATAAGAAAAAAAGTCACCAAATCTTTTATCTCAGCTGCTGTAGAACAGTATATTCCTCTCTGCTATTATGCATGTAGGTAATCTTAGATCATAGAATGGTTTGGATTGGAAGGAACCTTTAAAGTTCATGTAGTCCCACTCCCCTGCAGTGAGCAGGGACATCTTCAACTAAAGCAGGTTGCTCAGAGCCCCGTCCAATCAGACCTGGAATGTTTCCAGAGATGGGGCATCCACCACCTCTCTGGACAACCTACTCTCATGATTCACCACCCTCACTAAAAAATATCTTTCTTGTATCTAGTCTGAATCTTCCCTCTTCTAGTTTAAAACCATCGCCCCTTGTCCTGTCACAACAGGTCCTGCTAAAAGGTCTATCTCCAGCTTTGTTATAGGCTCTCTTTAAGTACTGAAAGGCCACAGTAAGGTGTCCCTGGAGCCTTCTCTTCTCCAGGCTGGACAACCCCAACTCTCTTAGCCTTTCCTCCCAGGGGAGGTGCTCCAGCCCTCTGATCATTTTCTGGCCTTCTCTGGGTCCTCTCCAACAGATCCACGTCTGTCTTTGCTGAGGACCCCAGAGCTGGACATGGTGAGGTCTCACCAGAGTGGAATAGAGTATCAGAATCATCTCCCTTAACCTCATGACCATGCTTCTCTTGATGCAGCCCAGGATATGATTGGCATTCTGCACTGTGAGTGCACATTGCTGGCTTATGTTCAGCTTTTCACCCAACAGTACCCCAAGTCCTTCTTCACAGGACTTCTCTCAATCCCTTCATTCCCCAGCCTGTATTGATCCTGAGGATTGCCCTGGTGCAGGTGCAGGACCTTGTACTTGACCTTGTTGAACCTCATGATGTTTGCATGAGCCCACTTCTCAAGCCTATGAAGGTCCCTCTGGGTGGCATCCAGTTGTTCAGGTGTGTCAGCTGCACCACTCAGCTTGGTGTCATCTGCAAACTTGCTGAGGGTGCACTCAATCCCATTGTTTGTGCCATTAATTAAGATGTTAAACAGGACTTGTCCCAGAATGGACCCCTGAGGAACACCACTATAGTTCAGAATTGTATTTTATGAGGAGTGCGTAAAACTTTTGTTGGTTCTTGTATTTACACCTCTTGGCCAAACAGAGATTGGTAGCTTGTGTAGGATGAGACAGCTGTGCTAGGTATGAGTACAGCCATAGAATTGTTGCAGTTTTTCCATTGTAGGTAAAACCAAGTGGTTCTCTGCGCAGTTCTTTTTACTATGGTTACTAACGAGTTGCACAAGCTCGATTTAACGGTAATTTCTCATCTCTCAGTCATCTGATTTTGTTTAGCTGTAGTAATGGTGGCCAGAAGGGCATCTCATTTAATGAAATAAAATACTCTGAAACTTCAGCATCAGCTGAATGCCAAGTTAGAGTAAAATGTGATGAAAAAGAGAGAGTAGTGAGGAAGGAGAGTATTCTAGTGTTGTACTCTAATGCCTGTCCTTGTCTCGAGCTCCTTCTAGCTCATTTCCTTTCTGTGATTTCTCATCTCCTTTTTGTCAGAGGTCTTAGCCCTCATCTGTGGTGTTCCAAAAGTGATGTAGAAACAGTGATCATCCTGCTTACTGAAAACTTGATTTAGTTCTAAAAAGCTATTTGGTTTGTTTTGCATTTTAGACACTTTTTCCACTAAAATGCTACATGATTGATTTTTGGGAAGTACACTGAATACTGGATTAATGTACTTTTTTGTGGAATCTGAAATCAGTGTGTGCTGTGTTGAGGGGATTTGTTAAACGCAGGAGAAAGAACTGACCAGGACCTTCCCAGCTCTGTTTGTTTTCTATAAACAGTACTTTATCGACACCAAATAGAGAGTAATTTCCTGAGCTCAGTTTACTTCTATAAACCTATTTAGATGCTCTCTGTCTTTGTTCAGCATGGGATATAACAGGAGGATTAAATGATTTATCAGCATGACTGTTAAGAAGTGGACAGATTAAATGATGATGTTCTGACGAGGATAGAAGGTCCCAGCCAGTATCATAGATCTGCAGACAGAAATGAAACAAAATGGCATGCAGGCAATCAAACTATACTGCATTAAAAATTTGGAATGTTCTGCTTTTCTACAGTGTCCCATCTGATCCAGGCTTGACAGTGTGAAGTGGGGAGGAGGAGTTCCTCCTTGGATAGTTGCATAATTGAAACGCAGAACGAGCATATGTTATGTTCAGCTAACTGTGGGAAATTAAATGTGTTAACGACAAGAATGTTGTAGCTTCCAAGGCACCAGGCTGCTGGCATCGCTTAGTCCTTAATTGGAGGTTTATATGAAACCTCATTTTTTGAGTACTGAAACTTATGAATACAAAATAATGTGATAACCGAGACACACACTGTTGGTATTTAAGAGCACACAGAGTAACTAGTCTGACTTGTCTATATCATCTATTCCAGTGTTAAAGTATCTTGTTGTTGCATGTTTTTAGAATTACAACTTTCCGTTTTCTGTCTGTGTGGATTTCTTGGTGTTTTCAGTTCAAGTTTGTACAGGCTTGATCCCAAAGGTGATCTGGAAGGGATTTTCTCCTTAACAAATTGAGGTTGTGCATATTATTTTTATGAAGCAGAAAAACAACTTGAAAAGACTAAAAAGAAATTCTGTTTTCATTAACCTTCAAAATATCAAGACTGTCAGCCCAGGTCTTCTGTGATTATGCTGAAGGACCGAGATATATACTGTTAGCTCCTGAATCTTAAATGAAGCAGCATATGTGTTGAATCTTTAATAAATTCATCTTTTATCTGAAATGTTAGACTCTGAAGTGAAGTGGGTGTTAGTAAAAACAAACAAAAGTGGAGTTTTGAGATTCTGGCTGAAAATCCCTTACTCTCTGTGATCACATCTCTTTCTGTTCGCTCCCACAGCATTGCCTTCCCAGTTAGCCTCTAGTTGTACCTGCCCTGGTCAGCCAAGACCCAACGTCTCAATGTGGGAAAGCTTGCAGGTTAAGGAGCTGGTATCTAAAGGCAGTTGCTCTTCTCTCTACCCTGCCCCACTTGGCATCATTTGCCATTTGTCTTAGGCATGGAAATAATAGTCTTTAATATGCTTTTGGAATTTTGTGGGGATTTTACAGAATCACAGAATGGTAGGGATTGGAAGGGACCTCTGGAGATCATCTAGTCCAATCCTCCTGCCAAAGCAGGTTCACCCAGGACAGGTTACACAGGATTGTGTTGATTTTGAAAGTCTGCTGAGAAGGAGACTCCACAGCCTCTCTGGGCAGCCTGTTCCAGTGCTCTGTCACCCATGCTGTTTTCATACTGTTTGTCAGGAACTTGGTAGCAGTAAGGTAGACAGGGAAGTATCTGGCTCAGGGGATATTGCTGTCAATTTGAGGACTTTTGTCTTTGGGAGATGGCAGTGTTTCATCTCCAAGGACAGACCTTGTATCTGTGATTCTTGTTTTTAGCATTTGGTGGTTTTCTCCTTGTTGCAGTTTGAAACTGTGAGTAGTGTCATGCTATCCATTGGACCATTTGCTGTCAAGGAAGCAAGGATGAGGAACAGTCTGAGCTGGTTTCAGGGATCAGGCTGTTTTCCCATGAAGAGCCACTGGTTCCCCTGATGCAGATGACAGTGGTTTGTGCTGAGATTTGTGCAGAGGCTGTTGTTAGTCTGGGAGTTTTATCTTTGGGGAAAAGTGCAGGATGGATAAGCTCTGTTTCCTCTGTAGTTTTTCTGATCTTGAAATTTATAGTATTTTCTGATATTTCTTCAGCAGTTGCTTTGGGATGTTATAAGTGCATTCATTCGTGAGTAATGACAGAGATTTAACTAGTCTGAGTGCAGTAGTGTTGTGCCACTGTAGAGTTTTTCTGGATCTTTAATAGTCTGCAAATGCCTAAATGTTGGCTTCCTTGGCCTCTTACTGTTTACCTGAGTTAGGAATCTCTTGAGGGGGCAAGTTGCTGAGGTTGTTATCCAATGTATTTGTATCTTGAGGCTTTCAGGAATGAAGCAAGCTATTGTTTGATACACATTAATAGGAAACTGTCTTCTCTTCAACATGAACTCTTTATTACAGCAAATTAAGGCTCAATGCAGAGTTCTGTCAACTTCTTATTTTTTACCTCTGCCCATGTCCTGCTCCAATGCCTCTTGTTTCTGTACCCTTTCTTCTGGTTGTCTCCCCTTCTTATCTCTCTTTGCTGCACATGTTTTCTTCTGTTTTCTTTGCCAGCTTGGTTGTGTGTTTGTCTTTCTCCTCTCCTTTTCCTTTGAAAAACACTCAGGACTCTGTCAAAGCTGATCATTAGGCAATCTGTGGATTTTTTGTTGCTGTAAAAAACAAGCCTCAGATGATAGCCTTGTGGGCAGGATATTGTAAACAGTGGCTGGTGGATCCTGGCAGGCTTTTGATGCACCTGGGTGCACCTTCATCTTGCCAGCAAAACTGGCTCAGATGCATTGTCTAAGTTGTGGCTTGACACACTTGCTATGGAACAGAGGAACAGCATTTGTCATGTCTGTAGTCTGCTGGTGCTCAACTCTATGGACTTGAGATTTTCTCACTTACTAAATTCTGTAAGCAAAAAAAAGTTTTTATTTGTCATTCCTGTAGACAGGAGAGGAATAATACTTTTATACTCCATGGAAACTGCATATATTGATTATTATACCAGTTTAATATGTAGTTCTTTCTAAATCAACCCATTAAAAAATATCACTGAGTTTGTTCCATGCACATACTCGATCAGAGCTGCTTTGTTTAATGACCAAAGCAAGCCTACATGTGTTACTTCTCTTTTTTTTTCTTTCTCCTCTAACTGGTCCTTTAGGTGTCAGAAGGGAATGGCTGACCTTTGAAAGTCTACAAGAGAATAGAAGTACCACTTAAACCTGAGTTATGGCTGTGCCTATGCAAAGCACCATGTGTGTGTGTCAGCCAGGGTCCTGGGACCCTGAAGTACTGAGAGTATCTCAGGAACTGCTTAAACCTTTTATGTCTGAAAAGGGAGGAGCAACCTGGTTGTATCCCTGATGCACTGTTATTTCCCAGATGGGGAGAAAGTGTTAAACCCTGATTTGCCTTTTTTTCATCAGATGGTCCACATCTCCCCATTTTTTTTTTTTTCCCTGCCCACTTTTTCTTTCCTCCTAGAATTGAAATGGCAACAGAGCCTCTCTGTAGTACCTGTGTGTAAGATCTAAACTCTTGGGAAGCCAAATTACTCAGCAATGCCAGTTACTGCCTATTTAAGTACTAGTCTGGTGGTGATTTTTTAGGACAGATATTTTCCTTCAGAACTGTTTTTTGCAGTTTTAGCTAAAAGGAAGAACTAGCACATTCTAGCTTTGTGAGTCTTGTTCATGAGGGCAGAGGAAGGGATTTGTTGAACCCTCTAGGCTATCTCCCAACTGGAAATGTGTGCCTGGCTGGTAGCTGGAGGTGAGGCTGGTGGCCAGGGCAGAAAGCTCTCGCTTGTTTTCCACCTGCATGTTAGGGGTTTGTTTATTGCCTACTGTGCTTACGCATCAACACTGCTGTAAACTACTTCACTTTTTAAACCTTTTTTTACACAACATCTTCTAGAAATGCTGGTTCTGAAGCTTTTATTGGAGTTTCCAGTTGTGTGAGTGCTTCCAAGGTGCTTTGTGGGTTGTATGTTGTAGTTTATTTCCTCCATCATACTGAGTATGACCTTGGGTTGACAACATGGATGTTGACAAGTAATAACTCGACTGTCTTACCAACTTGCAGTTTAGCTTTAGCGTGAATTTTTTGTCGTTTGTTGTCACCTTTCATTTCAGCATGGAAAGATTTGCTTACTGCTGCAGATTCAACTTGTGACTATTTGCATTCTTAGGATGCTGTGAGAGCTCTGAAGTTTTTTGCCAGAGCTAAGAAAGCACTCCTCACTGAATGCTAGTTTACATGCACAGATGTTTTTTCACACCATTATTACTAGTGTGGTGATTTCACTGCTGGGTCAACTTTGTTCTGGGAAGGGGACAGAAGTGAAAACATGGAGCAGGTTTTGTCACTTGACTTGCACAGTCTGGTCTAGAATCGGATACTGCTCTTAACTGGACTCTGGTTTCTGGGATGTTCTGTTTGTAATCCTGGTAGCGTGTGTTCTAGGAAATAATGGTGTTTAACTGCTCTGGCTAAGTGGTGTGTTGAAAAGTATTTTGTCTATGTTAATAAATGCATGATTGCTTAATAATTCCTGGATTTTATAGTGATCTTTTTCTAGAGAATGTCTTATAAGCAAACTGGGCAGCAAATAGTAAGCCCCAAAACAAAATTAATGTTGTATTTATAAAGAAAAAAACACCTTAAGTTTTCAAGTTCACAATACATAAGGCATTTTAACTACATGAAAAGTATGCTTGTGGTTGCTTTTCTAAGCTTTCTTTTTCCATTCCTATTCTTTGCTGTCATTTGTGTTACATGCAGGCAACTGGAGTTATTTCGGATGGGGAGAGCAGCTGAGTACGTAACGGTTTGATTTCTTGCAAGTTTTCTGATCCTATAGTGATGCAGCATGCTGCAGTACGAGGAAAGTGGAAATATTCATGCATATAGAAAATCTGTTCCATTATATTTTCTTTTACTTTCACTGAGTCTTCATATTTGTGTGGATGGATGGCTGTTTTTTCACTGTTCAGCTTTGTTTTGGCCATGCTTTAAATAAGCTGCTTGTGCCTTCTGCTGGAATTTGAGGATAAGGTGGCAGAATTGGAATATTATTCTTTTCCTTTAAAGGTGATTCTGGTTTTCTACTTGTGTAAGTCTGTTGTATTGTTCTGTGTTGTTCTTTATAACCACGTAAGCACAAATCAATGTTTGGAGTGACTGAAAAACACAAGGGAATCTGTAGTGATTATTTTGATAAGATGCAAAAATGTGCTGGAAGTGATGACAGAAACTCCAAATGCTACAAATAGGAGCAAATCTGGAAGCAGAAATTGCTGGTGCACACCAGCGTGACAGAAGGGTTGCAGGTTTTGTAGCATATTCAAGCTTGGTAAGAGAGTATCATCACAAATGTGGTAGGGCTTTGCTTTAACTAGTGCTTACCAGCCTTGGAAAGATAAAGCTCAGATACCTGTCTGTGGTCTGTAGAGCCAATGCCTGCACCTGAAGACTGGTGTGATAACTTTGGCAGAGACTGCAAGGTTTTTGTTAATTTTTCCAGAAAATGTGTATGAAGCATCTTAATTTTCTGGAGGTCTTACAAGTTCCAACAAGCACGACTTCTGCTACAGATACAGTGCAAGTTTTCTACTGCCTGTGGAACCTAAGAAGATTGATCTATCAGTCTTAAAATGAAGGTGTCAAAACCAGGAGTGAGGGTGTTGCTGAGGTGGGCATGCAAAGAAAGATCGCTGTGAGCAGGGAGCAGGGAGGAGGTTCTGCCTGATGCTTTTCCACATTTGACATAGTGGAATTTGGAGAGGACACTCTTACTGCAAGCTAAGGAAATAAAGTCTAATATCCAGCTGATGTTACTGTGCATTTCACTCATAACCTGTTCTGCATTGTTTTCCACTAGTGAATTTCCCAGTTTATTGTCTCACAACACATTTTGTTCTCTGTGTTCTCCTGTCTTTCATCAAACCATAAGTTCTTTGGCCATCAACAGTGTTGACCAACCTCCTCTCGCTGTCAGTGTTTGATGTCTCAATCGTTTGGGATTATTCTCAGAAGTGTGATAGGTTATAACTGAGAATTAACTAAACTTTTTATACTTCTAAAACAAAGACTGTCATCCTAAGTAGCTTTCTTTTATTCCCCAATTTAGTGTGTTTGTGAGGGTGCTTAGAGATTTAGGAGAGTTGTGTAGAAGGTATTTCCCTTATTTATCTGGAGTGTTGATATGTGGTGGTTTTGTTTTAGAAGGTCCTTGTATTCATGGAGCTCCCTCCCTTCCTCCCTCCACTTCATCTCTCCTGGGCTGTCTTCTCTGAAATCCTCACCATCCTCATAGGCACGCTTGGTCCAGTGTTGATGGTGTTTCCAAATGAACTCCATTAGCTTGACAATGTAATGAAAAATACATTCCCAGTTGTAAACCTACAACAGCAACTGAGAAGGAAACAGCATGTTAGTAACTGTAAGACTTTTTCCCGGTGAGAACTTATTGCAAGAGGAGTGCTGTAGCCTAGAGCCTTGCTTGTTGTGCAGAAGGTGCTTTAGAAAAGGGACATTTTGTGCTGCTGACCTTGTTTCATTTTAGGAAGGGAAAAGACTTAAAGAAGTAGGGTAGATATTCAAAGCAGTCTTTGCACTTCAGACTGTCAGTCCAGATCTTGACTGTTGAGTGTTTCAGCAGCAGAAGGAATTTTCAAGTAGGAAAAACAAGGTTATGAAAACTCTTAAACTGAAGACTGGATATTGCTAACTTGCTGTTTTAAAATTATGCAAATTTCTTATGTATTTTTAACTGGTGAGGGCAATAGGATGGACTAATGACCTGCAAAGTTGCACTTAAATGATTTCTCAAAACCTAAGAGTTTTTAGCATGGAGAGCTATAGAAGAGCCTCAAAAAACTGCCCTTGTGTTTTCTGAGATTTTTTTTTTTTTTTCCTCCTTGTTACTTCAATAGTCCTCTTTAAACCTGTATGTATTTTGATTTTAAGATTTCAGCAAGTGTACATTGTTGTCAGAAGTGACTTATGGTTCAGTAGATGATGAAGTATTGGGCCTGAGACTTAAGGAAAGAAGTTACTGGCAGCTATCATGAAAAGCAACTTAGATGGATGGTGGGTGGGGAAGGTGAGTTGCAAAGGTTCTGGGGTGGAGCTGGCAGAGATCTCTTTTGGACTTGGACTGGAAGACATCCCTTCAGTTTGTATACTTTCTTCTCATCTACTGTTATAAAAATAGACAAAAGCTGTGAAAAGCTCAACGGCTTGTTTTAGAGAAGCAGTGGGGATTTTGGGATACGGAACCTTACATGAACCTCCTTCTTCCCAAGTGCCTGAGTGGGCTGCACGTACTGCTTTTGTTGAAGTTTTTGCTCAGGTTTGTGGAGGATAAGCTTAGGGACTTGGCCCCAGCTCCCAGTGGTTGATGACACATCAATGCTAGGAAAGCAGGAGGCCGTTTCAACCAAATGCAGCCTTTTGAGAGGAGCTCCTGCTGTGCATTGGGACCTTAAAACAACAGAAACTCTTCTGAAAGTGCATTCATCCAGCCACCTGTAAAAATTTTGCTCTTGGCTTGCTTTCCTGTCCTGAAGCTTGATGTAACAAAAGTTGCCAGAGGTTAAATGTGGCTAGTAGAGCTAGCATTACAGGATTGTGTGAAATGGTTTTGAGGTTTGTGTATTAAAAGCTGTATGTATTCTGCTCTGCAGCAGTCGTGTAATAACTCCTGGAGGCAAGAGTGGGGAGGAATAACAAGGTTTCCGGGAGGCAGTTTGTTTCAGAGAAGCATCTCCTTTCTTGAGCTTCCCCAGTGTTTGTAAAATCCTTCTGTGATGTGACTGTCCAATGGGTTGTTTTCTTATGCTGCCTATATGCATGAATATTCGTTTACTAAACATGAACAGCATGCTTCTGCCCTGCCCCTTCAGCTTTAACCCCCACTCTCTACACAGTGGGTCCAGTGACAAAGGAACAATTTTCATCCCTTGAAACCTCTTTGGCAAATGTGAAATTTCTCTAATTGTGATAAAACAATTACTGACTTTTTATATTTATTGCTATGTATCTTTTTATTAATCAATCTTCAGAGACTGAGGCTAAGCTACAACTTTCCTTATAGAATACTTGGTGTATCACCTGTTTGAAGAAGATAGTGCTTGAATTTATCACATCATATGTGTTGTGAGGGATGTTTTCCTGAAACACGGGCTGTAATGCCTGACCCCTCTTTTTGAAGGGATGCTGCATCCCCGAAGCTGCTTCTGCAAGTTCTTGTCAGTCTCTTACTTAATAAAACTTAAGTGTCAAGTATGTTAATGAATATGCAGACATTTCACAGTAGACTTTCTTGCATGGCTAACGTGTGCTACAAGTCACATAAGAGCCAGGTTGTGGTGCTTTTAATCAGGCTGAGCAATGTCTTCATTTGTGAACACTTCCATTAAATAAAGTGAGATTGCTCATAAGTGTACGTCAGCATGAATAAGAGTTTCTGGAGTTGTTCCTTATTTATGAGTCAGTTGAGTATTTCTTCCTGGTACTAACATCTATGGATGCTGTAGGTGCATGGTGCACAGATCAGAGAGCGTGTTCCTGCCTCATCAATGTTTGTGGTAGCTGGAGCCTTGCATCCCTTAAACATCTCACTAGGGTGGCATTTCATGTCATGACCTGTAAGAGATTTCCTCACTCTAAAGACCAGTAAGAACAGGGAGATATTCTGGTGCCACCTTCTATAAACAGATATGTTGTAGATGTCTGATCAAAACTTAAGAAAATCAACTATTTTTAAATGTTGCTTAGAGATAATGTGGTTCATATGGAAATCTTTGTTTGATAGTGCAGAGGTCAGATGCAATGACTGTTAGCAAATCCAGATAGTGCTTCTCCAAGAGTCTGATCAGGGAATTAAGAAACCTCTGAGCCCATCAGCTGGGCAGAGTTGCTGACCTGGAGAAGCTGTGTCCTGCTAACCATAATTGTGCATGCTCTGATACTAAGTCTACCCAAGTATTAGTAAGTTACTAAATTTGCTATTTTTTTGACCCAGATAATTATACTATGATTTGTATTTGTTATTATACTGTTGTGGGGAGATAAATTGTTTATCTCTGAAGTTGTTTTTCTGATGATTTTTACTGGATGCTGAACCTCTCACTCAGTTGGGCTGCCTGAAGCCCCTAAAAGTACTTCTAGAGGTTGTGCAGCCACAGCTGGAAGAACATTGCATCGTACTAGAGTTATTTAGGCCTTACCTTAGATGAGGGTTACATCAGATGGGAAAAAGAAGTTAGTCCAGCAGGTAAGTGAGGCAATAGAAAGCTCTTTGAAACAGTGTTTCTGTCCCTATAAAAGTAATTATTGTGCATTGGATGGTAATGACTCAAGTGTTCAGCAGTGACATTGCTCAGCTGAGTAATAGCTCGTTACCCTTCTGAGGTTGCCGTGTGCCTTGTGGTCTACAACTAGATCAGCCTCCGTGCCACAGGCTGGCAGTTTGGTGCTCCTCAGAGGGATTCGGCACTTTGGCATATCAAATCATTTTTGTGTAGCATGTCTTGAGTGTTTCTCCTAAGCACTGGACTGTAATAAAGTTGATGGGCATTGTGCTTTTAATAAAGCTGAATAAAGCAGTATATGATTGCTATTCATTTCTGTTCAATTGACTGGAGACTGACAAGAACTCTGCAGCATTTAAACTACTAAAAACCGGGAGGCTTAACTCCATTTTCGATATGGACAATCAAATTGAATTGATCATACTTAAGAGAGTAGAGCTGGGCTTTTCCAAATGGTTTATGTTTTGCAGACATGTTTTCTGCTGGAGTTGTTTTCTACTCTTCCATCCACTTTAGGGCACTGGTAAAATCTTACTCAGATCAAAAGAAATTGAAAAGATTATTAAGAACAAATTCTACCTTGGATTTAAAAAAATGAGAGCTGAATTGCAGGTGTGGGAAACACCAGTGGAAGAAATATTCCATATTCCCTGATGCTGCATTCCATCTTCTTGGAATTTCAGCAGTTAAATTCAGGGGGTTTTTTAAGGATCAGACATGAAAACAGTAGTTTCGTTTTGTTGTGCAGCCTCATGGTGAACAGCTGTGTAGGACACATACCACTGAATAACTTACCAGAGGGAGCTTTAATTTGATTGTCCTTTCTCGACAGGCTTTTAGCGTCAGGGAGGGTGAGTAATGGCTGATCCTTATTTTCCTTTGTTTCAAGCATGTTAATGGTGCACTTCACTGCCTTGCGGTGTGTGTATTTCACTTTAAGCTTGCAAAGATAACCTTGCATCCTGCACAGCCAGACACAGCCGTACACCAGTGCTGTATTTTTTATACCTTTCCTCACTATAACTCTACATTCTCTTTTTCTGAAGGGTTAGCAAGCAAAAGTGTTTCTGCAGGGAGAGGGACACACTGGAAAGGAGCTTTTTGCTTTGTTTGAGGTTATAATAAGCGTTGACTGCTAAACTTCAGCTAATGTACCTGTGTGTGTTAAATGCAGTAATTTTCTCCTATAAGAAGTAGCATAATTGATTATAACCAAAGCTGCTCTCCTAGTTCTTCTTATTTTCCTACTGAGTGCCTTTCATTAGTTTCTCTTAAACTAATGCTTTTACAAACAAAAAAAAAAGGCACTAAAAAAAAGTACTTCAGAACCCTGAAGTATTGGTTAAGGATGATGAGAGGAGATAGTATTACAGCTTAAAGGTTGAAAAGTTTCTAGGAAGTATCTCCTTTCCATAAAGGAATGTTTTGAGCTTTTTTTTTTTCCCCAACATCTAAATGTTCATTTTTGGCAGCAGCAAAGAACCTGAAATTTTGGGTGTTGAGGTGGGGTTTTTTTGTTTGTTTTAAATAAAAATGTCTTAATCTGCGGATTCTGAATGACTAAAGAGAAATAAACTCCTGTCGTAGGAGATAGGGAAGGAGAGTGTCGAGATGATAGATGGAATTCCTTGGTACACACTTGAAAGAACTGGAGTTTATAACCAGCTACCAGATGGAGATACATCCATAGGAGAAATTGCGTTTTTTGTCATTCTTTAAATGGACTTCATTGTCCCAATAAGGCAACTGGAGAGAGCCATGCCCTTAACTGCTTCTGTTTCTTAGCCTTTGAAGATGGGGACAGCACGGTGGATGATCGGGACAGCGACTATCGCAGTGAGACCAGTAACAGCATTCCTCCCCCATACCACACCACTGCCCAGCCCAACGCCTCTGTGCACCAGTTCACGGCACCTGCACGCCTGCAGCAGCAAGGGGGCTTGAGGGAATCCTGTGCAGAACCCCTGCAGAATTATGATCTGGATTATCAGGAGCATGTGGCCATCAGGTGGGTGTTGTCTTCTGGGTAGCTCTCCTTTTCCCATTGTTTTTTTCATCGCAGACACTGAAGGTGCCAGGCTGGCAGAGGAGAGCAGCTCAAGGGCTCTGAAAGGGTTCTGACAGGAAGGTGTTAGATGTTTTGTTAACACTAGGATTCTGCTGTGAACCATGAAGAACCCATAAGGCTGCATGTTACACTAGATCTAGCAGGTTAGTGAGTTATGTTTTAAATATATGCTTAACTATGAGGTCATTTATTCTTTCACTTTACCTATCGTAGGCCAGAGCACTGGGTAACTGGTTGTTCTGGTGCCGTTGTATGGGTGTGACTCCCAAGCCAGTGAAACATGGTCTAGTAGAGTTATACTATTAGGAGATTTTTTTCTTGGAGCAGAATTATTTTTTGTTCTGGATTAGCTCCAGTTTTTTATTAGCTCTGCCAAAACAGCATTTTCTAGAAGAAAGTCTGTAACCTTTTTTTTCCCCTGTTTTTTTTGTTGTTTTTTTTTTCTGTTACCACATAGCACTGTTGAATAGTGTTTACTCTTGATTTCCTTAGAGCTTCATGAAAGGTAGTTTACTTGCTCTAAATTAGCTTTTTCACCATAAGTCTGTAGTTTCAGAATGGCTTTTATCATCTTTAAATATTAAGCATTACAGCATTAACTTCCCAAGATCAGTGGCTGTGAACTAGAGCTTGTGCTGGGAACCGTAGAAACTTCACACAACTGCTGTTCCAAATAAAGGCTGAGTTAAGTGTAAGGGGAAAGCAGAAGAACTTGGGCAGTTCCTGATCAACTGATCAGGTTGATAAGAGTGGGTGTGTTGAACAGGCCGTGCTGTAGCTTCTGCCTCTGGTGTGGAAGAAAGAGGCAGTTGCCTAAAGACTGACACAGTTAGAGGTGGAGGGTTTACATGTGTTATAACTGATCTGTTCTACCTTATCTCCCTTGATAAGAACGGTCTTGTTTCCTGAAGCCTGAACCTGAGTTCAGTTGTCCTCATGGGTGTATGACTGAAGCTAAATTTTACTCTTTTTGCCTTGTGGTCTTTAATGGTACAAGCTGAAGTTTAATGTTACTGTTACTGAGATTTCAAGCAGCAGAGGCAAATGTGCTAACAACATGCATTTACTGCAGTGTGACATGTCATTCTTAGTGCTCTTCTCTTAGTCTATTAAATATCTTATATAAGCAGGTTATTCCCTTTCCTGTGCTGTTCTGTACTGCTGGCTAGCAGTGGTAAAATTACCAAAGATCTTATTTAGAGCCTGGGGAGGTGAGCTGAAGCTTTTTCTTTATGGAAGAGCCAAGCTGGACAGTGGTATTGGACCCCCAGCCTGGGGCAGCCAGTGATGGGTGGGTGTTTTTGCAGTTATATGACTTCCTGGAGTGGTGTCAACAATACAAGTGACCTTCTGTGGCTCAACTTGCTTGGAGGCATGGGGTGCGCACACTTGTGGTGGCATCTGATAGATGGATGTGTTTGTAAGACCTTCCAAAGAAGGACTTCTAGTTTGAATTGTTAAAGAATATTGAGATAGAATATGTATTTTTTTCTGATTTCCTGAAGGTATTGATATGAAAGGATCTGGATGGATAAAGTTCTAAAGGTCTAAAATTCTGAAGTTCTAAAGGTCTAAAAGATGGATAAAGGTCTAAAATTACTTTCATTCAGGAAGGCAAATCCTAGATTGTGATTGATTCCCTCTGAGCATTGCTGTTTCCATTTGCATTTTCCACATGCCCAGCAAGATTTTTTGCTGTATATTTAGTCTTAAAACTTAGAAAATGCAAATAAGCTTTCCAAAGAAGCTACGTGGGACTCTCTTTCTTACCAGAAAGGTATTTCTAACAAGAGCTGGCTGAAAAGAAGCACGTGGGTAGGTCTTAAGTATTTTCAAAACAGGGTTGTAGCTGAGTATTGCAAAACCAAATTGTGTTTCACTTCTGCTCCTTGCAGCTCTTAAGTACTAAGGAAATGAGGGCTTGTAAGAGGCTGTCCTGGGCAGACCCAGAGGAACCAGACATGGTTCTCCTCGAACCTGTCTTGAATTGGGCAAAAAGTTGTCTATGCCCAAAATGTTTCAATTGAAACTGGCTGTACTAACACCTGGGTTTTTTTTCTTACAACATTTGGGTTTGGCTGGAAAAATTCTGATCTTCTTTATCAGCTGCTACATGTGATTGTGTTCCTTTGATAGAGGTATGTGGATTTATTACCACCTCTTCTGTGGATAAGAAACATTGTTCTTATTTGTCCTTGGAATTTGTTTTGCAGCCAACAGCCAGTTTGGCTTCAGAATAGCAGATAACTTCCCCCCAGGTTGTTTGGGGTTTTTTTAAGCGCTAACCTTTCTTTGCCATGTTCATTTTGTGTAACCATGTGTCCTCCATGTCTCCCTGCTCTTGCTCTATTTATTTCCAAGGCGATATGGTAGCATAGATTCCACTGTGAGTGGCCGAACTGACCTAGAGTCCACATCTGAGTCTAGTCAAATGACAAGCCGCCAGTGCTCGCTAGGGAGCAGGCGCTCTCTAGATCTGTCTGATAGGTGGGTTGACCTCTTTGCAGCCTGTGTGCCTGTCCTCTTGCTGCTGCTGCTGTCAAGTGGTCTTGTGATACATTTCGGCTGATGCTTGATGTTTGCCTTGGCTCTGTTTCAGATCTGCCGTAGTTTAATGCTGGGCTGGTGGTGTCATCTTCTTCTCCTTTCGGGTGTTGGACTTCTTGTCATTTCTTTATTTCTAGTAAAAGGAATGCTTTGTAGAATAGCAGGGGAAGCACAGGGGGAGGAGCTTAATTAGAAAGAAAAGTAATTTCTTTTATGCCTAAATTAGTCAATTGTTGGTTCAGCATTTACAGCTAATGGCTCTTCGGGCATTCATGTAACTCCCACTGCTTTTGGCTGAGAATTGGAAGAGATTGATCTAGTAACTATGGTGGCCCTGAGAGTCTTTTAAATTTCATTAGCTTTTTAAAGAAAATTATTTCAATTACTAGCTTAAAATTGCAAGCCAGAAGTGTAGGAAATGTTCTAAACTGTGTTCAACAGGGCTCATTTAAAGTAATGAGTAACTTTCCAATTAGTGTAAGTTAGCTTATACTGATGGAAATGGAGCACTAAACGAGCAGTAGTGAAAATGCAATGACCTATTTCTCGTTTGGGGCTATCCCATCCGTATCCTATACTGGGGTGCCCCAGGCAGCTCTCAAGGTGAAGACTCTTGTATTAGCAGTATCCATACGATGCCCATGTGCCCTTCCCCTTCTCTTGCCCTGCTCTTCCAGGGTTGGAGCATGTGTGCCTTCATGCTCCATAGTTCTCAACAAAGAATGATGTGAGAAAAGCTATAGTGTATCTTTCAGATAAACAGTTTGATTTTTTTATTTCCACTTTCTAAATAATGTAGGCTGGCAGGAACTCTTGTGAGATTTAGGTAAAGAGGAAGATTTCTTGCTACAAGGCTTCAGGCTGTTGAACAATTGAGATAATCTTTCTGATCAAGGTCTAGGAATTAATCCCCAAATCCCAAAGGTCATTTACTTGGGTTTCTAGGAAGCTTCGAATTGTTTGATAGCAGAACACTAGCTGCTTTAGTCCATTCTTTCACAATGGATAAGTATAGATTGGTGGATCTGTTTAGATACATTATAAATGGAAATACAGATCCTGAAAAATATCTGAAACTTACAATGGGTTAATATCAGTCACCAATGTTTTGTTTTGCCTCTGATCAGTAACAGCTCTGATGATCTTCATTTTGTGTTGGTAAAAGCACTCTGAGGGCATTAGCTTCAAGAGCCCTCCCAGCAAAGAGGAGTGGTGGAGTAGCTGGAAATCCTTGTGTTGCTGGTGTACACAGTTCGTGTTTTGTCCCCTGTCCATTCTTCCCTGGAGCTCAATGACTTCTGAGTCTTGCATGTGGTCTCCACTCCACTGTAGCCACCCTTGGGAGAAAGAAAATGCCTGTGTGCCTTATGAATACTGCTAAAACAAAGCCTGCAGCCTAGAGTGACCGAAATGCACGCATAGCATAGTGGAATGGTGTGCATGGGCACCATGTCTCAAAGTAGACCTGTTACTGTAATAAGTGACTTTTTCAGCATGCTTAAAAAAAGTAACAGCAGAGAACTGGTACAGCCAAGGCTGAGTGCCCTCACTTGATCGCAAAAAGCAGTTCTCCTTCAAACAGGCATTTATAAATTTTGTACAACTGTAACCGGTGGAATATCATAACCCATGCTGGTTTTTTTGACTATTTGATTGAAATGCAATGGTGGTAGATTGGCAGGTTTTCAGTTTTGTTATCTCTGGATGTCTCTGATTTTAATTTTCCTTTATTTAATGCATATTTTTTCATTACTATTTTTTCTGTCCTTTCTAGAGCTTTTTTTAAAATTTTTTTTCCCTCTTCCTATTCTTTTTTTTTTTCTTCTGCCTCTCTTCCTTTCCCTCCCACCCCCTTTATTTCTCATCTTAGACGAGGATCTCTAGCTAGAAATGAAAAAGTCAGGATCATTCCATTTAACTTTGAAGATGGAGAAGAAGAACAGGAGAGTAACTATGAAGAGCTAGGAAAACAGCTAATAGAGGAGTTCTTAGAAAAGAGTCATAAAAATAGAAGTTGGCAGGAAAGAAACCTAAAAAAGATGCAGACTTTCTCAAAAAGAGAAAATTTCAATCACTGTGAAAGATCAAGGTGCTGCCAAAATGTTTGTCTGGAGTCAGGGTCTGTAGATGTCCCTAGGTATCCTCAGGAATATGATACAATAGACAGGAGAAGGAAAAAGAAGCTGCGATACAATTTTGAAGACAATGAACAACTAAACCTGCAAAGTAATGAAGTTCTGCACTTTCCTGGGGAGAAGATGGTTTATTTCAATGGTGTGGCAACTGGTTCTGAACCTAACGATGATTTCACAGTATATGACAGAACTGGAAAATATACCAGTAGCTCTGAAAGTAAGGAGCGGTTACCTGCTTATCCCATCCTGCGTCCGTACAAAAATGGCTTAATGGTTAAAAGCGGCAAGTTGCCCAACAAGCAGAGGGTGAACCACGAGGGCTCACTTCACATCAGTAACAGTGAAGACATGAAACTCGTAGGGATGCCAGATAACACTTTTGTGCCTGTGGCTGTCCTTGAGGAATTTGACAGCAGTGCTTCTGATGAGTTCCAGTATTCACCTGTTTCAGATGAGGAGATGGAGGAACTGGCTGTGCTTTCACAAACATGGTGTGATTCTGATGTCAGCCATTTGAGAAACTTCACTCTTAATTACTCTGCAAATCTGGGCTCCCGGTTAAAGGCTAGCAGTGATAAAAAACACAAGACTAAAGGGAGCAAGCATGCTCATACTATGCAAGACTTAACACTGTCTCCTGTTGAAGAACCCAATGAGGAGTACATAGACACAATGGATGAACTTCAGTGTCTAGTAGAATCAGTTTCAGAATACTTGGCTGAAAAAGAGGAAGAAATCAGCAAATTTGGTACATTGCCGGAGACCAGAAAAAACACTGAGAGCACATCACTGAAGCAGGATAATTCAGCAGAAGGTAAGAGGTCTGAACAGACCAAACATCCTGCTGCAGAGGAGAGTACCAAGGGCAAATCTGAATCTCTCCCAGACTTGTCAGGTGTGAAGAATACAGTGAATTCCCTGTTCAGCTCTTTCACTGAAAAGGTGGGGTCAAGCACGAAGCATCTCACAGCCTCTGTTGAAAAGCTTGTTTCTTCCACTCCAGAGAAGACAGAAACCAAAAACTCATCAGAAAGTGGAATCTCTAATGTATTTTCTAGTAAGCCCAAAAGCGAGAGTTCATCTTCTGAAATGAAGACGGATAATAAAGCTGACTCCAAATTTTCCATTCACTCTTTGCTACCATCCCAGTTGAGTGGGGATAAAAAAGCCCAGAATGTAAACTCGAACAAGCCAGAAACCACTGAGGTGGACAGTAAGGCTCCCACATCGCAGCAGCCCCAGCAATCACAAGGAACTACTGCCGACAACCAGCAGAACCAGCATTCAGTTGTGAATTCTGTTCTAGGCATGTTTAATCCCTTAAAGATCTTCTCTGAGAAGGAGGTGCCAAAACAGGAAGTCACAAAAGAGGAGCACAGCAGGGAGGACAGCCATGCTGCGAAGGTTGATGAGGCAAAGGGACACGAGAGACCACCAGGACAGACAGCATCTAGGACCAGCGGCGTTGTTCCAGAGACACAGACGAGTGAGATTAGAAGTGAGGCAGAGGTAAACGCAAATAGCACTTCTGTGTCTTCAATCTTTGGCAGGCTTTCAAACTCAGTCAGTTCCTTTAGTCTGAAAGCCAGTTTTGATGGTCTGTTGGCTCCCAGGCAGCAGGATGCGCCACAGAAGCAGTCAGATTTGCATCATGGTACAAATCAGCCAGATGCCACTGTGAAAGAGAGCACACCTACTGCCAGGGAGCAGCCTCTGGAAAACCGCTTAGAGGATCAGCATGCTACAGATCATGGACTGGGAAACAGGCAAAACAGAGGTAATGTGGAACAGCCTCAAGATCAGAGTACAGCATCTGAAAGCTTTTTCAGTCCACTCAAAAAGTCTTTCAGTCAGTTGTTGCTTCCTTCTGCTGAACAAGGGCAGAAAGAAAGTACATCTGGACCTATTAAAGACCATAAGTCTGAGGAGGATGTAAGACCAAATAGTTCATCCAATGAAGGACACTTGTTTCCTTTCACTGGGAAAATTCCTTTTTTCAGTGGGTTAGGTTCTTCAGAAAAGCAGGAACCTGTGAAGGAGAAAGGAGGCTTTATTCCTTCATTATTTAAGTTTTCTTCTGCAGAAAATCTAGCACCTTCACAGAACCAAATAAGTCACCAGAGTTCTACTGGCAATTCTTTGCTTGAAGACAGAAAAAGTAATTTGAAAAATGCAAGTTCATTAAAGTCCAATTCTGTTCCAAATTTATTAGCCCATAAGGAAGAACTTCTACAAACAAAAAATACAAAAAAAGAAAGCCTATCTAGTGCCCAAGTAGAAAATAGGAAAAAACATGAGGAAAGTGCCTCTGCTACCCTTAAGCCTGCAGGAGAGAAGCAGAGAAATAAGAGTGCTCAGGAAGAACTGAGAAATGTAAAAGAAGAATTGACAAGAGAAGGACTAAAGATACCAGACTTAAATGACAGCTCAGTTGAGCCCACCTCTTTAGCCAGAGGGCCAGAAGCTGCAAGCACAGATGATGCGCAGAAGAAACACACACCAGGTTTTCTTTCTGGGTTTCTTCGCATTTCTTCCAATGAGAACACAGCCAATAATCAAGATGTAGCTGCTAAAAGTGAGAGTGATGGCCAGAAAAGCACTTCTCCTGGATTACTTTCTGGCTTATTTAAATTTGCTTCAAGTGAAAACCTCTCCGAAAGTAAGCAAGAGAAGGTGAAAACAAACTCTCTAGGCTTCATGAAGCTTTTTGATAGAGGTGAGGATTCTAGCACAGAGACAAAACCCAGCAACTCGGGAATGGCTTCTGACACTCAGAGCAGCACTGGAGAAAAACAGGAGTCTTCCAGCTTCTTAAAAAATCTCCTGCCCAAACCAAAGGAGAAACTGGATAATGTGAAAATGATGGAAACTTCCAGAACTACTGATAACCTGTCCAGTGCAAAAGTAAACAAACCCATTGAACCCCCTGTTTTCCACCGCAGGCCTCCTGTGTTCTCTGATACTCTAAATCCTCAAGACAAGGTACAGGACTTATCTGGAAAGCCTGTAAATAGTAGGCAGGTCCCTTACCAGGATGCAGAATCTAGAGTTCTTCCAAGTCTGTTAAACAAAGGATCGAATGAATTTCTCAATTCGACTAGTAAAAGCTATAACCATACAGAGCAGTACTCAGCTTATCAGGAAACAAGGAGCCATTCTAGCTTTGAATGGGAGTATGAAGTAGGGGAGCTGGCTAACACTCATGAAGTAGCAATACCAGTTTACTATGTGTTAAACCAGAACTCCGTTCTGCCCCCTCCACTCTTGGACTGGCCTGAAAATGATGCGGTGGTGAATCTCTGTAAAAAAGATGGAAATGCAAATGTGATGGATTGGCAGACTAATGCCAATTTTGATGGCCAGAGTTTAGATTTAAGTGTGATGTCGTATGAGTCATTTGACCAGTTAATGTTTCAGGATGTTTGTTCAGAAGAAAATGACGCATGGACTGTTAATTCCCTTAATGAAAGTTATAGTAACTTTCCACCATTTGAAAGAGATGGCAGTTACTCATTTGAAGAGTTGCCCATGGATTTAAGCTACTCCTCTGGCTGTGATGGAACTATGTGGACTCTGATTGACCAAGAGACTTTAAGTATGGATGAGAGCTTTATGTACTCATCATATAGCCAGGAGTATCAGGCATGGCTAATGATGCTTGAGCAGGGTATATGGTGGCCATCAGAAGATGGTGACTGTGGATACTACATGTACAGTGATAGCCAGTATGTATATTCACTGCTCACTGATCCCACTGGACAGTATGTCTACGTGTGTGCTCCTGAAAAGTATTCCTACCCGGACTGCTGGGATTATAATTTTCAGATGGATTCCATTCCAAGAGATGTGCTAGAAGACAGCACCATTGCTGTTTGTGGTTTTAAAGTCCCTCTTGCCAGTGAAGATGAGCTATTTTGGTTTGCTGAAGAAGAGCCTTTAGAAGATTATACAACAAATAAACCTCTAGATTTGTCAGTAGCTTTGCAGAGGAGTGATCAGCTAATGAACATGAATTTGGAGACTTTTTCACAGATGTTTGAAGAATCTATTTATTATCAGAGAGAGCAGCCATTAGACTTCTCAGGTTATAAACTTCAAAAACTCAAAGTAGATTTTAGACCTGAGAAGGAAACTCTGAATTATTCAGAGGAGTCTCCATCAACCCTTGATCTCAGAACACATTCCAGAGCAGCTTTCAATAAATCGCTGAGTAAGGAAGTCCACACCAAGGAATTGGATAAGTCTGTCCCTGTGACAACTACTAGCAGTGGGTCATCAGGATTCTTTGGTTTCCATCTGTTTCAGTCTACTCCTAAACCTGAAGAAACTGTGGCATCTACTGAAAAAGTACCAGAAGCAAAAAAGACTGAGGAAGATAAGAAAACACCAGTGAACAAAGTTAGCTCTTTATTTTCTGCTTTGGGTGGACTAATTGGGAAGTCTTCAGGTCCTGACCATGAGGCATCAGAAGATACTGTCTTGAAGAGAACAGACACACAGTCAAAATCACCTGAAAATAAAACTGATGTTTCGCCACTTGCACAGAACAAAAAATTAGATGAGGCACGAGCAGGGCAAAAGTTTCCTGTCACATCAGAACTGAAGAGGAATACTTCATCAGAACTTAATTTGGAGGCTGCTAGAAATGAAAAACCACAATTAAATCAGAATGAAAACATCCGTGTTAAAAAAACAGGATTAACAAAATCTCCCTCTCAGCTGAGCCAAACTGCTCCAGATGGCAGGCCTGTACGAGAAGAGAGACCTGTTAAATCAGCACCAGCTTCCAGGCATCCTGAAGGGCATGCAAGCATTAATGAACCTAGTCAATCCCAGCAAAATCAGAGCCACCCAGCCACTGAGCCTGAGGAGACGTTATTTAAAAGTGCTCTGAAATTGTTCAGTCTTGGAGAAGATTCTCCTGCGAGTTCAACTGCCAACAAACCCCAAACTTCTGGATTTTTTGATTTCTTTAAGACGCAAGTAAGCAAAGCACCACAGCCATCACCAGATTTGCAAAAGTGTCAAAGTGATAAACCAGAAAAGGTGATACAGCCAGAACAGAAGGAAACATCCAGCATCTCATCATTATTTGGATCTCTTGGAGAACAGAAGGAAACATCCAGCATCTCATCATTATTTGGATCTCTTGGAGATCTCTTCAAAGTGGAGCCTGTGTCTTCTCAACCGACTCCAAGTACTACAACTCTGCCAAAACCCAATAGCAGTACTGTGGCTGAGTTGAGACAACAAACTGAGAAGTCTGGGGGTCTTCAGAGTGCCAGCATGCCCTGTCTGTCCTCCACTGCTAAGGAAGGGATGAGAACAGAGGGCAGGGACAGGCAGGTCTCTGGGGTGCAAATGGAACAACAAAGCAGAAAAGCTGAGGAGTTGTCTTCTGAGAGTAAAAAACTGCCTCCTGGAAATGCTTCACAGAAGCCAGTGGGTGTAGGTCCCAAAATAAGCCAATCGAGTCAGTCAGCGGTGCCGCAGAGCAATGTACCCACAGTTACACCAAAGCAACAAGGAGGAAGTAATTTAGGAGACACAGTTAATCAGGCAAAACCAAACCCAGATCAGACACCTAAAGAGTCAGGTTTCAGTTTGCCATTCAGCTTTTCTGGTGTCACTGCTTCGAAATCGCAGCCAGCACAGCCAGCCAGTAGGAGCATATTCTCCTTCTTCACTGGATCAGATGAGCCAAAGCCATCAGCACCTGCTGTTGCTCCTGCTAGTGGGAAGCAGCAAGAAACAGAGGGGCTCTTTCATCTGCCCTCCTTCTTCTCCAGTGGCCCAACTGCTGAGAAGAGCGTGCCTCAAAGAAGTACTAGCTTTAGCTTCTTCAATTTGACATCCTTTTTGGATGAAAAGCCACAAACTGCTCACGGACAGGAGGCTAATACAAAACCAGCTAAACAAGTGAACTCTAAGCCATATGTGAAGCAAAATATTTCCACTGATTCTGGTGTCAAAATTAGCAGTTCTGCCAGGCAACAAGACGCAGACAATAAAAAAGAAGTGGATGATATCATTGCAGCAGTGACTGGAAAACAAATGCCTAATAACCTCACAGTCCCAGAAAATGAATCAGAAATAGTGGCAGTGGAAAACATAGAAAGGGTTGCTGAGAAAGCTGAAGAGAGAGACCTAGAGAAGCTTCCACAGACCGATGGTGCTGCAGTAACCAGTTTGGCTGCTTCTGATCCTTGCCTTCAGATTCCCAGTGAGCAGGAGGGTTCTCAGGGCCAGCAGACTATTCCTGTAGAGGCAGAAGAAGACACTTTGGGTAGCACAGGAAAAATAGACAGTGGTGCATTTCCTATTGATGAAGAAGAACCTTATTCATCAAAAGAACAAGCTTCTGAAGAGAAAGTTTATAGCGTGGCCTTAGATGATAAAAAGGATTCCCAGAGTCTAAATGACTTAAATATTACAAGTGATATAAAAAATGAAGCAGTCTCTGAAGAAGTATGTGTACAGCATGAGTTGCCAGAACAAAAATTACCAGAGCATGAGTTGCCAGAACATAAATTACCTGAACATACCCTTGATGACAGCTTACAACAGGCACAAGAGCTGCACTCTACTCTTAAAATGCCAGAGGCACCTAATTTACAAAACAAACCTAAGGAATCTGAGAGTGAGAAATCAGTACTGGATTCTTCAGTTGAAATGTTTTCAAGTTTCATGACAAAGATGAAACCACCTAAAACATTATCGGGTTTCTTTTCCCAACCTCAAGCTACTGCACCTCCTACTGCACAGAAGAAAAGCTCCTCTTTCTTTGGTTTCTCATCCCTCCCAAGTGGGCCAGCACCAGATTTCACAAATGATCTCTTTGGCTTTTTCAAAGGTCCAAAAGAACCTCCAAAAGAGATGCCTCCAAAATCCACCCCTAAACCTCAAAGCAGTAGTGTGAAAGATGTCACTGGATCTGTTCCAGCAAAACACTCTAGGGAGACAGAAAATACGGCTGTAACCAGAGAGTCTAAAAGAGATGTCACAAGCTCTCAGAAGGGTGATATATTACCTGTTTCAGCAGAAGGGAACTCCACAAAAGAGTCTCCCATGAAAATAGAAACTGAGGAAATTCAGATTTCGGAAACCTGTAAAGAGGAACCTTTGAGGATCACTCCAGAAACAGCAGTCTCTATTGAAAATCAAGCCCTTGAGATTCTGCAGTCAGATAATGATGCACAACTCTCTGAGATGATAAATATTATGCCATGCCAGTCTGATTTCAGTGCTGCCATTGATACAGTACAGGATGAGGCCACTGACCAGACTGATGTAAATACATGCCTACTAGATGTGGGGTCTTCACATGTAACAGAGGAACATGCTGCTCCTACAGACAAGGCAGCTGTTGACATTCTTCAGGCTGGCTCTTCTGATGGGCTTGAACTGGAAATGGAAGCCCCAGCTAATGAGGCAGACACAAACCTTTCTCAATTGGATGAGAGGGTTACACTTGAATCAGAGTCTGTTGTTACAGGGGATCAGGCTGATGCTGGTACTGATCAGCAGGACATGATCAGTAGGAGTAGTAGAGAACCCACAGCTCTAGCTGATGAACCCAGTGTTCATCTGCTCCAGCTGAATGAAGAGAAGACAAGTGAGGTAGAACAGCAAACTGTTGAACAGGAGAAGCATTTAGCAATTGATGAGGTGCCTGCAGAGGGGATTGCTTCCAAATGTGACTTGAAACAAGATAAACCTAATCATATTCTTCCAGATGCAAACAGTAGTAAGCCGATCTTTGAAATACCAAACATTCCCAGTTTGCCAAAATTCAGCTTTATGTCATCTGCTGATAGTGGAAAGCCATTTGGGTCATTCTTCTCTCAGCAGCCACCTTCTGTTAATAAAGCAGGAGCAGATCAGGGCCTCATGTCCAGCTTTAAGAAACTTTCTTCGACTCTGTTTGAAGGAGGTAGTGAAGAAAAGGTGAATAAGCCAGAGAGTGCCCAAGGAGCAGTATTTGGGAAAAAGCTGGATTTCTCCTTTCCCTGGCAAAAAGACAACAGGGAGACCTCTGCCAAAAAGGAACCACATGTACCACCACAGGCTTTGTCAAAACCAGATGACAAGGTGTTAGGAACAGTCAGTTCAGATGAAAACTCAAAATCTGCAGTGTCAGATCAACTGACTGATGCAAATATAGAAGTAAACTTGTCTTCAAAACAGCCTGACACTGTAGACAATGAACTTTCTGAAGAACCATCTGGTGCAAATACTGTTGATGATACATCCAACAAAGAGCTGGGAGAGAAGTTTGATAAAGAGTCAGAAGATCAGCAGAACGTGATTTCAGGTGAACTGCAGAAAGAAGATCAGGTAGAAGAGTCTGCACCAGACCAGCCTGAACCGAAGGAACCTGAGCTTGATTCTGCTCCTAAAGGAGCAATGCTTCATCCCAGCACACAGGCTGCAGACCTGAGTAGTGTGGAACAACTGAATGAGAAAAGGCTAGTTACAAATGAGGCATAATAAATGGTTTCAAGTTTTTGACCATTTATAATGCAGTGCTGCAGCAGTAGATACTGGCCTTGGTGTCTGGTGTTTGTAGCACAGTCCCATCCCCTGTTTTGTAGTATTACTGACAGCTGTCACAGAGGTTGTGGCAAGCAGCAGTCTCTAGTTCTGTACAAGCCCTCACTAACATTTTCTCACCTTTCTCTGCTGCTTTTTCTGTAAGTGTAATTGGATTGCCCACGTTCTTACTGTGCCCTACTGAATGAAATGCTAATAGTGCTAATTTCATTAGCCTTTCAGAAGTTACATTCCTTGTGTGTTAATTCTGCTGCATACAATTCACTTTGCTTTATTGTCTAGTGCTAATTATGTTGCTAAGAAAAAAGTAGCAGTAGGTAAAATGTATTGGAAGGAATTAACTTTTTTTAAATGCAAGGTAAGGACTTTTTAGAGAGGAAATTTAACTTACTGATGATGTATTATAGAACTAATCAGGTTCATTTAACATTATTGAAGATTTAATGATTTAATCAGTGAAGGTATTCTAATGCTTGCTCTTCCTAAAATTTGTACAAAGGTGATTTCATGCAGTTAGGAAAGCGGCTAAAGGAGAGTATCAGTATTTCATGACTCTGTATTCAGTCCTGTGTGTGTGTTAAGTTACAATTGCCCTCGAAAATCAAACCAGAGACTTGCTAAACTTACCTCTGCATGATGACATTGAAACTTGTGTCCCTGATCATACAGTTGTAACACTGCACTCCACAAATTCCTATCTGGCTTCCCGTTCTCCAAAGTGTGCAAGTGAGAGAAGCATTAGTGCTGCTTAGTTCTTGGACTAAAGTGTTTACTGTGGTGTAGCCGTAATTTTTCTGACTGCATAAGAAATTTCCATCCACTGTATTTTGTGTGAGGATTCTAGGAATTCAGTTCTGGAAGTGGTGTCTTGAATCACAGAGATCATGCCCCCGTGATGCTGTTTTTTCATAGAAATTAAATTATTGAAAAAGCTCTGTCGGAGTGAGACATGTGACTTCCCTTTGAGCAATTGCTCTACTTTTTGTAAAAGGTTTTAAGTTGATAGTCTTGACAACCTTATTCTTGGCTGCAATGCGTTTTATCATAAATATATAATATATATAAAAATTAAGGTAACCTTTAGTTTGCTGTACTTCTTAACAATAGTTAGCTTAAAGTGGCATGGTAAAGACCTCAGCTGCAGTGCAACTGCAGAAGACAGAAACACTTCCACTCTGAATTGCTGTGTTTCCATTCTTATTCCTGTCTAGTTATTAGAATATCTTCACTGGCAGCTTCCAGCTGATGCAAAATGAAGAAATAGTCATTTGAACTGAAAGAAAGACCATTGGCTTATATGGTCTATATACTGGGAGGCTGCATATGAAGTATTTCTATTGCCTACCAAAGTCTTGAGGTTCAGAAGTCTAGATCTAGTTTGGGGAGCATCATAGTTAGATATGACTTCATAATATGTCTTTTCAGTAATATTTAGTGTCCCGCTCAGTTTGTTAGATGTGCTGATTGCTTTACATTTCTCAAGCCATTTTTTCTGATGGACTTTCTTACTCTCTCATAGTCCTGCTGGCAGTAGTAGATATGGCTCCTCTTGTAATGTCAGCCAGGGAAGCTCTCACCTGAGTGAGCTGGATCATTCCCATGAAAGTGCCCATGGCTCTGAGCAAGAAGATGATCACCAGGAAAGAGAGTTGTATCATCCCTACCACAGTTCGGGCAGCTACCAGAAGGATGGTCAGGCATTGCTCAGGGAGCAAGAGAAGCCTCACAGCAAAGGAGAGGAAGAGAAGGTGAGCGAACCAGAGGAGAAACATGCAGACCATTCTGCCGCTAAGCTACCTCTGGAACTTGAGAAGCCCAAGGATGTTGATGTAGGAGCCCAAGTGAGGTAGGTGAAACTATTACTGCATTCTTTTCAACTAATTCAAAGATGATTCCTCTCTTTGCTGTTTCCAGGGGCAAATTTTGT